>BROE01000015.1:9992189-10004689 GCA_036571765.1 Plecoglossus altivelis
CATGTCAGGGGGACATGTAGAGCCGCTCAGGGAAGTAGGATTGGATCAGATGACTTGCTAGCGCTGGTTACTGGTTGAGTGAGAGAGGCAGAGAGAGAGAGGCACAGAGAGAGAGACTGACAGACAGAGAGACACAGAGAGAGAGAGAGAGAGAGAGAGACAGAGAGAGTGAGTGAGAGAGAGAGATAGGGAGTGAGATAGAGAGAGAGAGAGAGAGAGAGAGAGAGAGAGAGAGAGAGAGAGAGAGAGAGAGAGAGAGAGAGAGAGAGAGAGTGAGTGAGTGAGAGACATCTGGACAACATTGTATCCTACATCTGGAGACAGTGAAATAACACATTTAGGCATCCTCCGTCTCTCCATGTTGGTTCTGAACGTTGTGGAGAAGACTGAGTTTGTTCTGATGCCAGATAAATCAAGACTTAAGCAAATGATCAAGGTTCAGTGATTCCCTGCCATGTGAAATTCCTGGGGCCATGTTACTGATCTAGAGGTAAAGAACTTACACATGCTGGATGACAACAAGTCCGTTTGGCAGATGCTTTTATACAAAGCAAAGCACAACAAAAGAGGGATTTGAACCAGCCCCTTTTTCTTGTCAAGCGCTCTAACCACTGAGCGATACTCTATGATGCCCGATGTAAAGTGTGGTTTGCTGAGGAGTCAGCGAGTGTGGGTCCTGCTGTGTGTCTGGGAGTCTGTCTCCTCTCCTTCCTCCAGACTCCATCTGGTTCCTCTTCTCCTCCATCCTTGCCACCGTCGTTGCAGGCTTCCTTTGAAAGGTTAAAGTACTTAAGGTCCCCGCTCCAACTGTTCGGTTCGTCTCTGGAAAGTCACAGTGGCTCTGCTGCAGAGAAAGATTAGCTGTGAATGCTGCCAACGAGATGGAATCTCTTCCGCTCTTGTTTTGAACTCCGTCTATTCTCTATCTCTCTCTCTCTCTCCCTCTCTCTCACCCTCTCTCCATCTATCTCTCTCTCTCTCCATCTATCTCTCTCTCTCTCCATCTCTCTCTCTCCCTCCCTCTATTCTCTATCTCTCTCACTCACCCTCTCTCCATCTATCTCTCTCTCTCCCTCCCTCGATTCTCTGTCTCTCTCGCTCACCCTCTCTCCATCTATCTCTCTCTCCATCCCTCTAATCTCTATCTCTCTCACTCACCCTCTCTCCATCTATCTCTCTCTCTACCTCCCTCTCTCTCCATCTCTATCTCCGTCTGTCTCTCTCCCACTCCATCACTGTCTCTAACACTCGCCCTCTCTTTCCATCTCTCTCTCTCTCTCTCTCTCTCTCTCTCTCTCTCCAGGTAACTTCATCACAGTGGACTCTGTCCAGCTGCAGAATGAAGAAGTGGGAGGAGGAGAGGATGGCAGGAAGGAGGGCGCTGGGAGAGGAGGAGGAGAGGAGGGCAGGAGGGAGAGCGTTGGGAGAGGAGGAGGAGAGGAGGGCATGAGGGAGGGCACAGGCATCAGGGCGGTGCTGCTCAGTCCGGTGGTGGTGGGTGTGGATGTGTGGAGCTGCCTGAGGCTGGTGTACCAGGTGTCTGGCACGGGGTCTCTGCAGGTGCAGCAGAGGATGGAGGGACAGAGCTTCGACCACCCGCTCTGGAGCTCACACACCCCATCTGACAGCTGGCTCATCGCTAGCATGGACCTCCCCAACACCACCGAGGACTGGAGGGTAAGTACCTCCTCCTGGGGAGGGGGGGAGGGTCATCGGGGAGAGGGGGGGGGGCACCAGAGGGGCAAGACGCAGACCTAAACAACCCAATCAGGTTTCCTGTCTGAAACATATACAAAAGCTCAAACTAGCCGGCCGTTTTAAACCCAACTGGCGTCTGGTGTGTGGGTGTGCTTGTGTGCGTCTGGTGTGTGTGCGTCTGGTGTGTGCACGTGTGTATGTGTGCGTCTGGTGTGTGCACGTGTGTATGTGTGTCTGGTGTGTGCACGTGTGTATGTGTGCGTCTGGTGTGTGCATGTGTGTATGTGCGTCTGGTGTGTGCGCTTGTGTGTGCGTGTGTATGTGCGTCTCGTGTGCACGTGTGTATGTGTGCGTCTGGTGTGTGCACGTGTGTATGTGGGTCTGGTGTGTGCACGTGTGTATGTGCGTCTTGTGTGCACGTGTGTATGTGCGTCTGGTGTGCATGTGTGTATGTGCGTCTGGTGTGTGCACGTGTGTATGTGCGTCTGGTGTGCATGTGTGTATGTGCGTCTGGTGTGTGCGCTTGTGTGTGCGTGTGCTTCAGTTAAAAACTGTCCCTCCCAAACCGTGAGAATCACATTCGTAACATAATAACTTGGTTCTGTCTAAACAGAAGGTCATGACCTCAGCGGATTGATCCATGTCTTTGCAATCTCAACCCCCCCCCCCCCAAACCTAAACGTGGATCGGTCCACGGAGAAATGCATAACAAACTATAGCTCACAGAGTTTTTTAATCATCTTTCATCGTCAATTCTACTCAACAGCTGCCATGAACAAAGATAGGTAAAGTTCAGCTTTTAACTGCTGATCTAGAGGTCAATGGTTCAAATATCCTCCAAGCGATTGTTAAATAAACACTCTATACATTAAGTCCTGTGTATATCTTATGGTTCTCATGTGGTATCCATTAGCTCCACCCAGCAGTTAACCTTTGACCCTGCAGTCAAGGCTGCAGTGGGTAACGTTATAAAATAAATTCAAACAATGAACTTTCACAGGAGAACACTTTGACAGTGTTGATAATATACGCCAAAGAGCAATTGGCTGGAATATGATCGTTGGCTCGTGGTTTGAAAGCAGCTCGATAAAAATGATAAATTGACATTTCAGACACTGAGGTGTCTGCGTTGCCGAAAAACTCTGAAGGTCTTGCGAACATACATTTGGAGGGGACGAAAAAATTTATTTAACTGATTTGCCTTTCATGCTACAGCACCACCTATAAGTGCGTAACGACCAAGGCTGAGAGGAGAATGTGTATTTTTCCAGGTTGTGTTGGAGGGCTGGACTAGCGACTCAGCCGATAGCAGCGTGGCTGTGTTCGAGATCCGTATCATCCCCGGGTACTGTCTCGGTCAGTAACGTTACTCTAACGTTAACGTTAGGATTTCACCCGCGTCTTGACTTTGTGATACGAATATAGACATTTGTAGACAGGTGCATCGGTACAGAAACGTCGGAAAATACTTCCGTTTGACATGTGTACGACTTATTAAAAGAAATAAATTAGCAGAAACAATCTATTTGTAATAGGTTGATCGTTGTTCTCCAGAATGCGACTACGAGGACTCCCATCTGTGTGGCTATGGCAACCAGTGGAACACCAACGTCAACTGGTACGTGGGAGGGGGCGTGGCCAGGGACCCTGGCAACAAGCTTCCGGATGACCACACCCACAACAACGGAACAGGTGAGGAGCTAAGCTAGCAACTGGCTAGCAGCTAATGCTACTGTTAGGCTAGCTGCACACCGGTTAATATTAGGAATGCAGCGACGACTGGTACGGCGCAGTAGATAATAATGTTTCAGAGGTGCGTATTTCTAACGGTATTTCCATCGCTAGCTTTAGGTTAAGGAACTTGTTTATTTATTGTCACTCATTATAACAAATATCATCGATGCTCTCCGTTGCCCTCTGCAGGTCACTACATGTACGTGGACTCTGTCTACGCCAAAACCTTCAAGGAGGTTGCCAAGCTGTCCTCTCCTTTGACAACGGTCCCCATGTCCGGCTGCCTGACCTTCCAGTACCAGCGAGGCCTAGAGAAGGGAAACCTGTTTTCTGTCTACACCCGGGACCAGTCGGGTCAATACCAGGACCTGTGGAGAGCGGAGGGAGACGAGAGCAGCTGGGACCAGTGGATACCTGTCCAGGTGGATCTGAAAGCTCCTTACCCCCTGCAGGTCAGTGGGGGTAGACTGGCTGGGAGGGATGACAGCTGCAGGTGGATCTCCTGCAGGTGGATCTCCTGCAGGTGGATCTCCTGCAGGTGGATCTCCTGCAGGTGGATCTCCTGCAGGTGGATCTCAGTTAGAGCGTTTCACTGCAGACCAACAGTGTGTGTGTGTGCCTGTGTTCATGCACGTGTGTTCACACCTTCCCAGGTGGTGTTCGAAGTGGCGTTCAACAGTCCCAGAGGAGGTCATGTGGCTCTGGACGACATCTCCTTCTCTCCAGACTTCTGCAGCGAGGAGACAGGTGTGTCGTCCGGAACACCTTTCCTCTACGTCGCTCTAAACGTCTCGTCCTGACGTCATGGATATGTCATTCCTTTTACTACCAAGTAGCTTATTTCGCTCTTCTGTCGAGGAACAGGAAGTGGTTTAGCTGTCATGTCCTCATACCTCCCATGTGTGTTTTCCAGAGCCCACGTTGGAGCCAGCCGTGGCTAGTTGTGACTTTGAGCAGGGTTTCTGTCGCTACAGCCAGGACCAGCACACTGGTAGCTCCCCCTGGAAGAGAGTGTCTGTCAGGCCCAACATTTACAGAGCTGGGGATCACACCACTGGAGCTGGTGAGACCACTAGGACAAGCAGCAACAGAGATCTAACTCAAATTGAACTACACATCAACTGAAATTGAACTACACGTTCATTTAAACTGTACTACGCATAAATTATAATATTAAACTGCTCATGAACTGAAATGTCACTTGTGGCTCGATGTACAAAACTCCGCAAGTGTTCTTGAGAACTCACAAGAAGTCATGTGAGCAGATGGAATGCTGAATATTCCATGGCAGGGGCCTGGGCGTCGTGGAAAAAGCGTTGTCAAGGCAATAACACATCTGTCCCTCCGTAGGATCTTTCCTCTTGGCTCACTCCCGCCTTGGCCCGCGAACCGGCTACGCCAGCCGCCTATTCAGTCCTGTTCTGCCCGGCAACATGAAATACTGCCTGCGGTTCTACTATTCTCTACAGGGCTTCAACCAGACAGACCAGGCTCTGGAGGTATACCTCCAGGACCAGGCTAGCACTTCCCTGAACAGGATATGGACCCAGGGAGAGAGAACCAGAGGCATCTGGGTAGCTTCTGACGTCACCTTCCAGATCGCACAGCCTGCTAAGGTGAAACTGTGTTTGGCTTCTTGTTTCGTGGTGGTTTGTACTGGAATGCAGGCTGGTACGAGAGGGGGAAGGGAGGTCAATTAAAGACTGAATTCTGAAAGAAAGAGGATGGTAATCGTATTTTAGTCGATAGACAGTTAACAGAGAAAGAAAGAAACAAAGGAACCATAAAGATAATAAATAAAATAGACGGTCAGCTTTGTCAAGTCTAAATCCATATATATCTCTTCCTGCCATGGATTCCTTTGAAGGTTTCAGAACAGGTGTGTTCCAGTCTTTATCTTAGACACACCTCTCTCCTGTCCTGTGTGAGACAGTCCTTTGGTGTTGCTCCAGAGCCTTTAACAGACAACTGGTGGATGACACAATTTCACGTGTTTCATATAAACCCAGCTTGTAACCCAACCCCTAACTACGCCACTCAGTGATTTTCTACACTGGGATTTTGGGATGTGAGCTATTACAAAAACGGATTGTTTTACAGTGCGAGAAATATTTCTAGGCTCATGTCATGGAGATGTATTTCAACATTGTGTTGAACCAAACTTAATCTTTAATTGGTTTCATGTGGGTGCGAGTCCACTTTGAGTGTGTGACTGTGTGTGTGTGTGTGTGTGTGTGTGTGTGTATAACTTGTGATGATGTCATCCTTCCAGGTGATGTTTGTGAGCACGTGCAGGAGTTTCTGGGACTGTGGAACCGCAGCTCTGGATGACATCACCGTCTCCCTGGGAGACTGTGATCTAACTGCAGGTGAGCAGGGAACTACAACAACCCCAGGGAATTCTGGGAATTCGAGTCCCCCCTCAGGCTGTGAAACACAGTACCTGTTTTCTTTGACCACCAAAACACCTCACTTCCCTTCGACCCCCCTGATCTCCTGCTGTGCTTCCTTCACGCACTATTCGTACGTTGCTTCAGATAAAGCTGTCTGATAGGCGGATGAAACGTCACATGATGCGATTCCATTCCCAGGAAGTCTGCTGTCTGTTCCGGATCACTGTGACTTTGAAGCGGATGTCTGCAGCTATACCCAGGATCAGGTGGGCGACGCTGGGGACTGGGTGAGGACCAGAGGCCCGACTCCCACCTCTTACACCGGACCCAGGGGAGATCACACCACTGGGCTGGGTACGCAACACTCTCCCCTCCTGCTGGGTGTAGTGGGTGGAGCATTGGCCTGTAGATCAGGAATATCCCCCTGTTTGCTAAAGTTGTAAGGTATTATATGATATTCTTACTCGAGTGGTTCTTTACCCTAGTCGACATGATGAGGTACTTACTAAATAGGTGATTCGGTTTTACTATGAACTCGTGAACAGACATTTAACTCAACTGAATCTGTAAGAGATGATTCACTCCAATCTGAATCTGTGTGAGCAAACGATTCACTCCAAGTGAGTCGGTGTAGGCAGACGATTCACTCATCTGAATCTGTGTGAGCAAACGATTCACTTCAAGTGAGTCGGTTAAAGCAGACGATTCACTCATCTGAATCTGTGTGAGAAGACGATTCACTCCAATCCATGTGAACAGACGATTCACTTGACTCTGCTAACTGACTCTCTCAGGGTACTACATGCACATTGAGGCGTCCCCCATGTTGCCTGGTCAGAATGCGCGGCTGCTGTCCAGCTCTCTGCGGGGGGCCAGGGGTCCTCAGTGTCTCCGCTTCTACTACCACATGTACGGCTCTGGTACGGGCCAGCTCCGGGTGCTGCTCAGCTGGGATGGAGAGGAGACGTTGCTGTGGAAACGCGGAGGCGAGCAGAGCATCACCTGGTTGAGAGCTACTGTGGAGTACCAGTGTGTCCATCAGCACCAGGTACACCAGGAAATGCAAGACAAATCAGCCCTAAACCCTGAGATGGCTCTCCAACATCTGGTACATCGCTGAACAGTTAAAGAGAAAAATATGTTGTATTTGTTTACATTTTTCTTTCTCTCTTCCTCCACCTCTCTGTTCTTTCTTTCTCTCTCTCTTCCCTTCCCTCCCTCTCCTCCATTCTCTCCCTCCCTCTCTCTCTCCCCTCATTCTCTCCCTCCCTTCCTCTCCTTCCGTCTGTTGTCCACTGCCTCTCTCTCTCTCCCTCCCTCTCTCTCCCTCCATCTCTTTGTTCTTCTTCCCTCCCTCTCTCTCTCTTTCCCCTCCCTCCCCTCCCTCCCCTCCCCTCCCTCCTTCTCCCTCTTGCTCCAGATTGTGTTTGAAGCCACCAGAGGTCCCTCCGTGAGAAGTGATATTGCCATCGATGACGTTGTGTTCCAGAGTGGACCGTGCCCAGGTACGTCTGTACATGGTACAGCAGCTCTGTCTGAAGCAGACAGAAACACTTTGCAGATTCCATGGAAACTCTTTTCCGGTTGTCTGAGTTTTTCTGTGGAATAATCTGGAAACAATTTTCTGTTTTTCTTCCACAGAAACTGAACTCCAGACTGGACGTGTTCCATCAAATTCGAACAATATTGAGTAGAGACAGAGAGGAGGAGCTGGAGACTGGATAGGACTCGCTGACTGTTTGAAACAAACCAAATTACATAAGAATAACTTCTTTTGAGGGGCTGTGAATAACTAAACATAAGTCTTTCCCACATGACAAGCATGACTATAAAATGAACATTTTTAAATCATGTCATTATTACTGTAAAAATCCGATTAAAAAATATCACAGAGAAACTTTTAGCAAAAGTCTCTTTCATCTATGTATCAAAAGAGGACATGTTGAACTGTCTTATCTTTACACGTGCATTAGATTAATGCTGATATTAAAACGTTTGCTCACATCAGCTTAAAGTTTGTGTTATTTTTATTGCTCTTGTTTTAAATCAACGAGTAAAGCATATAATACGTAAAATACCAGCATTAAGTACGTTCTTTGTGCTTAACAGTTTGTAATAAAGCAAATTTCATACATATGTTTTGAGCCCGTCCTTCAGAACCAATGAGTGATTATACTCTTCACTATACAACTATACTAATACTACTATACTGAGAATAATGCACGTTGACTCGTGTTCTGCGGTTTGTGTACATGTCAAATCACACGTGACATCCGTCATCCAATCACCACTCGACAACCCTTTAGCGCCGCTTTGACTTCGGCGGGAACACCCGGATATGCAGGATTCCGACTGAGTGATATCACGTAACAAAACACTCGCCTTAGCCAGCTAGCATGGCTGCTGCGGGAAAACGACAACGAATAAGTCACCTCGCTAGTAAAACACAAACTTTAGATAACGCGGGACCTTTTTCGTCTTCGGCTACTCAAGAGAGCCGCGTGCCCAGGGATGGAGCAGCGGAGAACTTCGTGCAGGGTTCTATTCTGCGCATCACCATGGAGAACTTCCTGTAAGCACGAGACTTGTTACCTGTTACAAACCACTGATCATGTAGCTAATCTAGCTAGTTAGCTCACCGGATGCGCAAACATACTTTAACCAATATTGTAGTTGCTTTTATATTCTAGAAAGTTCTCTGGCGTAGCTTGAGTTTATTACAGCTATGGTTAATCAGCTAGGAACTTTGCCATTTAGTTAAGACACAACATTGTATTATAGCTGCCAAGTTATTGGCACTACATTGATATAGTGACTGTTACTGTAGTCAGAGCTACCCTACCGATGTAGCTAAGCATGTTAGCTTTGACAGATTCCAGAGTCGAGATCCTCTTCCTTTTACCGACGTGAATCATCCAGTTTACTGGTGCATTACTGCCACCCTCTGCTCAGGGGTGCGTACTAGAGAATTCGACTCCCAATTAAAATCGATTAAAAAGGAATCAATCGTATTGTTTCAATCTCTTACGGTTCATATATTCTGTGTTCTGCATTGCTTCAGGTTCAGTAAATTACACACACACGTTCTCACACGCATGTTCTCACTCTCACTCTCTCTCACTCTCTCAGCACCTACGATCATACAGTTGTTTACCCCGGACCCAACCTGAACATGATTGTTGGTGCCAACGGAACGGGCAAGTCCAGCATCGTGTGCGCCATATGTCTGGGTCTTGCTGGTAAGACCGCCATTCTGGGCAGAGGAGACAAGGTGAGAACACCTGGCTGAATGCTGCTGTACTAAGCTGTCTGTTACTGTGTTGCCAGGTTTGGCTGTATTAAGCTTTCTGTTACTGTGTTGCCAGGTTTGGCTGTACTAAGCTGTCTGTTACTGTGTTGCCAGGTTTGGCTATACTAAGCTGTATGTTACTGTGTTGCCAGGTTTGCCTGTACTAAGCTGTCTGTTACTGTGTTGCCAGGTTGGGCTGTATGTGAAGCGAGGCTGTTCAAAAGGATCCATCCAGATTGAGCTGTACGTCTCTAATTCCATTTGAAAAAACACAAAATACCAACTTCAAAACAACTTTATAGATCCAAAAAGAGACGTAAACAGCAGGCACTCCTGGGTGGTGGTCTTGTCCTCATTCCCCTGAGCATCACCTGTGTCCAGGTACAAGGAGGGAGGGAATGTACTCGTCCAGAGAGAGATCTTCGTGGAGAACAATCAGTCTGTGTGGATGCTGAACGGGAAACACTCCAGCCAGAAGGCTGTGGAAGAGGAAGTGAAGACGCTGCAAATCCAAGTGGGAAACTTGTGCCAATTCCTGCCCCAGGTGAGTCATTTGTCAGTACCTGCCTCAGGTGAGTCCTCTGTCAGTACCTGCCTCATGTGAGTCCTCTGTCAGTACCTGCCTCAGGTGAGTCCTGTCTGTACCTGCCCCAGGTGAGTCCTCTGTCAGTACCTGCCTCAGGTGAGTCCTCTGTCAGTACATGCCGCAGGTGAGTCCCTCTGTCAGTACCTGCCTCAGGTGAGTTCTCTGTCAGTACCTGTCCCAGGTGAGTTCTCTGTCAGTACCTGTCCCAGGTGAGTCCCTCTGTCAGTACCTGTCCCAGGTGAGTTCTCTGTCAGTACCTGCCCCAGGTGAGTCCTCTGTCAGTACCTGCCCCAGGTGAGTCCTCTGGTCTCCCTTCAGGCCAGTTCAGGGGGCAGGTCTACAGGTTTTCTGTGTGGCGTTGTGGCATCACCACGTTTGACCACCTCTCTCTGTCCTTGGCTGTGTGCAGGAGAAGGTCGGGGAGTTTGCAAAGATGAGCAACATCGAGCTGCTGGAAGCCACAGAGAAGTCTGTGGGCCCACCTGAGATGTACGAGTTCCACTGTAAACTCAAGTCCTTCCGCACCCACGAGAGAGAGATGGAGGTGAGCAGAATATAGACCAGCGCAGTAGAGACCAGTAGAGTAGAGAGCAGCAGAGTAGAGACCAGCGCAGTAGAGACCAGCAGACTAGAGACCAGTAGTGTAGAAGACTTCACTAGAACGTACTAGAACTTACAGACGGATTAACACGCGTGGTTGGAGTTTGACCGTGTTATTTTGGTGTTAGAACATGGTGAAGGAGAAGACCAGCTTCCTGGAGAAAGCCAGGCAGAGGAACGAGAGGAACAAGCACGATGTGGAACGGTTCTACGAGAAGAAGAGGCACCTGGACATGATCAAGATGCTGGAGAGGAAGAGGCCTTGGGTGGTGGGTCAACAACCACAACTATAAGGACAACAACAATAATCACAACAACCACAACTATAAGGACAACAACCACAACAATAATGACAACAACAATAATCACAACAACAACAACAATAATGACAGCAACAATAATCACAACAACAATAATGACAGCAACAATAATCACAACAACCACAACAATAATCACAACAACAACAGTAATGACAACAACAATAATCACAATAACAACCACAACAATAATCACAACAACCACAACAATAATCACAACAACAACAATAATCACAACAACCACAATAATCACAACAACCACAACAATGCTAGGAGTGGAGAACTCCATGAGAGGGTGGGGATGACCCCCTTATAACCACGCCTCCCCCTCCTGCAGGAGTACGAGGAGCTGCGTACGGAGTTGGAGGGGGTGAAGAAGGAGCGCGAGGAGGCGAAGCAGCAGCTGCGGAGGCTGAAGGAGCAGCAAGCTCCCATGCTGAGGAGGGTGCAGAGCATTGACAGCCGACTGAAACCCATCGAGAACCAGATGAAGGAGAAGGTGAGGGGGAGGGGGTCTGATGGGGGGCAGGGTGAAGGAGAAGGTGAAGGGGGGGTCTGGATGGTGGGCGGGGGCCAGGTTGAAGGAGAGGATGTAGGGGGGGGTCTGGAGGGGCCAGAGTGAAGGAGAAGGGAGGGGGGGGTCTGAATGGGGGCCAAGGTGAAGCGAGAAGGGAGGGGGCCAGTGGAAGGAGAAGGTAGGGGGTGGGGGCGCATGAAGGAGAAGCGGATGGGGAGGGGGTCTGGATGGGGGGCCAGGTGAAGGAGAAGGTGAGGGGGGGGGGGTCTGGATGGGGGGCCAGGTGAAGGAGAAGGTGAGGGGGAGATGGAGGTCTGGATGGGGGGCCACGGTGAAGGAAAGGTGAGGGGGGAGGGGGGTCTGGATGGGGGGGCAGGTGAAGGAGAAGGTGAGGGGGAGGAGAAGGTGGGGGGGGGTCAGGTGAAGGAGAAGGTGAGGGGGTCAGATGAAGGAGAAGGTGAGGGGGGGTCTTGGAGGGGGGGCCAGATGAAGGAGAAGGTGAGGGCAGGGGGTCTGGATGGGGGGCCAGGTGAAGGAGAAGGTGAGGGGGAGGGGTCTGGATGGGGCCAGGAAGGGAAGGTGAGGGGGGGAGGGGTCTGGCTGGGGGGCCAGGTGAAGGAGAAGTGAGGCGGGGGGGGTCTGGGAGGCGGGCAGGTGAAGGAGAAGGTGAGGGGGGGGGGGTCTGGAGGGGGGTCAGATGAAGGAGAAAGGTGGGGGGGGGGCGGGGGGGCATGGTCTGGATGGGGGCAGGGTGAAGGGAGAACGTGAGGGGAGGGGGGTCTGGCATGGGCGGGCCAGTGAGGGAGATGTGAGGGGGAGGAGAAGGTGGGGGGGGGTCAGGTGAAGGAGAAGGTGAGGGGGTCAGATGAAGGAGAAGGTGAGGGGGGGGGTCTGGGTATGGGGGCCAGATGCAGAGCATCTCAACCTGGACACGAGTGTTGTGTTTTACTGTACATGACGTTATTCTACTTGCACACGATCTGAGGAGTGTGAGGTGAGGAGGAGTATGATGATGATGATCATGATGATGATGATGTTGTTGTTGTTGTTGTGTTCCAGACCGCCGGCATCAGAAATGCGTCTCAGAAGTGTAAAGAAAAACAGGATCAGCTGGACTTGAAGCACAAAGAGGTCTAAACCAAAAGCTGTCACGTCATTTCCTGTCTTCTCTGTGTCACTTCCTGCCTGGCTTCAGATGACGGCTAAATGAATGGTGTACTGTCATGTCCAGATAGAAGACATCAGGCAGGCCCTGAGCCTGAAGCAAACGGTGGAGGCAGACAGACAGAAGCGCATTAGCAACACCCGGCGTCTGATCGAGGGACTGAAGGAGGAGCTAGCGAGCGCGGGGGACCAGCCGGATGTG
>BROE01000015.1:10009689-10022950 GCA_036571765.1 Plecoglossus altivelis
CACTACACACCACACACACCACCACACCTGACGACTGCCGAGGGGAGTCTGCTGACTGCGGACATGGAGGTCTGAGACACACACACACACACACACAACACAACAACACACACACCAACATACAGCACAACACAAGACGATGGAGGCGAATCAATACTATGAGTAAGAAATGCGGGGAGCGCACAGGCGTGAGAATCGAGAGAGACGAGGAAGTCGAATCTCTGTGCAATAGGGTAAAGCAGGGCCAACTAACAGCGAAACGCCGACATATGCAGGATTAGAAGAAGGGTCGTGGTAGGGTGGGGGTTATCGGTGAGGATCAGTAGAACACACGGTACGATAATTTGGATATGGTGTCTGGATGGTATGAGCAAAGGGATTCAGCCGAAGCCGAGGCAGATGCCTAGAGAGGAGAAGCCGTTGGTAGTGTACTTGAAAGTCTGGGTAATACATATAGGAAGTGTAAGTGAGGGTAGTTGTGGTTCCTAAGATGAAAAAAGGGTTAAGCACCTCTCTCATGTACTGTGTTGATGGGGTGACATCCTACGTCCAGCATCGTAGTGGGGAGGCCCACTGGCCGTGATTACTCTGTTACGAGCGTCGATCCCTAAGCCTACCCAACCCCGCGCTCCCTAGTCACTATCACTGATGTTGTCGAGACCAGTGTGATAGATGAGTTAGGTTGACGTCGAGACATAGGCGGACGAGCGCGGTAGACATAGAAGTCAGGCATGTACACCGCCAAAAGAGTGGTTATCAAGTGATTGTTATGGGGGACTTGATTGATATATGGTGTCAACTTGGTATAGGACCACTTGTTGGAGAGTTTGGGGTATTCACGCTAGGCAGAGGTGGGTGGTCGAGTCATGCCGAGAGGCTGGTTAGGGTTGACAGGGGAACAGAGTCGCTTGATTGTGCCTATGTGGAGAGTGGGGGGGCTAGGGATGAATGTAGGCATTTCGGGATTTATTTACCGGAGCATGCCATAGAGCACCAGGTGGGATACGGCTGGGGATCGAGGGGGTACTTTGTGAGGGATGCTGAGGATGAAGAGCGGATCGGGGGGTGGGGCATGGGGTTTTCCGAGGATCTTCATAAGCGAAAATGTACGCAGAGCTGTACGACTATGGAGGCGCCGTCGCCAATCGAGGAGAATCGCGTTCCAAAGAAGGGACTGTGGGGAGGGGCTGAGGTAAACTAGGGGTTGAGGAATTTGGAGAACGGAGGATAGTCAAGGAGTGAGGTACGGTTAGTAGGTGAAGGTGATGAGGGGACCCGCTGGCCTGGTGGGAGGCGATGGGGTATGACTTGTTTATGGTAGGCAGTCGTGGGTTGGGCGGCTTTATGTGTTTGGGCTGGGGAAAATGCGAGGACCGAATTATCGTGGCGCATGATAATCAAACGTTCGCCTTCAGTGGGGGTTGTGTCAAGGAGGGTTAGTGTAGAAACAGCAATCCTAGATCAGCGGCGGCGGAGGAAAGCAAACCGCTGAGTGTTTTTGGATTATTGATTCTGTTTGATGTTACATCTTTTCATTTTTCAGTGTTCTGTGAACGAGGTATGATGCATTAGCATGGGAGCACAAATCTTCGGCCACATCGGAGATGGCAAATATGGGGGAAGGAGGAGGGGGGAACGGTAAGACTGGAGTCATGGTGAATTTTGAGCTACAGTCATTGTGATACAATCAGCCGAGAATTGACATAACGGAAAACATTCTAAGTGCGGTAGCTGCGATGGCGTGTGTAATACACAGTGGGAAGGGTAGATCCGGAGGGGCGCCACACGCTGTGCCGCCTTGAGATGATGAGTCGCGAAAGTTCGTATTAAGGGTCGGCCGAGATGGGAACGGATACGGCGGAGAAGAGGAGTGTAAACTTCCGTGCATCGCTGTATAACAAGGACGAAAGTGGTGGGTGCGGCAGTGGTTAGGCGGATGCAGGGTAGTGGATTGAGGGGGGCACGACAACATATGGGGAACTGCTAAAATACGATCGTGTGGATACGATCACATAGGCCGGGGCTTAGCGGCCGAACGCAGGCCGTGTGGGTGGAACGAGTGAAATCCAACGACCGTCACACACACAGTAGGGTGGCCCGAGCTTGAAGCGACAAATATAGGGAGCGGAATTAGAGGTTTAAGGGCGGGACGCGACACACACAGAGGTCGGGGTAGGATAGGAGAAGGAGGCACAGGGGGCGAGCCCAGGTTGACTCCGCCTCACCGCGATAGAGACTCCGGAGAGCACTGTGCACAAAGCTGTCCAGTGGTATTTAGAAGAAAAGCGCGAGAACGCTGATTTACCTGATAATAAGGCTCGATAAGGCGGGATGGACGCATGGTAGGGCAGGCGAGTTGAAGGTCCATGCCTACAATAGTAGGAAAAATCAAGCCAACGCTAGATACTTGTGATAATGGTACCCCGTCGGGCGTGTAACGGGAAGTCATGGATGGCCGCTGATGTTGGCTCACACACACAAACTACAAACACACACACACAACCACACAACCACGTACTACACACACACACACCCACTAACCCACAACACCACATACCATACACATACCACACACACACACCAACACAAACGCACCGAGACACACACACACACACACACACAACACCACATACACACACACACACACACACACAACATAAATAACCACACAGGCCAGAGTGTAAGTGTTCTAACTGCTGTGTGTCTGTGTGTGTGTGTGCCGCGCGCGCGCCTTGTGGTGTGTGTGTGTGTGGTGGCTGTGTGCGTGTGTGTGTGTGTGTGTGGTGCGTGTGTGTGTGCGCGGGCGCCTTGTGTGTGTGTGTGTTGTGTGTGTGCGTGTGTGTGGTGCTGTGTGGTATGTGTGTGGCGTGTGTGCGTGTGTGGCGTGTGTGCGTGCGTGGTGTGCGTGCGTGTGGGTGTGTGTGTGTTGTGGTTGTGTGCGCGCGCGCTCTCGTGTGTGTGTGTGTGGTGCGCTGTGTGGGGGGGGGGTGTGTTGTGTGTGCGTGCAGCAAGCGTGTGGACAGCTGGAGCAGAGGAAGGCTCGTCTGTTAGAGAGGTGTAAGGCTCTGATGAAGAAAGCCCGGGAGATCTGCAACATGGACCCTGGTCAGACTGTGGTTCCCCCTGAAATGACACGGTCAAGTCCCCTCCACAACCCTCATCTACCCCTCCACACCCCTCAACTACCCCTCCACACCCCTCATCAACCCCTCCACACCCCTCATCTACCCCTCCACACCCCTCATCTACTCCTCCACACCCCTCATCTACTCCTCCACACCCCTCATCTACTCCTCCACACCCCTCATCTACTCCTCCACACCCCTCATCTACCCCTCCACACCCCACAACTACCCCTCCACACCCCTCATCTACTCCTCCACACCCCTCATCTACCCCTACACACCCCTCATCTACCCCTCCACACCCCACAACTACCCCTCCACACCCCTCATCTACCCCTCCACACCCCTCATCTACCCCTCCACACCCCACAACTACCCCTCCACACCCCTCATCTACCCCTCCACAACCCTCATCTACCCCTCCACACCCCACAACTACCCCTCCACACCCCTCATCTACCCCTACACACCCCTCGTCTACCCCTCCACACCCCTCAACTACCCCTCCACACCCCACAACTACCCCTCCACACCCCTCATCTACCCCTCCACAACCCTCATCTACCCCTCCACACCCCACAACTACCCCTCCACACCCCACAACTACCCCTACACACCCCTCATCTACCCCTCCACACCCCACAACTACCCCTCCACACACCTCATCTACCCCTCCACACCCCTCATCTACCCCTCCACAACCCTCATCTACCCCTCCACACCCCACAACTACCCCTCCACACACCTCATCTACCCCTCCACACCCCTCATCTACCCCTCCACACCCCACAACTACCCCTACACACCCCTCATCTACCCCTCCACACCCCCCAACTACCCCTCCACACCCCTCATCTACCCCTCCACAACCCTCATCTACCCCTCCACACCCCACAACTACCCCTACACACCCCTCATCTACCCCTCCACACCCCTCATCTACCCCTACACACCCCTCATCTACCCCTCCACACCCCACAACTACCCCTCCACACCCCTCATCTACCCCTCCACACCCCTCATCAACCCCTCCACACCCCTCATCAACCCCTCCACACCCCTCATCAACCCCTCCACACCCCTCATCAACCCCTCCACACCCCTCATCAACCCCTCCACACCCCTCATCAACCCCTCCACACCCCTCATCTACCCCTCCACAACCCTCATCTACCCCTCCACACCCCCTGTCTTGTATGATGGCTGACTCCTTGGTGTGTTGTTGCAGGCCTTCAGCCAGCTGCCTAAGACCCTGGATGAGATCGACGCCATGCTGAACGAGGAGCGCTCCAGGGCTGACTGCTTCACCGGCCTCAGCGAGAACGTGATGTTGGGTGTGTGTGATCTTGGTGTGTGTGTCTGCTGTGCTGTGTGTGTGTGTGTCAGCCCCTAACTCTGACCCCTGACCTCCAGGTGGTGGAGGAGTACAACAGAAGAGAGCAGGAGATCAGGAATCTGGAAGCAGAACTGACTGAGACAACCAGCTCCCTGGACACGTACAGACAGACCATCTCTGAGGTACACACACACACACACACACACACACACACACACACACACCACTCACTCACACACACACACAACACACACCACACTCCCCTGGCACCTACAGACAACCACTTGAGTCACACACACACACACACACTCACACATCCCTGGACAGCGTACAGACAGCCATCTCTGAGTACACACACACACACACCACACACAACACACACACACCACACCATCATACTGTTACAGCCGGCCAGATCAAACTTATTTACCAACATGGAATACATGCTGACATTTTTTATTCCGTGTGTGTGTGTGTGTGTCCGGGCTCTGACTGTGTGTGTTGGGTGTGTTTCGGTCTATGTGTGTGTTGTGTGTCGGCTCTGATTGTGTGTGGTGTGGGTTGTGTGGTTTCGGCCTGATTGTGTATGTGTGTGTGTGTGTGTGTGTGGTGGTGGTGGTGTGTGTGGTGTTCGCTCTATTGTGTGTGTTTGGTGTGGTGGTTCGGCTCTGTGTGTGTTGTGGTGTGGTGTGTGTTCGGGCTCTGATTGTGTGTGTGTGTGTGTGTGCAGGCGAAGGAGCGCTGGCTAAACCCCCTGAAGCAGCTGGTGGAGCAGATCAACGAGAAGTTCAGTGACTTTTTCCGCTCCATGCAGTGTGCTGGAGAAGTGGACCTGCACTCTGAGAACCAGGTACACACACACACATGCTATACACACACACACACACACACACACACACACACATCATAACAACACACACAACACAACAATAACAAGAATGTGCTAGAGAAAATGAAGACACAATCACTCTGAGAACAGGTACACACCACACACAGTCTTACACACACACACACACACCATGCAGTGCGCTAGAATGACACTGCACTCAGAACCAGGTACACACACACACCAATGTATACACACACACCACACACACACACACACACACACAAATGCAGACACACACACATACAACCAACGTACACACAGATAACCAATACACACACACACATGCATAACACCACAACACCACACACTGCTACACACACACACACACATGCAGTGTGCTGGAGAAGTGGACCTGCACTCTGAGAACCAGGTACACACACACACACACACACACACACATGCTACACACACACACACATGCTATACACGCACACACACACACGCACATGCTATACACACACACGTGTTGTACACACACAGTTCCTCACCCAGCCATGTTGCTGCCCCCTACAGGAGGAGTATGATAAGTACGGGATCCGTATCCGGGTGAAGTTCCGCAGCAGCATGCAGTTGCATGAGCTGACAGCACACCACCAGAGTGGTGGGGAGCGCAGTGTGTCCACCATGCTCTACCTCATGGCTCTGCAGGGTCTCAACCGATGCCCCTTCAGGGTGGTGGACGAGATCAACCAGGTAGGGAACACACACACACCTGTGCACAGCGCACACACATCCCTGTGCACAGCACACACACATCCCTGTGCACAGCACACACACACATGTGCACAGCACACACAGACACACCTGTGCGTAGCACACACATCCCTGTGCACAACACACACACACATGTGCACAGGACTCACACACACACACACACACCTGTGCACAACACACACACACACACACATCCCTGTGCACAAGACTCACACACACACACCCCAGTGCACAGGACTCACACACACACATCCCTGTGCACAGGACTCACACACACACACACATGTGCACAACACACACACACACACATCCCTGTGCACAAGACTCACACACACACCCCTGTGCACACACACACACACCCCTGTCCCCTGTGCACAACACACACACACACCTGTGTGCACGCGCACACTCCTGTGCACACACACCCATGCTTCCTGTGCACAACACCCCCCTGCCCCCTGTGTACAACACTGTGTGTGGGTGGATTTTGCATCTACATGTTTGCCTTAAGGCAGTCGTGTATCTTTAGCACACACACACATCGTCATGTATCTCTCACACACATGTGGGCACCACCCACAGATGAATATCCTATCTTCCATACCCCAGGATGAACCATGAGTATAGCTCTGTGGTTAAAGCAGAGATCACAAAGGTTGAAATCACCCCCATTTCTGTTGAACAAAAGGATTATTTTGATCCTTCAGTGTTTTGCTGGATACACGGTGATGATTGTTCTGCAAGGTGAATGCTGGTTGTTGTTCCACAGGGTATGGATCCTGTTAACGAGAGGAGAGTCTTTGACATCGTGGTGCGAACAGCGTGCAGAGGAACCACCTCACAGTATTTCTTCATCACACCAAAGGTGTGTGTGTGTGTGTGCGGGTGCGTGTGTGTGTGTGTGTGTGTGTGTGTGTGAGGGAGGGAGGTGGAGAGAAGAAAGAATAAGAAGTGAAAAGCAACTGAATGGTGAGAGGGAGGTGGAGAGGGAGGTGGAGAGGGAGGTGGAGAGGGGGAGGAGAGAGGGAGGTGGAGAGGGAGGTGGAGAGGGGGAGGTGGAGAGAGGGAGGTGGAGAGGGAGGTGGAGAGGGGGAGGTGGAGAAGGGGAGGGGAGAGGGAGGTGGAGAGGGGGAGGGAGAACAAGGGCTGTCCTCTTCCTCCCAAAGGTGAGGGAGGGAGGGAGGAAGGGAGGGATGGAAGGGGAGAGCAGTGACCATGGGTGCTTTCTCAGGCATATGTACAATAATTGTGTGTGTGTGCGTGTTTCTGTTTCTCCAGCTCCTCCAGAACTTGAACTATGCAGATGAGATGACCATCTTGACCGTGTACAACGGTCCTCAGATGCTCCCGCCTAACAAATACAACCACAGAGCCTTCATTCGACGGGCACTGCGACGGAAGCTCGCACAGGCCAACCCCTGACCTCTGACCTCTGACCTGCACCCTCTCCCATGAAGACCAGCCAAACGTCCTCAAACAGTTCACACAAAGTGACAGTTAGTTACAAAACGTCCTTCTTCCTGGATCGACAGTTCTTTTAACTATCTTGATGGGTCCTTTGTTCTTTTTTTACATCATTTTAATACTGCTCAATACTTTTTCATTTTAATACCGCTCAAATTAAAGTTTTGAATATAGTGTTTTATTTGTTAATAAAAAAACGGGTTCCTCAATTTGCCCTAGTTTTCTATGTGAACTTTAAAATAAATGATTGTTATTTTGTTTTGGATCTCCAATACATTTATTGGAAGTTTCACTCAGCTTAATGTTCTCAGTTGAGTATATTTCAGGAGAATATGTTAGTCTGTCCCCTTTGACCCCTGACTGTGTGGTGAAACCACAGCTCTCGAGTATCTTTGCTCCTCCACCATTACTAAGACTTCTGAGATAAACACTCATCTGTAGTAACCGACACCATATACAGTATATCATTGGGCAACTCAAACGACCTCTTGCCCAAGTAGCTTAGTAAAATAACTACTGTTATGGTGCGTCGTGTCCTAGTTCTGAAGATAAACACGCTAGCAGGTGACGAAAGATCAAAGATACGTGTTGACAAGTTCAATCCGTAGATTTCCAAATAATGCCTGTGTATCGTATCCTTAGTGATCCGTGGACACGTCGATTTGTAGACCGGCTACCCGACATGGGCACGCTCTCCGGTAACCACGCCCCATTCCCCGAATCCTGTCCTATAGGAGGGTCACACTTTCCGTGACGTGTGTTGCCACGCCTCCTAGAAAAACAGCAACAAAAGCAGTCTATGGAGAACAGACAGTAGCACAGCCAGACAGCTGGTGGGATAAGCCGTCGGCCTCTCAAACCTGCAATATATTTATAGCTGCCATTAATAAAGCGAAAAGTGAGATTCCAGGAGTTCAGATTCCAGAGGCTAATCCACTATAGAGCAAAACAACTATTCGGTACGGTGCTGAATAATCCACATTAATCCAAGGTAAGAATTTAGATTACAAGCAAACTAACTTTTTTCCCCTCTGCTACAGTGGCTACGGACATTCGCTATGTAGCTTATGAGCTAACATTCAACTAGCTTACATCTCTTGCTAACTGAAATGGTTTCGAAGCGATAGCATATCTCAAGTCTTTATTGTACTGTAAAGGTCTTTGGTGCCAGTCTGTCTCTAAAGTCCATGATTTGATTTGTATGTGTTCATGACCCATAAAAGTTACATTGAAACTCATTTCCTTGTAGATAAATATCCCTAGGCATTCTCACGCTATTCTAATAACGTAAGTTAGCTATCCGCTAGCACAAGGAACCTGTATAAGAATCTTTCTTAGCAAGTTAGCTTTAGATGGCTAGATAACGTGTTTATACAGCGTTAAGTTCAAAGGATGATCACTAATGTTTTGTGATGTTGGTCTCAAGGTTCGTTGTTTATCATTACGGTGTTTTATACGTGTCAACTTTTTCTTGTAAACAATAGGAAGAATAACGACTGTGGTCGTGAACAAAGAGCATCTAGACAAAGCGCTAGCAAGCTAAAGTACGGCTAGCTCGTCCTTAAGCTAACCACATCAAATCACGCGTTAACGTTGCATTTCGACTAAACTTCCCATATATATCTTTGATTTTTTCAGTCAATCTAACGTTGGGAGTAGCTAGCATTGTCGAAGGAAGTACCGCAGTTAGTCTTTTAACGACAAATTCGGGGTAGTAGTGTGTGCGACTGTGTGTAGCTAGCCTAGCATGACACAGTGGATTTAAAGCCCCATACAGTAGTAGACTAGGCCCTGCTTCACTGACATAGGTTTGTTTGTCAATGTCGACGAACCTGATAGTAGCTAGTGACCGAATACGCTTTATATGGACACGTTTCAAGGAAACGGCTAACCGCCTGCACCGGTCACTAACGTTGACTGATCGTCAACCGGGTGGTCAGTTTAATATGGATTATGTTTTGAACGCTTTGTGTTGAGCAGTTACTTGGGTAAACCGTGTTTTTGTACTCGTTGGGAGTAACCCGTGTCTTCTTTCGAAGTAAACAAGGACCGAGCCCACCCATCTCTGATTTATACGGTTCCGTGCTGCTTAATGTGATGTAACTCGACCCTTCACGGGGTTCCAGGTTTGTCTATAAATAGCAGCCACCGCATCCCCCACCCGACCATGTTCTGCCCCGACCGAGGTTAGCTAGCGAGGTTGTGCGAGTGTGAGTGTGCCTTTGAGATCAGCGTGTCACATTGCACCCTTGTGACAGTCTGGAAGCTAATACTCCGAGTCCATGTGAGACCGGAGCAGCAAGGAACGCCGCAGTCAGCAGGCGTACACGTGACAGCTCGCGGAACCTTTCCAGGGACCGATTCTGACGCACTTAACTAGACAGCGCGGCTTGACCGTGTTGACTTGGCAGTTGTGTACAGCCCCCCGCCCCCCTCCCGTCTGCATGCCCCCCCTCCCGTCTGCATGCCCCCCCTCCCGTCTGCATGCCCCCTTGTACAAGTGCCAGACGTGTGCCCCGTTACCGGGCCTCGTGTCTAAGGTAGCTATGCGTTGTCAACATGCTCTGTTGAAAGCTCAACAACATATCAGTGTTGCTTGTGAGCGTACAATGTCCGTCTTTGTGCGACCGGTATGGAGAGTAATTATCTTAACAGAACGTTCTGCCGCACTGGTCTGGTGTCTCTTACCTTGCCATAGTGTTTGTCTCCTACTGTGATAACGAGCCTAACCCGTTGTCATTGTCGCGATTAATGATTTAAGAAATCAAACCCCCCCCCCAAACGACAACTTATCTACAACCTATCTTGCCTTTTGACGCTGTCGCCTTGTAAAATACAGTTAGCGGTGACGACTGACTAATAAAACACAGGTCTTTGTCTAACACGAACGTAAAGTTCTAACTGAAAGTTGACTGTACTTACGGTAAACAAGCTCTGTGATTAGGAGACATGGGTGAGCGGGTTTTGCAGAGTTAAACATGAATAGATTGAGTGTGATCCATGGTGATCGCTGCCAACTCGCGCTGCCAGCTTCCCTGGCGATTATTAGGTGTTTAGTCGGTGGAATCAAATCACAACTTCCCTTTCTAACGGCATAAAGGACTTCTGTATGTGTGAGTTTAGTTTATCACGCTGTCTCCACACTCTCTCTCCCTCTCTTTTTATTTCGGCTTGTAACGGTACTTCCTGGTTGTTGTTCTTTGTTAGTCCAGGACAAGTCACCAACTAGCAGCGATGGCCCAGGAGACCAACCAGAGCCAAGTGCCCATGCTCTGCACCACGGGCTGCGGTTTCTACGGCAACCCTCGGACCAGCGGCATGTGCTCGGTGTGCTACAAGGAGCACCTGACCCGACAGAACAACGGGGGAGTGAGCCCGCTCAGCGCCATGGGTGAGACCTCCCTGGACCTCCCCCGCTCCCTGCGGAGATAGCTGTTGTTATTTCTGCTGAAGAGTCCCGATTCTGAAGTGAATGCGGCTGAACTTGAAGTGTTTGTCCACCAGGTGGCAGCGCGTCCAGCAGCCCCACGGCAGAAGCTGCAGCCTTCCAGAGAATAGAAGCCACCCTGAACAATGCTGTGGCTGCTGCTGCTGCTGCTGAAGCTGCCAGGTGAGAGGGGGCAGGTGAAGGGGGGGCAGGTGAAGGGGGGGGCAGGTGAAGAAGGGCCAGGTGGAGGGGGGGCCGATGGAGGGAGCCAGGTGAGTGGGGATCAGGTGAAGGGTGGGCCAGGTGAAGGGGGCCAGGTGGAGGGAGCCAGGTGAAAGGGGGTCAGGTGAAGGGAGCCAGGTGAAAGGGGGGCAGGTGAGGGGGGTCAGGTGAAGGGGTGGGCAGGTGGAGGGGGGGGGGCGATGGAGGGAGCCAGGTGAAGGGGGGCAGGTGAAGGGTTAGAGCTGGGCTCGTAGTTTTGCTCCTTGACCTGAGGGCTCCTGTCCAGCCCTCCTGGTCCCAGACTAGCCCTCCTGGTCCCAGACTAGCTTTCCTGTCAGGAAAGGGACCGTTGTGTGAAACGTGTCTCTCTCTCTGACCTCTCTAGCGGAGCTGCAGCTGCAGCCGCTGCATCACTTCCTGTTACCCAGCAGATGACGGAGATGAGCATTTCCTGTGAGGATGAGGCGTCGTCGCCCGCAGCAGAGCTGGCAGGACCTGGTGAGTGACACAGACCAGATGGCGGCCATCTTGGATTCTCTGATCTTAAATAGGGGAGGAGGGAGTGCATAAAGAGTGTTAAAGAATGACTATAGGTGGGTGTGGGTGTGTGATAAGAGGACTAGATGCTGTGTGCGGGGATGACTAGATCAGATGGTTAGACTACAGTATTGGATGTTGGGGTACAGTGTGTGTGTGTGTGTGATATTATGGTGCAAGATGTTGTGTGTCCATGCTCTGACTGTGTGTGTGTGTGTCCTTGCTCTGACTGTGTGTGTGTCTGTGCTCTGACTGTGTGTGTGTGTGTGTCCGTGTGTGTCCGTGCTCTGACTGTGTGTGTGTGTGTGTCCGTGCTCTGACTGTGTGTGTGTGTGTGTCCGTGCTCTGACTGTGTGTGTGTCCGTGCTCTGACTGTGTGTGTGTGTGTGTGTGTGTGTGTGTGTGTGTTTTCAGTAGTGACCCAGCCCACAGCCTCAGCTTCTCCCCCGGGGGGGTCGGGAAGCGAGGAGCCAAGCTCCCTGGAGCCTCCCAAACCTAAGAAGAACAGGTGCTTCATGTGCCGCAAGAAGGTTGGCCTGACAGGTGAGACCTGCGTCCTGACAGCTGCCCCTGCTGCCCCGCCTCTACTGCCCCTGATGCCCCGCTTCTACTGCCCCTGATGCCTTGCCTCACCTACCCTGCCCCTGCTGCCCTGCCTCCACTGCCCTGCCTCTGCTACCCTGCCTCTACTGCCCCGCCTCACCTACCCCGCCTCGCTGCCCTGCCTCTGCTGCCTCTACTGCCCCGTCTCTGCTACCCTGCCTCTACTGCCCTGCCTCCACTGCCCTGCCTCACCTACCCCGCCTCTGCTGCCTCTACTATCCTGCCTCTACTGCCCCGTCTCTGCTACCCTGCCTCTGCTATCCTGCCTCTGTTGCCTGTACAGCACAACCCCCAGGGAACCCATCTCTCTCTCCCTCTCCAAGTTCGGCAGAACTGTCGTGCGTGTGTGTGCGTGCGTGTGTCTGTGTGTGCGTGCGTGTGTCTGTGTGTGTGCGTGCATGTGTCTGTGTATGTGTGTGTGCGTGTGTGTGTGCGTGCGTGCGTGCGTGTGTCTGTGTGTGCGTGCGTGCGTGCGTGCGTGTGTCTGTGTGTGCGTGCGTGCGTGTGTGCGTGCGTGTGTCTGTGTGTGCGTGCGTGCGTGCGTGCGTGCGTGTGTGCGTGCGTGCGTGTGTGTGTGTGTGCGTGCGTGCGTGTGACACAGATCGTCTGATGCAGTCTTTCCTCCCTCCCCAGGGTTCGACTGTCGCTGTGGTAACCTGTTCTGCGGTCTGCACCGGTACTCCGACAAGCACAGCTGTCCGTACGACTACAAGGCCGAGGCAGCTGCCAAGATCCGTAAGGAGAACCCCGTGGTGGTGGCTGACAAGATCCAGAGAATATAAGATTCTGTTTGTCCTCCACGGAGCTCCAGGCTGCAGCCTCGCTGGCCTGAAACAAACATGGACTCGCTCTCAACCTGCGTTTTCTAAAGGACTAGATTTTTTAAATGGCCGTTTGTGGGTCGGGGAATGAGAGGGGGCGGGCGGGCGGGCGGGGAGGGGGGG
>BROE01000015.1:10027903-10120403 GCA_036571765.1 Plecoglossus altivelis
TACCCAGTCATCGTAGTCCAGGACAATGACACAAGTCGTCACACTCACGATCTCAGATTTGTAGATTACGCCCCTACCTGCCACACGTACAATATTATGAAATGTCCCAGAGTCCAGAGTCTGGTTGGACCAGGCTGAGGAAGTCGAAGAGAGGATGAGAAACACTCCACTAATTAGGACTAATTTTATGTGTTGCTTTTACATTGTGGCGTCATGTATGTGTGTTACATGTGTGTTCATGTAAACGTGTGACATAGTGCTATCTGTACAGTGCGTTCCTGTGTAGCATATCCAGCATCGTTCTCGTAATCTACCTATCTAGTGTATACGTTTGTGTCACCCATCTGTGCAGCTTCTACATGCGTGTCGTGTGTCCCGCCGACATGTGTGTTTAATTGTATGTGGTCACATAGTGAGTGTCTTTGTGTGTGTGCGGATGTCCAGTGTGTTGTGTAATGGTATGCTTAAATGGTGTTGTGTTTTTCCCTATTCCTGTGTGTGCACATTGTGTGTGTGTTATACATGTGTGTGTGTGTGTGTTGTGTGTGGTATATGTATGTGTGTTACATGTGTGTGCATGTGTTTATAAAATTAGTATTTGTGTACATTGTGTTGTGAGCCAACCCCACCCACATGTGTGTGTGTGATACATGATGGTGGCTTTGTGTATGTGCTTGTGAGTGTGTGCGTATGGGTTGTGTGTTGTGTAACATGTGTGTAGTGTATGTGTGTTACATGTGTGTTTGTGTGTGCTGTGCGTGTGTGTGTGCGGCGAAATGTTAGCTGCGCCTACTTATGTTTCACTTTTGTCACTCTGGGTGTGTGTGGAGTTGGGGGTGGTGTTGTGTGTAGTACCATGTGTTTGCATGCATGGTGTACAGGTTGTTGTTGTGTGTCGCGCCGCCCTGGGTGTTTTAGTGTAGTTTGTGTGTGTCTGGCCACCCACACCAACGAGACACCTGTGTGTGGCGTGTGTTGTGTCCTCTCACATAACACTGTGTAGAGGGACGCCCAGTTGCGTGTGTATTGTGCCAGCCTGTCGTCGACAACGCTGATGGACCTGACGACCGTGTAATAGAGTAATTTCTCAGTGGAAGATGAGCTTCTCTTCATTATTAAATGAGGATCCGAGTTCGAGGTCTTGGATTGTGTGTCATTGTATGTAACTGCTGTCTGCAACACAACACAAACACAACACAAACACACACTTGACTCTCAGGCACCAAAACATATTTAGTCTGTTTTAACACGATATATTCCATGGAGGGGGTCTTTGCTAAACTGAGGAACAGAAACCCAGACATGCGAGTCGAGAGAGAGCTCTAATGGAGCAGAAACCCAACACTTCATTAAATCTTCAAGGCGGCTCGTCTAGTGTGTTGTCACAGTGTCCTGTGACCAGATGAGTGAGAGTGTCTCTAACAGAGACAGTTTAGAAGGACTTTTTCTCCTCCTCTTCCTCTCCTCAGAGGAGGAAGCTCTCAGTCTTAGACCAGAACACTGGGCTGACAGGTGCAGGCAAACATCCATCAGATGGAGAGACTGATGTTTCTCTACAAACTAGTCTCTCCACAAACTTGTCTCTCTTAGTTCAACGGTACCAGAAGTCACTTCTTCTTCAGCATCCTCCTCATCCAGATCTAGAACATTCCCTTGACTAGTTCTCGGTTCTCGGTTCTCCTGACAGAACGCGGTAGAACCATCCCGTCTCAGGGCTCAACGCCACATGAGGAATTCTCACGAAGCTTCCTTCAGAGAACCGACGTGGATCGCATGAGACGGTCGTCGTGGTGACGGGGGTGGGGCGAGGGCGGGGGGGGGGGGGGGGGGGGGGGGGGGGGGTGACTAACCTGCGCAGGGCTCTCTGAAGGTGCCAGTCTGAGCCGAGGTCGATCCGGCAGGTGTCAGGCGTTCAGGCTGCTGAGCACAGACACAGGCGAACGGAGACGAGCAAACGAGAGGTTCAGAAAGAAGAAGGAAGTAACAGGAAATAAAAGGAAGTAGAAGAAGAACGAAGCAGGAAGGAACGGGAAATAAAAGGAAGTAGAAGAAGAACGAAGCAGGAAGTAACGGGAAATAAAAGGAAGTAGAAGAAGAACGAAGCAGGAAGTAACGGGAAATAAAAGGAAGTAGAAGAAGGGTGAAGCAGGAAGTTGAACTGTGAGAGGAGTTACACTCAATTGTATCATCATGCCCCGGAAGACAGCTAAGACTGAGGATGGTGAGCTGTTCATCTAAACCTAACCCTCTCACCCTCATCCTCTCACCCCCTCACCCTAACCTCCTCACCCCCACCCTAACCCCCTCACCCCCACCCTAACCCTAACCCCTTCACCCCCCCTCACCTCCTCACCCCCACCAAACCCCCTCACCCCCACCCTAACCTCCTCACCCCTGCCCTAATCCCCTCCCCGCAATTAATCCCCTCACCCCCACTCCCACCCCACCCTAATCCCCTCACCCCTAGCCCACAGAGAGGATCTACTGTTATGGTGATTAGTCACTGACTGAGCAGTAACCCAACACTGGAACCCTCACACCTGTCTGCGTGCTTGTATATATGACTATAGTATAGTAGTATATCGTGTGGCATACAGTGCCGTTTTTGGACGATCTTTTCTGATGGAGCCTTTATGTCTGTGTGGTCTCTTCCAGTGGAGATAGACATTGACGAGGACGTGAGTGACAGCGAGGGTAAGTGGAGATGACTGGATATGAGACAAAAGATCACCTGGCTCCATTATTGAGTTTACCTGTGCCTTGGTGTGTGTGTGTGTGTGTGCGCGTGCGTGCGTGTGCGTGTGTGTGTGTGAGCGCGTGTGTGTGTGTGAAGATGACACCAGTCGAAGGAGAGGGAACAGACGGCCGGCGGCTGCGAGAGGAGCGAAGCGAGGCAAGAAGCCAGCCAGCGAGGAAGAGGAGGAGGAAGATGAAGACAAGACTCCCAGGAACCGCAGGGCAGCCAATAAGAAGAAGCCGGCCAAGTCACGTGACACTGACGACGAGAGTGAGGACGAAGCCCCCAAGAAGAAGAGGGGGGGTGGAGCGGCGGCCAATAAGAAGAGAGGAAAAGGAGGCAAAGCAGCTGACAGCGAAGACAGCGAGGAGGAGCAAGGGAACAAGAGAAGGAAAGGAGGAGGAGGAGGAGGAGGGAAGAAACAGAAGGATGAACAGAACAGCAAGGAGAAGAAAGGAGAGAGCAAAGACAAAGGGAAAGATAAAGATGATGACAAGGACAAGAAGAAGAAAAAGAAGAAAGACAGCAGGTAGCTGGACGTGACGACCTCATTCACAGTTTGACAGCCATGTCAACACCTCTGTGTACTGTGTTAGAAGGAACGCTCCGTATCACTGGGGACTTTGTTGGATCGTGTTGTGATCTGTAATCCATCCATCTCTATTCTCCCTCTCCTGCTCCTTCTTCTCCTCCTTCTTCTCATCCTCTCGTTTCTCTCTTCCTCCTCTCCCTCTCCTTTCCTCCTCCTTCTTCTCCTCCTCTCGTTTCTCTCTTCCTCCTCTCCCTCTCCTCTCCTCCTCCTTCTTCTCCTCCTCGTTTCTCTCTTCCTCCTCTCCCTCTCCTCTCCTCCTCCTTCTTCTCCTCTCGTTTCTCTCTTCCTCCTCTCCCTCTCCTCTCCTCCTCCTTCTCATCCTCTCGTCTCTCTCTTCCTCCTCCTCCCTCACTTCTCATCCTCTCGTCTCTCTTCCTCCTCTCCCTCTCCTCATCCCTCGCTCCGCCCAGCTCCTCAGACTCCAAGACAGACTCGGAGGAGGAGGAGTCTATGTCCGAGGGAGAAATGGCTCGTCTGATGGAGGAGGTGGAAGAGAGGAAGAAGCTGATCGCCAACATGCGGACCAAACCCTGGAGAATGCACCGTAGACTCAAACACTTGAAGTAAGGACAGAACACAAACACAGCTAGGAGCAGCTCGGTGGTTAGAGTGTTTGAAAGGAAGCAGGTCCAAATCCCCAATGTGTGCATCGCTTTGGATGTCAAAGTGCTGACTGTGCTGTTATAGGAAATGACTAAAGTTTGAATCAAAGCGTTGAATAAGAACTTGATACAGCGATGACACACCTTGGTTGAGGGGTCAAAACATTCTTATGCTAAAACACAAACAGGGATGACTTGTCCCATATCCTCTTGTCTCATGTCCTCTTGTCCCATGTCCTCTTGTCTCATGTCCTCTTGTCTCATGTCCTCTTGTCTCATGTCCTCTTCTCTCATGTCCTCTTGTCTCATGTCCTCTTCTCTCATGTCCTCTTGTCTCATGTCCTCTTGTCTCATGTCCTCTTGTCTCATGTCCTCTTCTCTCATATCCTCTTGTCTCATGTCCTCTTGTCTCATGTCCTCTTGTCCCATGTCCTCTTGTCTCATGTCCTCTTGTTTCATGTCCTCTTGTCTCATGTCCTCTTGTCCCATGTCCTCTTGTCTCATGTCCTCTTCTCTCATGTCCTCTTGTCTCATGTCCTCTTGTCTTCTTGTTTCATGTCCTCTTGTCTCATGTCCTCTTGTCTCATGTCCTCTTGTCCTCATGTCCTCTTGTCTCATGTCCTCATGTCCTCTTGTCCTGTTCCTCTTGTCTTCTTGTTTCATGTGCTCTTGTCCTCTTGTCTCATGTCCTCTTGTGTCATGTCCTCTTGTCCCATGTCCTCTTCTCTCATGTCCTCTTGTCTTCTTGTCCCATGTCCTCTTGTCTCTTGTCCTCATGTCCTCTTGTCCTCATGTCCTCTTGTCCTCATGTCCTCTTGTCCTCATGTCCTGTTGTCCTCTTGTCCTCATGTCCTCATGTCCTCTTGTCCTCTTGTCCTCTTGTCCTCATGTCCTGTTGTCCTCATGTCCTGTTGTCCTCATGTCCTCTTGTCCTCATGTCCTGTTGTCCTCATGTCCTCTTGTCCTCATGTCCTGTTGTCCCACGTCCTCTTGTCTTCTTGTTTCATGTCCTCTTGTCCCACGTCCTCATGTTCTCTTGTCCTCATGTCTTCATGTCCTGTTGTCCCACGTCCTCATGTTCTCTTGTCCTCATGTCCTCATGTCCTCATGTCCTGTTGTCCCACGTCCTCTCGGCTGTTGTGTTTCTGTCCCTCAGAGAGGCCCAGCAGTTTGTGGACAAGTTTGAAGGCGCTTTGGGGAAAGGGAAAGGCAGGAAGTGGTACGCGTACAAGGTCATGATGATGAAGGTGAGAGTCTGATCGCATCTTACCACCTGAGTGACGCTCTGACCAGCTGGGAAAAATCACGTCTGCGATGGTAAAGAGATGTCTGAGAATTCACCCTTTTTCTCCTTTCGTCAGAAATGGATCAAGTTCCAAAGAGATTTCGAGAACTTTAGAACCACCTGCATACCTTGGGAACGGAAGATCAAAGAGGTGGAGAGTGAGTGACCCAACGAGACAAATCATTCTATCGATTAATCGATCAATCTATAGATTCATCGATCGAAATATCTTTTATGGATATATAAACAGATACTTTGTTCATTTATCAGGAGAAATTTTCTTACTGCAGTATATCAAAACAGGCTTGCAAAAATAATGTATTGTATCAAACAATTTAAATGTTATAATTATGCACAGCATGATGGGTAATGTACAACATATGAGATCACATGCAGATGAAACTGCTGCTGTTCAGATCGATGTTGTTCAACAGCACCACCTAGTGGATAACCTGAGCTCTGCTCTCAGGTCACTTCGGGTCCTCGGTGGCGTCTTATTTTATCTTCCTGCGGTGGATGTACGGCATGAATCTGGTTCTCTTCGGCTTCACGTTCGGCCTGGTGGTGATTCCTGAGGTAACACTTCTTAAACACACCGGTAGTACCGCTTGTCCTTTTGGATAAAAAAAACTTCTGCTAAACAAATAGATGTAAATGTTGAACATCTAACATCTAATTTTAGAGGTTTAAGGGACATTCTGGCCATCTTTGGTTCGTGAATTCCTTAATCATGTCATACTGTAGTAGTTGGATGATGTTATCGTTGTACTCGGTAAGAAAAAAAACGTTGGCTGTTTCTTGGCGGTAGTGAAACTACGAGAGAACTAAATACTCGTTGATCATCCGTCGTGTTCAGGTTGTGATTGTCCAGCCCCCATGTTGTTCTGGTTCTTGATGTGTTTCTGTAGGTTCTGATGGGACTGCCGTACGGGTCTATTCCCAGGAAGACAGTACCGAGGGCTGAACAGGCCACAGCCCAGGACTACTCTGTCCTTATGGACTTCAACGTGGGTCAAAACACACCTGCCTAACAGCAAAGTTATTAAATGTCAAAATATTTAAAACCATCAGCAAAATCTTCTCTTTTTTGTCTTGAGATGTATTTATTCCGGTTTTTTTAACGTGTGATTTCTCATTCAATGTCAGGGTTACTGCAAATACTCGGTGCTGTTTTACGGTTACTATAACGACCAGAGGACCATCGGTTTGCTGAAGTTTCGGCTGCCCCTGTCGTACCTCATGGTGGGGGTCGGAACCTTCGGTTACAGCCTGATGGTGGTCATCCGCACGTAAGTCGGTGATGCCTAGTCACGGCCAATACCGGACTCGCCGACGACGCCTCTGTATGTGCGCTTGGCCTTACTTTATGCCTTCAACGGTTCGTTTAACGTCTTGCCTCGATGAGTAATGTAGGTATACTCGGATATCTGACCCGCGATCGTTAGGATGGCGAAAAATGCTGATGTCGGGGGTGGAGACGGCGACGAGTCAGAGTTCACGTTTGCGTGGAAGATGTTCACCAGCTGGGATTATCTCATCGGGAACGCGGAGACCGCTGATAATAAATACGCCTCCATCACTACGAGTTTCAAGGTAACCATGGACACACGCAGATTAAATTGAATCGCTTTGGATGAAAGAAACTTTTAATGAGAAAGTGAAAGAAGAACAAAACATAAAGTGATGTCTTACTTTGTGGTTTTTTTCTTTGGATAAAAGCGTCTGTTGTAGTCGCTTTAGATAGAGAAAGATAGAGGGGGGGGGGAGTTATCGCTTCGGATAAAACCCATCTTCTAATTAAATAAAATGCATCTAACGTATATTTATCAACGGTTCCCATCAAACTGACCTCGCTCCCCTCCGTGTCTCTGTCTCCAGGAGTCCATCGTGGATGAACAGGAGAACCAGAAAGACGAGAACATCCATCTGAGGAGGTTCCTTCGCGTTCTGGCTAACTTCATGATCATCTGTAGCCTTGGAGGAAGCGGGTACCTCATCTACTTCGTGGTGAAACGATCGCAGGAGTTCGCCAACAGGGACGACCTGAGCTGGTACGAGAAGAACGAGGTAAAGCACTTTTAAACGCTATTTCTGATGTACTTTCCCACGGCTAAAGTTGTTGTTCAGATGTTGTTGTTGCCGTGTGTACTTATAGTATTAGTATTTTAGTATTTTAGCACGGTTGCGCTGTGCAGTGGGTAAACCTGTAAACACGAAAGATTTTACGTTTGACGTGAACTGAGAATGTACTTGATAAGATGTTGTGTGTCGTAGCTGGAGATCATCATGTCCCTGCTAGGCCTGGTTTGTCCCCCGCTGTTTGAAACCATCGCAGAGCTTGAAGACTACCACCCTAGGATCGCCCTTAAGTGGCAGTTAGGACGCATCTTCGCTCTTTTCCTGGGAAACCTCTACACCTTCCTGTTCGCGCTGTTCGACGAAGTCAACAACAAGGTGTATGTTTGATCTCGTATCACGCAGGATGGATCCTTCCAGATCTCACCGTCTCTAAGATGCTTGTGTGTTGTTGTTTTTGTGTAGCTGGAGCAGGAGAAATCTCTCCAAAATGCGTCCATCTGGGCGCAGAAAGAGTATTACGCTAACTTCTCGCTCTACAACAACGACTCCGAGGCCACGGCCCCTCCCATCGACCCCGGTGATGTCATCAGAGGACCCTGCTGGGAGACCGCCGTCGGCATAGTAACGATCAAATTTAACCTTTGATCTCAATATGTTCACCTTCTATTTAAAGTGTCTCACAGACATGAATGCATTGTACTTTACTTCTACTCATTGACTTAATACTTTCTATATTCTATACATTCACTAAAACCTTTCAGTTTGTAAAAACTTCATCTTCTTCACCCGCGGCTCTAGATTAATACATAGAGACAGCGCTCTGCTAGCTTTAGCTAGCTTTAACTGCTAGCTGCCATCTTTAACGGTGTGATTTGCGTTGTGACAATTCGGTTCCAGTAGCTTCTCTTGTTGTGGCGTCAATCTTGCAGGAGTTTGTCAAACTGACCGTGTCAGACATCCAGGTGACGTACCTGACCATCTTGATCGGGGACTTTGCCAGGGCTGTGATCGTCCGCTTCTTGAACTACTGCTGGTGCTGGGATCTGGAGGCGGGATTTGTGAGTGGAAAAAAACGTGGGAGAGGTTAGACAGAGATATCAGACCAGGAAGACAAAGAGACGATGATGAGAAAGATGGAGTCATATATTAGAGAGAGAGAGATTAGAGAGAGAGAGATGTGTGTACGAGAGATTAGAGACATATTAGTTGTAGGTATTGCAGATAGAAACGGAAATGAGTCATTATTTCAAGATTGTAGATATATTAAAAAGATGACATGAAATGAAATAACAGAAATGATAAAGAGATAATAGAGATGTGAGGTTCTGATTGACCCTGCTCTCTCTCCGTAGCCCTCGTACGGGGAGTTTGACATCAGCGGCAACGTTCTTGGTCTAGTCTTCAACCAGGGAATGATCTGGTATGTTCACCACTCATCGCACAGCAACCAGGTCACAACATTGATAACAACCATAGGTTCATATTTCGCTTTTATCTGAAGCAGCACCCAGATGGGGAATTGAACCTGTAATCTGGTTATCTACAGTTTAAAAAAACTGCAACCACTGAGCTACACTCACCCACATCAGACCAAACCACATTCTAGCAAATTGAGCACTTTTATCCAACGGAGTGGGCGAGCGACCTTTTGTCGCGCAGTCAGAATGTCTGTCCCAAAGCTCCGTGGTCGTCATGGCTGCGGTCACCATGGTTCCCCCTGTGTTTTCCTGTCAGGATGGGGGCGTTCTACGCTCCAGGGCTGGTGGGCATCAATGTTCTACGCCTGCTCACCTCCATGTACTACCAGTGCTGGGCTGTCATGAGTACCAATGTTCCCCACGAGAGGGTCTTTAAGGCTTCCAAGTCCAATAACTTTTACATGGGTCTCCTGCTGCTCATCCTGTTCCTGAGTCTGCTACCTGTGGTGTACACGATCATGACTCTGCCACCCTCCTTCGACTGTGGGCCCTTCAGGTACGGTCGTCCATTTGCTGATGTCATTTGGACATTGTTTATTGTTTTCCTCGCTTTGCTGTTTATATATATATATGTTCTATGTTTGCACTTCCCTGCCACAGTAAATTTTGTGCTTGTGTATCTTGCATGGCGAATAAAAACCGATTCTGATTCTGAGGTAGGGTTAAGATCCTTCAGGTAGGATTAGAATCCTTCAGGTAGGGTTAGAATCCTCCAGGTAGGGTTAGAATCCTTCAGGTAGGATTAGAATCCTTCAGGTAGGTTAAGGGACCTTCAGGTAGGATTAGAATCCTTCAGGTAGGATTAGAATCCTTCAGGTAGGATTAGAATCCTCCAGGTAGGGTTAAGATCCTTCAGGTAGGGTTAGAATCCTTCAGGTAGGGTTAGAATCCTTCAGGTAGGGTTAGGATCCTTCAGGTAGGGTTAGAATCCTTCAGGTAGGGTTAGGATCCTTCAGGTAGGGTTAGAATCCTCCAGGTAGGTTAAGGGACCTTCAGGTAGGGTTAGGATCCTTCAATTTGTCCAAGTGTCAAGTTTATTTGCTGATAGATGTTTGGGTTACAGTCAAGGTCCTTGAGTTAAGATCTTAAAGTTACTCTGAGGTTCTCCAGGTAGAGTTAAAAGTTTGCAGACGTATACTGTAACACACACACAGACACACACACACACACACACATACACACACACACACACAGACACACACACACACACACAGACACACACACACACACACACAGACACACACACAGACACACACACAGACACACACACACACAGAAAACACACACCACACACACACACACACACACACACACACACAGACACAACACACACACACACACACACACACACACACAGACACACACACACACACACACACACACACACACACACACACAGACACACACACACACACACACACACACACACACACTACCGTCTGATTATCTGTGACTTTCTCTCCAGTGGGAAGGCCAAAATGTTTGACGTGATCATGGAGACTATCGACCTGGATCTTCCTGCCTTCATGGGAACTCTGTTCAGCTACGCAGCCAACCCTGGCCTCATCATACCAGCTGTGCTGCTGATGGTGTGAGTGAACCAGCTTTGACGCTTTCATTAAGATGACAGACAAACAGCGCCTGTAGAAAGTGCAGTAGGAAGTGAATAGTCCTGCAAGTAGGTCCGTGAGTCTGGATCGACTTGATACATGACAAAGTAAAAACATCTGAGCTACAACATCTCTTCTTAATAATCCAGTCCAGTAAAAACTTTGCGACATCAAATAGGACTGAGTCGATTGAACGTGTGAAGTGAAACAGTAATGAATGTTTCTGTGTTCTGGGTCAGACTGGCTATCTACTACCTGAACTCTGTGTCTGAGGCTTACCAGAACGCTAACAACGAACTAAAGAAGAAGATGCAGATGGTGAGACGGTCTTAAGCAGCTCTGGAATCACACTGCACCAACGTGTCATGTCTAATTTATACTGTCCTGTTTTAACCCAAGTGCCATGCTGACATGGTCTTTCTCTCCATCTCTCTCTCTCCCTCCCTCTGTCTCTCCATCTCTCTCTCTCCCTCCCTCTGTCTCTCCATCTCTCTCCCTTCCTCTGTCTCTCCATCTCTCTCCCTCCCTCTGTCTCTCTCTCTCCTTCCCTCTGTCTCTCCATCTCTCTCCCTCTGTCTCCCCATCTCTCTCCCTCCCTCTGTCTCTCCATCTGTCTCTCCATCTCCCTCCATCTGTCTCTCCATCTTTCTCCCTCCCTCTGTCTCCCCATCTCTCTCCCTCCCTCTGTCTCTCCATCTCTTTCCCTCCCTCTGTCTCTCCATCTCTTTCCCTCCCTCTGTCTCTCCATCTCTCTCCCTCTCTCTCCCTCTCTCCATCTCTCTCCCTCTCTCTCCCTCTCTCCATCTCTTTCCCTCCCTCTGTCTCCCCATCTCTCTCCCTCCCTCTGTCTTTCTCCAGCAACGTGATGAGGAGAAGAACAGGAGGAACAACACTGACAGCACCAACCAGGTGATGAAGGACCTGGAAGATCTGCTGCCTAACCGCTCCCTTGCCCCCCCACCGCCCCCCCCACAGAGCACCACAGGTGAGTCATCCCCCGCCTCTTCACCAGTCAACAGCCCAGTCTAGTTAGAGCTGCTCTCCTCCTCTTCTTCCTCCTCATCCTCTTCTTCCTTCTCCTCCTCTTCCATCTCCTCCTCATCATCATCATCCTCTTCCTCCTTCTCCTCCTTCTCATCCTCCTCTTCCATCTCCTCCTCTTCATCATCATCCTCCTTCTCTTCCTCCCCCCCCTCCTCTCCTCCTCCCCCTCCTCTCCCCCTCCTCCTCTTCTCCTCCTCCTCCTTCCCCTCTCCTCCTCCTCTCCTCCTCCTCCTCCCCCTCCCCTCCTCCTTCCCCTCCCCTCCTCCTCCTTCCCCTCTCCTCCTCCCCCTCCTCCTCTCCCCCAGAGAACCCCCCAGCTGCAGGAGGTAAAGCAGGGAAGGTGAAGCCAGGAGCAGCTGGCGTGAGCCTTCAGAAGGACGTCTCCCTGGCATCCCCTAACCCCAGAGGACCAATCAACCGGCCCCCAGGACCGCGGGGGCCCGGGCCCCTTCCTGGTAACCCCCAGGGGCCAGGGCCTGGCCGGGGCAGGGGTAGGGGACAGCCTCCTCCACGATAGTGACCCTGAGGGCCAGAGACTGGGGACTAGAGGTTGGGCTAACGGAGGCAGTAGCCTCTTCCACAACACCCTGGGTGAAACCTGTGTGATACTGTCTAAACGCCCACTGACTGAACATACTGTCCCTAATGAAAGGACCCAAACATGGACTTGTGATTATTGTAAATAATAAATTAATAATGTTTTATCACGTATTGCCATTGATTTGCATTCAACTTGTTTTGAGAAGGAATACTGATCTATGATATTGATCTGATACGTTGAAGTGATTGTTTTAGAATTTTACTATACTGTACCATCCGTTTGTGCTTTTTATTCACAAAATATAACATGGTATTGTAATTTAGTGAATGACAATAAATGTGATCATTATAACATCTTATTGTTAAAATTGTGTCTCTTTCAGAAGTTATTTCAACATTGTTGTCTTAGCTTGGGTACACTGAATCATCACAAATATGGTTGACGTAACAAACCACCATTCAAATGTTTGTTGTTTCAACAACGTGTTTTAATGCTAAAATACTGAGCGGTATTAAAGTGTGGAAATATTTTGCAACAAGGAGAAGTTTGATGGACATCGACAATCCAGGCGTGTCAGACTAAGTGGGTGTTAAAATGACGCCCTTAAAACTAGTTGAACCTGTCCTCCATCACTGCCCGGAACACCAACAAGGTTACAACACGGAAGTTACTGCTTCAAACTGTCAACATGCTGCATCAGATGTTTCAATTATTATCCTCATTAAAATGAGCGTTTAACCGAAAAAGGGCAGGTATTGAAACGCACAACCTGTTCAACGTGGAAAGCCCCGATGTGTTGGAAGACCAGGGTGGAACTTTTAACGATCTTCTAGACCAATGGTTGCCACCCTCAAAAACGGTGTAAATCCGTCCGACCAATCATCTCCTCCCTTTGCTCTGAAAACAGGAAGTGGGTGGTGACTCTGCCAGGTGTGCTTATTTAAAGTCCGAAAACACCTTGGATCCAACACACAGGATCTGCTCAGGAAAACAGGTTTGTTTTCTTCTTTTTCTTCTCATCTCTGGAAAGAAGGTTTGACTTGTTTAGTTAGTTTTTTACATGATGATGTTTGTAAAGAAGAAGAGAGTACAAGAGAGCTGGGAGTTTGTGTCTGTTTTTGGGATTCTGAATTTTGATCCTCTCTTTCCTTGTCTTTGATTTTCGAGTAGGAAAGATGTCGTTCTTCAAGAGATTCTTCAAAAACATCATCCATAAAAGGGAGCAGAATAACTCGTCTTCAGTGAGTGTAAATTCTTCTGTCTCAACAAGGCAATCTCTCTAGATTAGACCCAATGAACATGTCTTTTTGACATTAAAAGCAACATTTCACGTCGCTAATCAGTTCCTCTGTCATAGTCTGTTGTTGCATCCTGATACGACAGCGTACCTGAACCTGCGCGTCTTGTTCTGTAGCAGGTGCAACAATCCAAAACCAAATCATTTTCTAACGCCACGGTGGTTCCCTACCCGTCCTTCAATCCCAGCAGCGATGCTGCAGCTCTGGAGAAAGCTATCAAAGTCAAAGGTAGGTGGACAACAGACAAGGATTTGTTAGATGAGTTGAACTGGTTAAATCCTTGACAACATCAAGTTCAAGTTGTGCTTTATTGTCATTCTGCTACATGCGGGTGCATACAGTGGAACGAAATGTCGTGCCTCACAGAGCCACGGTGCTACATAAGTACAGACATTCAACAGTACAGTCTAACAACAAACAATTTAAAATAAATATAAAATTTTTCCTATACATAAACTAAACAGGATACAAACTATACAAACTGTACGAATACTTACCGATGTGCATGTGCATAGAGTATTGTACATGTGCGAAGAATAGATACATAGGAGTCGTTGAGTGTTACTAGAGTTCCAACGGCTTAGCCTTGGGTGTGTCCTTATGCCCACACTACTAGTCACAGTGTCAAACACAATATGGATGAAATACCACAATAACCCTCCTGCGTCTGTTCTTGTCTTGTAGTATGCAAACCGGCGCAGTTTTCCGGCTTTTCAGTCACACAGTTCTATAAAGATGCGTCTCTAGTCGAGTGGTTTAGGGTGCAGTGTCTGACCCAAACAGGTGTGTCCGTGAGTCATGTAAGACGTTGTACCCTGCAGGAGTGGACGAGGATGCTATTATCAACATCATCGCTCAGAGGAGCAACGACCAGAGGCAGAAGATTAAGGAAGTCTACAAGCAGTCGACTGGAAAGGTTAAACATGGTTAAACATAATCCAGGACACTGGATCTAGGCTTTTAATTCGAGCAACTAAAGATTGCTCCGACTAAAGCTAAGAACCAAGCACAAGTTATCTTTAAGATAACTGCCCTCACTAGTGCCCAGCTAACAATCCCCTCCAGCTATCTACCCCCTACCTACCCCCCCCCCTTAAGCTATCTACCCCCTAACTACCCCCCTTTAGCTATCTACCCCTTAACTACCCCCCCCTTTAGCTATCTACCCTCCCCTTTAGCTATCTACCCCTTAACTGCCCCCGCTGACTGTTGTTCTACGCCAGGACCTGACGGATGCCCTGAAGTCGGCTCTGACGGGCCACCTGGAGGACGTGGTTCTGGCTCTCTTGATGACTCCTGCACAGTTTGATGCCCACAGCCTCACGAAAGCCACTAAGGTAAACCAAGAAGGACCATGTTGCCATGTTTTTGAAGTATCGATGAATTCGACACACGCTGTTTGTCGATGTTCCGTCTCTTGATGTTTGCCTGTGCTGGGTGTGTTGGACAGGGCCTAGGGACCAATGAGGATGTTTTGGTTGAGATTCTGGCAACAAGATCCAACAATGAGATCAACCAGATCAAGAAGACCTTCAAGGAAGGTTTGTAGACGTCAACGTTTTCCCCCGTCCCGTCTGGTGTGAAGCGTCGACTGACGTGGGAATTTCCTCTCACCGCAGTGTACAAGAAGGACCTGGAGGAGGTTGTTAAGAGTGAGACAAGCGGAGACTTCACCCAAGCTCTGCTGTCCCTGCTGAAGCTGACCAGAGATGAGGGCAGCTACGTGGACGATGATCTGGCCAAGAAAGACGCCATGGTACGAACACCTGTTCATCTGTCACGCTGGCAGAACTAGTGTGTGTGTGTGTGTGTGTAGGGCTGATGTGCGGGACTGATGTGTGGCTGAGGTGTGTGTGTGTGTGGCTGAGGTGTGTGTGTGTGTGGCTGAGGTGTGTGTGTGGGGCTGATGCGTGTGTGTGGGGCTGATGCGTGTGTGTGGGGCTGATGCGTGTGTGTGTGTAGGGCTGATGTGTGTAGGGCTGATGTGCGGGACTGATGTGTGGCTGATGTGTGTGTGTGTGTGTAGGGCTGATATTTTGGGTTTAAACAGTGTGCGTCTCTCTACCAGGCTCTCTTCGAAGCGGGGGAGAAAATTAAGGGGACTAACGTGTCTGTCTTCATCGACATCCTAACCCACCGGAGTGGCCCCCAGCTCTCTCGAGGTAAGAGAAAGCTCACTCAGGAACGAGCAACACATCAGATCACATCGAATTCGACATCTATTTTTGCCGTTCTTAGAAACGACGCCACACCCGGCTTCTTAGACGCCCACAGAAATGTACCTGGACAACAAGTGTCTGAAACTGATTTTACAAATCTGATAGAAAAACAATCTTAACTAAACAAGCAAAATCTCCTCACAAAGGCAACACCCAGAATAACAGGTCTTGTCAGACACACCCTACAGAAGACTTGCAGGGCACACAAGGACTTGTTATTCCTGTGACCATGACAACATGCCTGTAACCCGTCTTGCATTGTAGCATTCCAGAAGTACTCAGAGATCAGCGATCTAGAGCTGCCCAATGCTTTGAAGTTGGAGCTAAAGGGAGACATTGAGGACTGTCTCATTGACATCGGTGAGAACCTTCACAAATGTCATGTTTCGTTATCAAAATAACCCCATTTCTTTCCTTGGCAGTTTCCTAGAAGTGAATCTAAACCTTTTTAATAAACAAGTCTTAATCTTGTATGGTGAATCATGTAATCTAGTCACTGCTGGTATTGTGGCGCTCTGTGGATCAGGACCTGCAGTTCATATATCACAGCTTCCTCTCTGATTCTACAGTGAAAAGTGCCTGGAACACGCCTGCATTCTTTGCTGAAAAACTCCACGATTCCATGAAGGTAAAACATGCAGTGTGTGTGACTTTGCGATGCGCACGTGTGTGTGTGTGTGACTTGATTCCGCACATGTGTGTGACTTTGCAATGCACACGTGTGTGTGTGTGTGACTTGATTCTGTGTGTGTGTGACTTTGCGATGCACGCATGTGCGTGTGACTTTGTGATGCGTGTGTGTGTGACTGTGACTTTGCGATGCACGCGCGTGTGTGTGTGTGTGACGTTGCCATGCAGCACCATGCTAATGTGTGGTTCCCCAGGGCGCAGGCACGAGAGAGGAAGCCCTGAACAGGGTGCTGGTGAGCCGAGCGGAGGTGGACATGAGGAAGGTTGCAGAGGAATACAAGAGCATGTACGGACGCAGCCTGCAGGAGGACGTGGCGGTGAGATGCACAGCTGTGTGTGTGTGTGTGTGTAGGGCTGATGTGTGTGTGTGTGTAGGGCTGGTGTGTGTGTGTGTGTGTGTGTGTGTGTGTAGGGCTGATGTGTGTGTAGGGCTGGTGTGTGTGTGTGTGTAGGGCTGATGTGTGTGTGTATAGGACGTTATGGTCATGCTGCATGTTTTGTGTTTCCCAGGCGGATTCGAAGGGACACTATGAGAAAATCCTGCTCGCCCTGTGCGGACCCCAGTAAAGAGCTGAAAACTTCAACTGTCTCACTAAATTTCATGGTTTATATGATGCTGAAGTTTATATGATTCTAGAAATAGGCATGTCAAACAAATATTAATCTTTTATTGAAAGTGGTATAAAATGGGGTTAATAAATCGATTAATATTAAATAAACATGAGGTGAATGCATGACTTCTGCTTCCTGTGATTATGGACTCGTAATTTATGCGTTTAAGTTCTTATAAAAATTACAACGGTTGACGGCAATTGCATGTCTTCTGTATTCAACTTTCATGGAAAACTTCATAAAGGATTGTAACTACAAAAACTATTTTGACACTATTTGATAAAATGAATTCCGAATGGTAAACGTTTGCTAGTTGGGCGCGAATAATTATAAAAAATTACTGAATAAAAATTTGACTTGACCACTTTGAGCGCTGGTGTTTGCGCAGTTCTGCGCGCAGCGCAAGTGCGAAGTTTATAAACATCTTTTGCGTGACGTGGAATTTAGCGTATCCGGAAGCGTGGCCGTCGGACAGCTGAGATGCGATTCTGTGCTTTTGACTCGTTGTTTTGATGGTCTCTTTAACTACATAAGTCTGATAATGTACAAATGCTGAATTGTGAACTTTAAGGGATCCGTGTTTTAGTATGGGCAACAACTTTATAGTAATAGACGCGGGTCTTGCGGCTTAATATGACGTTTGGTCCAATCACTAACTCTGCTACCGCTTAGCTAGGCTAGCAAGTTGTTAGCCTCGACATCAGAATTACATGGAGAATCATCTCCTGATTGACTTTTAAACCTCGGAAGAATGGACGACAAATACAGTAGCAATGTTCTCTCCAGCGGGAAGCTGGGAATGGTGGAAGTTCCCAACGCCAGGTAACGACGAAAGGTCTTGGTTTAGATAGTAAGATAGTCAGGCCAGCTGTCAGTCAGTGTATACAACAGCATAAACATTAAGCTAACTTAGCAAACATGTACAGTTTGGAGTACTTGCTTTAAATATAGTTTCAATTCAAGAACATACCCATTCCTTAGGCCAGGGATCTCGAAGTGAATTGTGTTGTTTTTACCAGACAGACTTTAGCAGTCTAACACGATATGATTCCTTTTCAGATTAACCAGGTACATAGTGTTGCTTCTCATCGCGAAGGTGTTGAAGGCAGTTGGGATATTCGAATCATATGATCTACTCAAATTAGTCCACATCGTTCAGTTTGTCTTCATACTGAAACTAGGGTGAGCATCGTCAGGTCACTGTGCAATCATACAACACTTTTTGTTACGGAAGTTTGTTTTTGTGATTAAAACTGACTAAAGATTGTTGTATGCAAACCTTAACGTTTTCATCTTCCATATTTTTTCCCCAGGTGCGCGGTAATCTTACTTTTCTTCCAAAAGCCTTTCAGTTCTGGGAAAGTTATATCTAAAAGACAGGTTAGTGGCTCGTTTTTTGGGTCGTATATTCATAGACTCTTCCATGATCAACGATCACTTAAGCGGTCATTAATATGAACTTTTCTGCTCCTAATTTCAGTGGATCAAGTTACTGAAACACGCGGTCGTTAACTGCATCATATCTCTGCTGGGGTTTTTCGGTCTGACTCTATGTGGACCTTTAAGGTAAAGCTGTAAACAAATTAACCTGTTTGACTCTCTCGGTGTTGCGTGTGCCGCTGTTCCATCTGATCGGTGTGTTTTGTCCGCAGAGCGCTGTTACTGTTCGAGCACAGTGACGTCGTGATTCTAGCGCTCCTCAGCGTTCTGTTCACGAGCTCAGGAGGCGGGCCTTCCAAGGTAAACACAAACATCTCTAAATAATAACACGATCGATTAGCTTTCACTCAAAGCCACAAACAGTAAAACATGCCTCTTCTTCCGTCTTCAGTCAAGGACTCGAACCATTGAGCTACACCCTACACTATTATCTTCTGTTATATCTCCTGGACTATATTGCACTATTTTCTGTGTTTAACAACATGACTAAACCACCCTGTTACATTGCAGACCAGAGGTGCAGCTCTCTTCATCATAGCAGTGATTTGCCTCCTTCTCTTTGACAACGATGACCTCATGGCCAAGATGGCGGAGCACCGTATCCTTCCGCCATTGTCAATGACATCACAATTGTGCGACTGTAGCGAATGACGACACAGTGGACGCCATTCAGGTTCTAAATCTCATCCTTTTTTAATCTTGGATCTTGTCTCTTGGCCTTAACCCTCGTCCTCTCCAGCTGAAGGTCACCATGACAGCGCCCTGACCCACGCTCTTTATACCGCCATCGCGTTTCTGGGAGTGGCAGACCACAAGGTGAGAACCAGCCAATCAGAACTTGACTCCTGCAGAAGGAGTTTCAGGTGCGAAAACACCTCTGCTTCCTGCTGACCTCCCTGAGGAACTGATGTATTTTGTCCCTCTCTTGTCTCCGTCAGGGGGGGGTGGTGTTGCTAGTGGCGTCCCTGTGCCTGAAGGTGGGCTTCAACACAGCGTCCAGGAAGCTGTCGGTGGAGCTGGGAGGAGCTAAACGTCTGTACGCCCTGTCCAACCTCGTCTCAGCAGCCGTGCTGCTCCCCTGGGTCATAGTGCTGTCGGTTTCCACTGAGGTACAACACAGGGAATGTCGTGTAGCAATACAAAACACGTTTTCATTTATAGTTTTCTATTGTGCATTTTCTCATGACAATACATTTGAGACGTATTGATTCCAAGGAGAGGGAATTGAACCTGGGACTTTTTGATCTGCAATCAAATTCTCTAACCACTGAGCTGAACAACAAAAATGCTCTGGTCTCCTGTTTCCCCAGAGCAAAGTGGAGTCCTGGTCCTCTCTCCTCCTCCCGTTCGGCCTGATTGTGTTCTCTGTCATGATCCTGGAGTTCTACGTGGAGTCCGTCTGCGTGTCCAAGATGGAGGCTCCTCGTTGCGCCCGCTACGGCGCCGTCTTCCTGTTGGTCAGCAGCGTGCTGCTCGCTAACTTCTGCCCACACCCCCTGTCCTACCAGCTCAGCTCCATGAACAAGCGCCCCCTGCAGGACAGCACTGATCACGTGCAGTCTGGAGGGGTGCTGGTCAGCGCCATATTCTTCATGATGGGTGAGCGGAGAGAGAGGGAGTGGATAGGAGAGAGGGAGTGGATGAGAGAGAGAGAGGGAGTGGGGGTGGATGGGAGAGAGAGGGGGTGGAGGCGGTGGATAGGAGAGATCTCAGAGTCATGGTCTGAACTTTCCATTAAACCTTTTTCCAATTGTTTACCAATGCTCTCTGTCTCTCTTTTTCCTTCTCTCTCCCCTCCCTCCCTCCCTCCCTCCCTCCTCTCCCATCCCTCTCTCTCTCCCCCTCTCTCCCCCCCTCCCTCCCTCCCTCCCTCCCTCCTCCCTCCCCCCTCTCCCCTCTCTCCAGCAGGGACAGAAAGGGACACTGGTGGGCTATTCTCCCGAGGGTACTCCTCTGTACAACTTCATGGGCGACGCGCTCCAGCACACTTCTCAGTCTCTGCCTCGCTTCATCAAAGACTCTCTGAAGCAGATCCTGGAGGAGTACGACTCTAGGCAGATCTTCTACTTCCTGTGTCTGAATCTGGTGAGATCTTCTACTTCCTGTGTCTGAATCTGGTGAGATCTTCTACTTCCTGTGTCTGAATCTGGTGAGATCTTCTACTTCCTGTGTCTGAATCTGGTGAGATCTTCTACTTCCTGTGTCTGAACTTGGTGAGAGCCAAGGCAGCGTGTTTGCTGAGGTGGTTTCAAATCGGATCTCTTGCTCGTCCGTTGTGATGGATGAAGGAGGGTTATGCTGTTGTCTGAAAGTGGTTTGGATTCAAAACTGAAAATAACCTTGGTTTTTTTTGGGGTGGGGGGGGGTGGGGGGGGGGGGGGGGGGGAGTACAATTCTTGGAACCTATGTAACCCGTGACGACAACAGACTTACCTAGCGTTATATTTAAGCCCCGTATCCCAACACGATGCCCTTTCTCCTCCGTGTTAAAGGCCTTCACGTTTGTGGAACTGTTCTACGGCGTGTGGACCAACAGCCTGGGCCTGATCTCTGATGGCTTCCACATGCTGTTTGACTGCTCTGCCCTCGTCCTCGGCCTCTTCGCCGCTCTCATGACCCGCTGGAAGGCCACTAAGATCTTCTCCTATGGGTAGGAAGCCAGCCACAGCTCAGTGGTTAGAGTGTTTGTGCGGAGATTGTAGGTTCAGATCTCCCTCTGCATGTTGTTTTGGATAACAAGCAACTGCTAAATGAATGTATTATTATTATTATTGTTGATATTGCTATTATTATTATTATTATTATTATTATTATTATTATCATCATCAGGTGTGGTTACCTGGCTGGATTGTTTAATAAAAAGTTCTAAAATAATAAAAAGATCTGTGTTTTTTTCTCTCCCCCAGATATGGCCGAGTTGAGATTCTGTCTGGGTTCATCAACGGTTTGTTTCTCATGGTCATTGCTTTCTTCGTCTTTGTGGAGTCGGTCACCAGGCTAGTCGACCCACCAAACATCGACACTGACATGTTGACGGTAAGAAACTGTCTGATAAGGTGGATCAAGTGACTGTAGGTGACATCTACAGGGAAACATAGTGCCTAGATTCACTTTCTAAATGTCTCTTTCTTTCCCCCACTTAATCCCTCTCTCTCTCTCCCTCTCTCTCTTTCTCCCACTTAATCCCGCTCTCTCTTTCTCCCTCCCTCCCTCCCTCTCTTTCTCCCTCTCTCTCTCTCTCTCTCTGTCTCTCTCTCCCTTTCTTTCCCTCTCTCTCTCCCTCTCCCTCCCTCTCTCTCCCTCCCTCTCCCTCCCTCCCTCTCTCCCTCTCTCTCTTTGTCTCTCGCCCCCTCCCCAGCCTGTCTCTGTGGGGGGTCTCCTGGTAAACCTGGTGGGGATCTGTGCCTTTAGCCACGCCCACTCCCACGGCAGCTCCAAGGGAGGCTGCTCGTCCCAGGACCACGGCCACGCCCACCACGGCCACGCCCACAGCGAACACAGTCATGGTCAGGGAGGCCACGGTCATTCTCATGGGGGCCACGGTCATGGGGGCCACGGTCATGGGGGCCATGGTCATGGAGGCCATGGTCACTCTCATGGTAGCAGTCACGGCCACTCTCACGGTTCTGGCGGTGGAGGCATGAACGCCAACATGAGAGGTGAGCAACGCCGTTAGATGGTTTAAGGCAGGGGTGTCAAACTCAGGTCCTCGAGGCCCGCGGGCCTGAAGGTTTTCGGTGTTTCCCTGCTCCAGCACATCTGATTCTAATGATGGGTCATTATCACGGTTCCACAGTTTGATAACGACCTACTATGGTTGGGTAACTTGGTTAGGTAGAGGGAGAGAGAGAGAGAGATGTTAGTTGGTGTAAGGGTTAGTGGGTCAGGGGTTCATGCTGTAGGTTGAGACAGGAATATCAGGCCTGATGACTACGACAACTTCCTTGGCTTGAGTGTGTGTTCCTGTAATGAGCTGATACTGTTGTTGCTACCTGCCCAGGTGTGTGTGCTGTAATGAGCTGATACTGTTGTTGCTACCTGCCCAGGTGTGTTCCTGCACGTCCTGGCCGACACGCTCGGAAGCGTTGGTGTCATCATCTCCACCATCCTGATTCGTCAGTTCGGCTGGCTGATCGCCGACCCCATCTGCTCGCTCTTCATCTCCACCCTCATCTTCCTCAGCGTGATCCCTCTCATCAGTGACGCCTGCGAGGTCCTTCTCCTCAGGACCCCACCTGAGCACGAGAAAGACCTGAACGCCGCCTTAGAAAAGGTTAGAAGCATCAGATCGATTTAAAACGCAATAATAACGAACGTATTCCGCGTACGCTTTCATTGTTTCATCCTGGAGGGTTTGTGGTGGTTTAAAGGGCAGTTCCACGGGTGTGTACATGAAGTCTCCTTTGAAAAGGGCTTTAGAATCAAAACAAGATTTTGCAATCAAATGCAATGAAATACCACTGAGCCACACCCATCCCTTTGGACCGAAAGCAAAGTTGACGTTCTTTCAACAGCGAGCAGTAGTTGGCCATTTTAACCCCAGTCGATGTTGGTCTTTTCCAGATCGAGAAGATCGAAGGTGTGCTTTCGTACCGTGATCCACATTTCTGGAGGCATTCGGCCAACACCGTCGCAGGAACCATTCACCTGCAGCTGATGTCTGACGTAGTGGAGCAGAGGATCATCCAGCAGGTAACACACACCTTTCCTTTCATACTTTATCCCCAGAGGAACTTCTCTGTCCACAGACAGACTCTCTAACCACTCAGCTAGAACCCGCTGGCATCCCCCGAGAGGAAACGCAGCACGTTCCAGAAATGGACGTCTCTCCGCTAAAGGAATCGAACGTCGATTGCAACGTACCGTTACGGCTCGTCCGAACGGCTCGTCCGAACAGCTCGTCCGAACAGCTCGCCCTAACGATCCACAAACTGTCCTGTTGTTGTTCTCCTCAGGTGACGTCCATTTTGAAAGATGCGGGGGTGAACAATCTGTCCATCCAGGTGGAGAAGGAGGCTTTCTTCCAGCACATGTCCGGTCTGAGCACAGGTTTCCAGGAAGTCCTGGCAATGACTCAGCAGATGGAGACCATGAAATATCCAAACGATGGAACGTGCATCATGTAATTTACTGTGATTACGACCAAATACAATTTTTTATTACTTTCCTCTATTTTTTTTTGTTCTTTTGACATGTATAGTATGTATGCGGTTTATTTGTATGATAATAATTAAAATTATATATGAATTTCAACAATAGTGGAGTTGTTTTTGAAAACCCTTAGTCTAGGTTAAACGTACTTTTGTGTATATTATTTTGACATGCTTAACCATGTAAGCAAGACATTAACATTCAGTATCAGAAAACGTTGGTGTACGTTATAAAACAGTTTCGTCCACAATATATCAACTTAAATATAAAGTATTGGGATGACACAAACACGGACTTGTTGCTTGTAAATGGAAAACAAAGCATTGCTAACCAATCGTGTTTAACAATGGTTGAGCAAAGAATTAGCGGTGGTATAGAAAAGTAGGCGATTTCTTTCGCAAGTCCATTTAGATTGTCGTGTCATAATGGATACAGACTCGCAGAACTTTACAAACAAACATAACAATAATGTTTGTTAGTCTGTCATTTTTAAGAACGCATGTAACTAAGGTATAAAAAAACATGTTTATTTGATATTTATTTTCCCCCTATCGTCTTTTGGAGGAAGTGACGAAACAAGATCTAACTCAATTAAGTCACATGATCAACGGTTACCCTGGGAAACGCATTCTAAGCAGCTGCGAGCCAATCCAATCAAATGAGAGCGAGTGTGGAATGCAGCGAATGAGATTCGAGCCAGCGTGGATTTAAACCAAGACGTTTCTCCTTTGGTTATTGTGCTGCGTTTTTCAGTGTGATATCACTATCTTCTTTAAGCGACAGAGCAACACAGCGTTTGAAATGGCTCTCCGCATGACCAGAGTAAGTTTCTTTTTCTGATAAAGTGTTGCATTTAAAATGTAGTTGGTTTAATGTTGTTCTGAATAAGCTTTCGATCGATTTTCGACGTCTAATGTTTAGTAGCCTCGTGCAGCACTTCCTCGACAATGATGGCTCGTGACTTTTTAGATTTGGTTTGGAATTCTGTTTCGTGCACGCAGCAGACCAACACGATGTTGGAGCTTTAGCATTAAGTTAGAACTGTCTCTTTTTTTTGGTAGAACCGCATCGCTTCAGAGAACCCAACTGTTCTCGCGGGCAAGACGGTGCAGGGGAACAAGCCTACACTCAGACCACGAGCTGCTCTTGGTGAAATCGGCAACAATGTTGCATCTACCAGACAATGTTTGGAAAAGGTAAAGATTTATTTGGGTTTTTACATTACAAATGGCTGTTCATGAGTTGTTGGCTCATCAAACTAATGGCTGTTTGCGCAGGATGGTAAATCGGAGCCTATCAAAGTAGCAGCAAGAAAGGCCAGCGCAAAAGTCGAAAAGATTCCGGAAGCAAAGCCGCTGAAAAGAAATGAGCCCGAAATTAAGGTGAGGTTTGACCCGAAGAGTTGTAACATTTAGACGAAACCTTTTTAAATTTGACATGAGCTAAGGTGCTTCAGTCGCGCGGTGGAAACTTGTCCTATTCCCCTAACGAATACTTTTCTCCTTCAGCCCGTGTCGGTACCCGAGCCCGTGCCCGAGCCCACGTCGCCTACCCCTATGGAGACGTCTGGCTGCGCGCCAAGCGACCTGTGCCAGGCCTTGTCCGATGTTCTCCTCGCCATCAAAGACGTGGATGCCGATGATTACGATAACCCCATGCTCTGCAGTGAATACGTCAAAGACATTTACAAGTACCTTCAACAGCTCGAGGTTAGATCGCAACCATGGTCGCGTTTCTTGTTTGTCTCAAGCACGCTTCCACGTCTGGGTAATTTATTAGTAATACTCTTGTGGTGGCGAGGGAGGATTTTGCCACCAGACCTTAAAATGAGTTAATATGTCATGCCCACAGTAGCTCACCAGAAGTGCTTTAACATGTGTAGACAAGACGCCTACCTGCATTTGAATCCAGTCTTTTGCTACATGATTCCCCCTTAGTTTTCATAAAACCTTTTTGGAGTGTGACTACATGTTATGTTAACACTACTTCTCTCCCGTGTCTGTAGTCAGAGCAGGCTGTCAGACCCAAGTACCTGGAGGACCAGGAGCTCACAGGGAACATGAGGGCGATCCTTATCGACTGGCTGGTGCAGGTCCAGATCAAGTTCCGCCTTCTGCAGGAGACTATGTACATGACCGTGGGCATCATCGATCGCTTCCTCCAGGTACTCTCCTCCCCCCCTGCTGCTTGCATCGCGTCAAGGACGTGGGGGGGGGGGGATGCTAGTTTGTCACTGTGGGGGAAACTTTACATCCCTCATGTCCTGTCTAGCCATGTCTGGTAGCTGAATGTTTACACCAGTGGTGTCAAACTCGGGTCCTCGAGGGCCGCTGTCCTGAAGGTTTTCAATGTTTCCCTGCTCCAACACACCTGATTCTAATGATGGGTTGTTGTCAAGCTCTGTGGAAACCTGATAATGACCCTTCGTTAGGCGCAGGGAAACGTCAAACTTTCATGACAGTGGCCCTCGAGGACCCGAGTGACACCCCTGGTTTAGACTTTCTGGACAAACCTCATCTTGGCACTTGGCTCTGCTGTACTTGTCTTGTGAATGAGCAAGATGCTAACATCTTAGCACTTGGCTCTGTCTTGTGAATGAGCGTGATGCTAACTTCCTGTTGCCCTGCCAGGACAACCCCGTCCCCAAGAAGCAGCTCCAGCTGGTGGGCGTGACGGCCATGTTTGTCGCCTCCAAGTACGAGGAGATGTACCCTCCCGAGATCGCTGACTTTGCGTTTGTGACGGACCGAGCGTACACCACTGCTCAGATCAGAGACATGGAGATGAGGATCCTCAGAGGCCTGAAGTTTAACTTCGGACGTCCACTGCCTCTCCAGTTCCTGAGGAGGGCCTCAAAGATCGGCGAGGTCGGTCTCCCCGTCCCGCACGCCGTCCCGCCGTCTCCATAGCAACGGCTTCCCGTCTAAAATGGCCGCCCTGTTTGTGTCGTTCCTCCTCCAGGTGACGGCAGAGCACCACACCCTGGCTAAGTACTTTGTGGAGCTGACCATGGTCGACTACGAGATGGTTCACTTCCCTCCCTCGCAGGTGGCCAGCGCTGCTTTCGCTCTCACCCTCAAGGTCTTCAACTGTGGAGAATGGGTAAGAAGCTCCAAGCTTTCTGGTTCCTCCCAGTGTCCTCCGTCATCACCCCTCCCTTATCAAGGCTTCAGTTGTGGGGGGGACGGGGGTTGTTGCAGGTCAGTGGTAAAGGCCATTTCTATGGTGGTGAACTCTGAACTCTCCCTCTCACCTCCAGAACGAAACCCTTCAACATTACATGAGCTACTCTGAAGACAGTCTGGTCCCAGTGATGCAGCTGATTGCTAAGAACGTGGTCCTGGTCAACGAGGGCCGGACCAAGCACATGGTGAGGGGGCGGCAGGGTGAGGGCTGGGGAGGGGGGGGCTGTGGAGGGATCGCATACTGGCCGTGTTGTAATGTTATCAGATGACATCCAGCAATTTGGTCTCAACTACAGTTTAGTGCTTTGCATATGTAGATAAAACGGCGCTCGTTTTTATTAAGTCTAATTTTTAGCGTACCTTTTTTAATCTTGGTGATTTATGGCTGAAATCTTTGAAAAGCTTGACTAATTTTGCTACTTAAAATGGACTGGTATTTTAACTTCAGGGCACTTTAACTTTGAAAATGGCCTTCCCTTCCCAGTACACAGTTTAAAAGTGTTAATGTCATTCTCAGGCGGTGAAGAACAAGTACTCCAGTCAGAAACAGATGAGAATCGCCACCATTTCCCAGCTCAACTCTTCGCTAATCAAGAACCTTGCGAGCAAACTGGCGCTATGAGATGGATCTCTGCGTTTAGCACCATGTGCTGTTTTATGTACAGATTGTAACTTATGTCATTTATAATGTTTTTAGGGAGTTGAAGCTCAGTATTGGGGGGGACTTGGGTGTGCTCCGTACCGAAGGGGATTGCAGGTCTTGTCTTCTATAAAAGACTTTGACCTCTTGTGTAACATGATCAATGTGTATACCATAAGTCTTAATTCCAATAAAAGTTTTAAATCTTTTACCAAAAAAAATACTCAAGTGATAATTTCCACTTCACGCCACCAGATGGCGCTAGAGTCAAGGACACGAGACATGTCGTGGTTATGCGAGCGTTCATTGGGCTTTCGGTGGCCCAGTACCTGATACTGATGCTATCGCTTACCACAGCTGTACTTCCTGTTTGGAGACCTGCTGGATGTTGCTGCTGCAGGGCCTTCAGGTCCTTCTGTAAGACGCACGCACACTTCAACAGAACACGTGCTACTTCATTTCAATTGCGTAATTGTCACCCGTCAGTTACGGTTCATGGTGAAGGCTTTTTTTTTTTTTTTACATTTATTTATTCCGATTGGTTTACATGTACTCAGACTACGTGTTTGCATGAGTGTTCATGTGTCTTGCTTACTTTCTGAATAACCTAACTAGCAAACATGCATGTTGCATCTGATCATCACACCCCATCGTTGAAATCCCAAACTGCCTGCTTTGCCTCTTGAGTTTCTGTTACCCTTGTTGTACCTCTCCTTGGGGGGGTGAGTGCCGGTGAGACCGTCTGCCTCCCCCCCTCTTCCCAGAGGACATCAGAACCACACAAGAATAGGCGTGGCAGGATTGAGATGTTGCACCCCGCTGGAGAACCCGGCCTCCAACATGATTGATCAGGCGGGATGTATTTAAGGCTAATGGACAGGGTAGTGCGGGTCTGCTGATGAGGGCTGAGAGGGTTCCTCTGTAACCGAACACCCTGCGGCTGGAAGGAGGAGGCTGGGGGGAGGGGGGGGGGGGGGGAGAGGGGGGGGGGGTGGGGGGGGGGGGGGGGGGGGGGGGGGCTCGTCTGCTGCCCTTTGGCCACCTGCTGTCATCTGGAGATCACACCACCACCCTCATGAACACACCACCACCCTGACGTAGCCCTGTGGAGGGAGGGAGGGAGTCCGAGGAAGGGGTGAGATACTTGTCTCCCCCCCGCCGCCCCCCCCCCCACCCACACACACACACATACACACACACGCGCGCACCTTCCGCTCCAGTCCACAGGCACAGATGGTCATTAGTCTCCGCGAGTCTGCGTAACCCTGCTCTTAAACCCCAAGCTCGCGCTGAGCTTTCGTGCCTGAAGGCTGAGGTCATGAGTGGGCAGAGCGAGCCGTTTACGAGTCCTCCTGTGGCGCTTGAGAACGTGCGTCTGGAGAACACCGGCAGTCAGGGACTCGAGCCTCGCTGGTTCTCTCGACGTAGAAATCGAAATTTGGTGGTAAAAGTCTTACGACAGATTTGAGGCCTTTTGCGACGTTGGTAAGGATGATAAGGATAAGATTCGACTCTTTATGAAAATAGTGAATCCAGGTGTCAAGCTCGCGGTTACAAGGCACGCACCCCCACCTTCCCTGTTCAGTAAAAACTCACCCAATGTCCGAGACCAGTGCCAGAAGTTTGAAAATGCTTCTCAGTCTAAACATTCGGTCAGACAGTCGGTCTTTAAGTGAGTGAGTGTTCGTTTCTCACCTCTCGTCCACCAAGTCTGCGAGGCTCGATTCAATAATGACAAAGCCAAACAAACATCCAGCCACAGCGGTGATGTCGAGGCGGCTGCGGGGTCGGAGAGCTGGCGTTCAGACCAGAGAGACTCCGTGCCCGAGGACGAGGAGAGAAAAATAAACACCGACGCGTTCATTTTCACAATTTATAGGTTTTCGAATAAAAATTCGGTGTTCTTCATGAACTAGTCTGACCTTTACGTCTCAACCGTAGATGAAGAGAAGAGAGGATGCTATTGTGGGCCGAACAGTGACGTGATTCAGACAGGCGTGAATAGTCTCTGGGATCATTTCGGTTTACTTAGCGTAACTTTCCTCCGACCACCTATAGACCTTCTCCTCTCGCTTCGGAACATAAAGTCAAGTCTTACTTCCTCATTCTCCCCTCTTGGTTAACAGCCCTCTCCTTGTCTTAATAAAGAGAACATGGTTTCTCACACAGCAAAGATACACTTATCAAGGACACGGATTTCTGGTTGCCTTGGAAATAAGAGCTTCATTGCTAATCGTAATTTTGCGCCGACAACCGTCTTCAGTCCCTAATAAACTAGGCCAGGACAAGAAGTTGAGGGATTGTACATCTCATAACAGTTTAGAAAATAGCTTGATAAAGTTGATAAAGCCGTCTTGTTAATGGATACTCTCTTTTTTTGACGTTGTTCCCATGAAACAGCACGATAGAGCAAACACAGTAGGCCTGTTTTCAGCTGTTATGGACATTTCAGTCAAAAGTGGAATAATACAATGCTGCAATTACTATGTAATCGGCGCTTTGGGAACCGAAGCCACACATGTCTGGGTTTGATTTAATGATTTGAAACATAACGAGAACAAGATTGCGGATAAGCGATGTTTGTTATATGATGTACGTTTCGAAGCTTCCAAAATCGACCTGTTTTTCCATTCCAAACTTTATTCTTAAAAATACGCGTTTTTTAATGATCACTATTCCAGTAAAACATGCCTCAAACATTCATGAATGAAATCAAATGTGCTCCATCAGTCAGTGGACCTGATAGCTTAGAAAGTACATTTTTTTCTCCCCTAAATTCTTTCCTTCCAACACTCTGTGTCCTTGAGACAGGTTACCTAGTCCAGACTAGGATCCTGGTCAACCACAGTGTAACACAGTAGAACACATTAGAGCCTGTTAAAACAGTCAAACGTAGTAGAAAAAAAAAACATTAGAACACAGTAAAACCGTAAAAAAATAATCGTCAGATTCAGAGCGAGAGCGATCGTGATCTCCAAGACACCAAGGTGCACATCCCAGCTTGTGAGTGACCCGACGTGATTGATGTGTCACAGTGACGTAAACTTCCAGTCCCTGACGTGTCCTCCATCACAAGGCCGACTGGGACGCCTGCAATCTGAGTGGGGTGAGTCAGACCCCCAGAGTCCTGGGATTTATCTCCAGGGTGGAGATGGGGGATGGTTAGGAGGGAGGAGAGGGAATGGCTAGGGGAGAGAGGGGGTTGGTGAAGGGGGATACAGTTGGGAGGAATGGAAGAGGGGGGAGGAGTGGATCGGTTGTGGGAGGGAGGGAGGGAGCAAGGAAGGAAGGAAGGAAGGAAGGAAGGAAGGAAGGAGGGAGGGAGAGAGAGAGAGAGGGAGGAAGGAAGAAAGGAAGAGAGGGAGGGAGAGAGAAGGAGGGGGGAGGGAGAAAGGGAGGAAGGAAGGAAGGGAGGGAGGGAGGAAGAGAGGGAAGGAGGGAGGGAGGGAGGAAGGGAGGAAGAGAGGGAAGGAGGGAGGGAGGGAAGAAGGGAAGGGAAGTAGGGAGGGAGGGAGGGAAGAAGGGAGGGAGGGAGGAGGATGCTGCTGACATGCTGTAAATCTACCTCAGGGGTCACTTGGCGTCTCCTTTGTTGTAGGAGTGTGGTGGCTGATTATCTGAGGAGGCCATCACACCTGGACACTGGTGGTGTCCTGTTTGTTTCTCCTGCTCTCTCTCCCTCTCTCTCTTACCCTCCATCTCTGTCTCTCTGTCTGTTTCTGTCTCTCCCCCTCCCTCTCCTCTCTTTCTCCCCATCCCTCTCTCAGTTCCCCCCTCTCCCTTTCTCCTTTCCTCTCTCTCTCTGCCTCTTTCACTCCCTCCCTCTCTCCCTCGCTCCCTCCCCCCCTTTTCACTCCCTCTCCCTCCCTCTCCCTCCCCCTCCCCCCCTGCCTCCCTCTCCCTCTTTCACTCCCTCCCACTCTCCCTCCCTCCATCTCCCTCCCTCCCCCCTTCCTCTCTCCTCCCCCTTCCTCTCTCACCCAGACTCCAGGTCACCCAGAGCATCTGTGTAGATTCAGTGATGAGCCAGAACTTTGATCATGTTACAGTCAACCTTTTTAGTGTGTCAGCAGATGGCACCAGCATCCTAAGCGGACTTGCTGGTAATTTGATGCTCTGGCTTGGAAACCAAAGAGCCACAGTGTCAGACACAGTACACACCTACACTACCTGATCTGTAAGAGCGCTTTCACACTGTTGGTCATTTGCAAGGTGGCTCCAACTGGATGGAGAGTCGGGTCAACTGTTAGCAAAGGATGGCTTCATTATTCTCAAGTATTCATCTTGTGAATCAAATCTTCAAGTATTCACCTTGTGAAGTAGATTGTCAAGTTTTCACCTTGTGAACCAGATCCTCAAGTATTCACCTTGTGAATCAAATCTTCAAGTATTCACCTTGTGAACCAGATCTTCAAATATTCACCTTGTGAACCAAATCTTCAAGTATTCACCTTGTGAATCAAATCTTTAAGTATTCACCTTGTGAATCAAATCTTCAAGTATTCATCTTAGTAAATCAAATCTTTAAGTATTCACCTTGTGAATCAAATCTTTAAGTATTCACCTTGTGAATCAAATCTTTAAGTAATAACCTTGTGAACCAGATTCTCAAGTATTCACCTTGTGAATCAAATCTTTAAGTATTCACCCTGTGAACCAGATCTTTAAGTATTCACCTTGTGACGCAGATATCAAGGTACCAAGATAGTTCTTGATGAATCCTCCTCTGTTCCATACTTAATCATGTTCTCTGAAGAACGTCTGAGGCGTCTAATGATTCCCATCCTTCTTGACTTTGACGGTGATGTCAAGCCGCTTGTTAATCGTGCTGTAAGGATCGCTTGGACAGGTGTTCCTACCTGCCAGGTGAGAGTTCTGCAGCAGAAACTCACAGATGGTCTTTCTGCCGGATGAAGTCGTGTTCATCCAACACAAATGAGATGTGAGGCGTTATGTTTTAACAAAAACATACATCTGGTTTTTCTGGAGTGGCGAAGGACCCTAATTACCCGAATGTTTCGCCGTCGTAGTTTTTTGGATGACATTTATTTAATGCTTCATGGGTCTTTGTTTCAGCTCATCCTTAACATCCTCCATGGCTGGCCGCTGTGCGTGGAAGGGGTGTTATTGATTAACAGAATCGATAAAGCTGGCTTTTCTTTCTGATGATTCCACTAATGCACTCAGGGAGAATGGCCTGGCTACGCAGTCTCATAGGCCAGGGTTATAAAGTGCACCAGAGCTCCTAAATTATTCACGAGGCCCCTTTCACTGGGCCAGACTACTGTTAGAGATGAGGGGGAGTCAGGGGGGAGGGAGGGAGGAAGGCAGGAGGGGGTGTCGCCTAGCTTTGTGGAGCCAGACGAGGGCGACTGCTGGATGCTGAAAAACAAACACCATCCTGCAGTTGGAGGGATAACTACTTCCTGGGATCAGACCATCAGACCAGCCCCGTCTCCCCTCAGCATGTCTGAGAGGTCAGAGGTCAGATTGATGGAGTGGGGGGGGGGGGGGGGGGGGGGGGGGGGGGGAGGATCAGATGTCTTGTTAGTTGTCGGTCCGTATGACAAGAAAAATGTATTTGTGTAATCCTCTGGAGATAAGATGGTGATTGCAGGGGATGTCTGGCTAAAGACATGGTTCTCCCTCTCTCTCTCTCTTCCTCTCTCTATCTCTCTCCCTCTCTCTCTCTCCCTCTTTCTCTCTCTTTCCCTCTCTCTCTCTCTCTGCCTCTCTCTCTCTTCCTATATCTCTCTCTTCCTCTCTCCCTCTCTCTCTCTCTTCCTCTCTCCCTCTCTCTCTCTTCCTCTCTCTCTCTTCCTATATCTCTCTCTTCCTATATCTCTCTCTTCCTATATCTCTCTCTTCCTCTCTCCCTCTCTCTCTCTCTCTCTCTCTCTCTCTCTCTCTCTCTCTTTCTTACTTCTCTCTCTCTCATCTCTCTCCCTCTGTCTCTCTCTTGCCTCCTCCCTCTCTCTCTCTTCCTCTCTCTCATCTTCCTTTTCATCTTTCCGTATAATCTCTCTCTTCCTATAATCTCTGCTCTCCTCCTCCCTGCCTCTCTCTCTCTCTCCCCTCTCTCTCTCCTCATCTCTCTCTCTCTCTCTCTCTCTCTCTCTCTCTCCCCCAGTGCTTTTCCATCAGACTGGTATCATTGAGGTCCTGTAGCCAAACTGCTCTGAAGTCTTCAGCCATAACCCTGATGTTGTTTGTTGCCAGTCGTCCTTGACGAAGAACCTCAGATCCAACAGGCCAGAGTGAGACACGACAAGGCTGAGGAGGTAACGTTCTGAAGGCAGACTAACAGACATGAAGACACATCAAGGATTTTTACCTCCATTTACCAGAAAGATTAATTTACCTTTTTCTGTCACCCTGAGAGAACTGTCATCTAGGTATTGCTGAGAGCGTTCAATGCGGTTTATAAATGAGAACCAGAACCACTTGGTTTGTATCAACACCAGTCCAATGACACCCGCCAAAACAAATGATTTCTTACTGAAGTTATTGGCTGTGATGTCACAGAGGACATCTCCATGGCTACAGCGAAAGACAAAGACCCACCTTTAATCCACGTTGACGCGCGTTAAACCAGGGTTATGGACTTGAAGAGAGAGAGGGGGGATGCTAGCGAGGCGGGGCAAGGGGAGAGACAGAGAGTGAAGGACTGTGTGAGAGTGAGGGAGAGAGAGTGGGAAAGGGAGGGAGAGATAGAAGGCAGGAAGGGGTAGGAAGTGAGAGACGAGGGCGAGGGAGGAGAGAGGGGGAGGGAGGGGGATAGGGGAGGGAGGGGGGGGATAAGGGGGAGAGGGAGAGAGAAAAAAAAGAGAGAGGGGGGAGGAGAGAGGGAGGGAGGAGAGAGGAGAAGGAGAGGGGAGGGAGGAGAGAGGAGGAGAGGAGAGAGAGAAGGAGAAAGGAGAGGGAGTTGATAGGGAGGGGTGAGGGAGGAGAAGGGAGGGAGAAGGAGAGAGGGGGGAGGGAGAGAGTGAAGGAGAGGGGAGGACGGGGGAAGGGGGGAGGGAGAGAGTGAAGGAGAGAGGGGAGGGAAAGAGGGAGGGAGGAAGGTGTTTCCTTCCCCTGCTGGTTGGCCTCTCTGTCATTTCTGGGCAGTTGAAAGTATCCACAGCACAAACACCGTGGAAAATCCACATATTCTGCCAGTACGCCAGAGAGAGGACTACATACTGAGTGCCAGGAACCTTCCTTCTCTCTCCGTCTACACCTCGTTCTCTTTGTCTCTCCACATATCTCTTCCTCTCACTCTGCCTTTCTCTCTCTCCCCCTGTCTCTTGCTTCTTTTCCCTCTCTGCTTGTCTGTTCCCCTCCCTCCCTCTTCCTCTCTCATCTGAGCTAGAGGCTTCTGGAAGTCTGGAAAGGTCTTCACCACTGTGAGCATTAAAATCACAGGCTCAAGATAATATCCAAGAGGTTATTGCACAGAAACCTTGGGGATTTCTAGGCAATCCTCTCCAGGTTTGTGCCTTTACAGCAATTCATAATATCAAGACAGCAGTCAGCGGAGAAACATTTGTTGTTCCGTGTAAAAACATAGTAGAATGGATGATCTTTCTAGAAACGTTTGGAAACAAGTTTGCGCTCGGACGTTTCTTGGCGTTGAATGGCCGGGATGCAAGTCCTGTTAGTTTCCCACCAGCTCTGAGAGGCTGGAAACACGCAGACGGTTTCCTGTGGCGTCTCTAGTCACTGTGACAGGCACCTTGTCAAACACAAAGAGCCAGAACACTTGTTACGCTGATTGTTTCAACCGATTAAGGGAATTGAATTAGCCTCTTTGCTGCCCATTGAAGAAGCCCTTAGGCGCCTGAGTGAAAAAGGGAACTGACCAATCAGGACCTAAAGCAATAAGCTGTATCCGGGCAGGAAATGGTCGCACAGACTATTTTTTCAGTGCGAGTCTTATTGGTTGATTTTGATTGTAACACTGACGCCTTGACAATCAGTTAATTTGACTGTACTTCCCTTATGAATGTGTGTCTTTCCTCTTTAGTCGAAAATAAACCGATTCTTCCTGTGAGAATCCAAACCATAGTTTAATATGCATGAAAGGCTTTATTAAGTTCACCCTGAATGTGAATTTTCTTGACAAACTGACCTTTTTGTATTTACCGTGCAAATCACCAGGGTAGAAGTGCTTGTCTACACATTGTCGACATTCAGTGAGTGAAGATTGCAACAAAAACACATTCAAGTGATTTAATCAAACAAATGCTTTATTACTTACGAGCCAAACCCAGTCCGCTGAATGAGCATGCAGAAATAACAGCTGTTAGTACACACTTCTTTCACTTCACGTAGAAGTACAGATAATCATGATTAAGTTACGTTTTCACCCCAGTTCAAGAAGTGTGACTTGGACTGCAGCCACCGAATGCTAGGAAACCTTTATGATGTCATCACTTTGGAACCTCTTCCTTGTCCCCCGTATCGAATCAGAAACATCTCTGTTGTCAGTCAAGTTCGACATCGCTAACTAATCCCTCGTCCATTACGTACCTTTTATTAAGATCTTTTTGTGTGTTTCTGAACACAAATATGTACGCGTACTGTGTATGTTTTATAGCCAATAAAGATCAATCATAATATAATAAATAAACTCTCCAATAATATGAAATAACCCTTTCCAACTAATAATCTTTAGAATGTTTTTATACCATTTTTTGTTCATCTGTTTGGAGTTAGTCCAGAGAGAAAAATCACTTAACCAGTGATTACTACCAGATGTTTAAAAGACAAGGTGCCTTAGAGACGATGAAAACCCCTTCGTTATAAACGCTCCAAAACGAAGCCAGTAGAGACCGTTTCAGACGATTCCTCACGCGCTAAATTTAGACCACGTCTGCTCACCTTTTCTTGTGTCAGCTGTTTCAAGTATGTCAGAATGCCCCCCCCCTCGCCCCCACCCCTCTATACCCCCCCATACCTCCCCCCCTCCTCGACCCCCGCATACCTCCCCCCCTCCTCGACCCCCCCATCCCACCTCAATGACGGCTCCCATCAGCAAAATCACCATTCTCCACCATTCTCTTTTTATATTTTTCTTCAAATCTCGCTCTCTCTCTTGCTTCATCCCCACACAACCCCTTACTCTCTCCTGTGCCCCTCCCCCCCCCTACGACGGTTTCAAGACATTCTCACGCGTAGATTAGACCAGTCTGCTCACGCTTTCTGTGTCAGCTTGTTTTCAAGTAAGTAGAATGCGCGGCGCCCCCTCGCCCAATCCGCTCTATACCCCCATACTCCCCCCTTCTCGATCCCCGATACATCCGCCCTCCTCGAACCACCCCCATTCGCACTCTGATGACGGCTCCATCAGCAAATGAACCATTTCTCGTCGCCCATTCTCTTTTTATATATTTTCTTTCAAATATCTCGCTCTTCGTCTTGCTCATCCCACCAAGCTTTTATCTTCTGCTGTGCCCTCCTCCACTAGCTTCCACTCACCTAGCCCCTCCCCCACCTAACCTCTAACCTAGACATTTGTCCTTGTCAGATCTGACTTCCTGAACTGGTGGATTCGGAACACAGATGTCTGGTGGCAAGGGCCTCCGGTGGTTGATGCCACGCTCCATATCACCCGCATCTCCATTTCACCCAGGCTCCATCTCACCCAGGCTCCATCTCACCCAGGCTCCATCTCACCCAGTCTCCATCTCACCGTCTTCAGTCATTTTTTTAAAACCTGCCCCCCCCCCCCCCCCCCGCCCCCCCCCCCCCCCCCCCGCCCCCCCCCCCCGCCCGCCCCACCCCTCTGCCCCCCCCCCGCCCCCCCCCCCCCCCCCCCCCCCCCCCCCCCCCCCCCCCCCCCCCGCTTTGTAGACTTTATTTACAGAATCTTTTTAAACAAATATCCAGGCAAATGTCCAGGTGAGTGACTTCGTCTTGTTGATCCACAAAAGCTGTTTGACTTTGAGTAAATGTTCTGAATGCAGCTCGAACGACACTCTGATCCCAGACGAGGATCCTGGGTAGTTTTTGCCCGTCTGTGGTTTCAAAGTGGTCGTTGAACATCCTGTATGTGTTCGCTTCTTCCGCTAATGATTACAAAGAGCACACCGAATTTTTATTCGAAAACCTATAAATTGTGAAAATGAACGCTTCGGGGTGTATGTGCACTGTGTGTGTGCAGTTGCCCACTACTCACTACTGTGTGTGCACTTGGATGGGTTAAATGCAGAGGTAAAATTTCGAGTATGGGTAACCATACTTGACAATACGTCACTTCACTTCACAAGGGTCCAAGGGCTCATTCCCTCATACATCAACAAACATCTGCCAATATGCAGCTACATTACCAGGGGCATCCTCTTCAACTAGCCCACTGTTTCACTAATCATATTTGGAAAACTGTATCGATGATATTACAATGTAAGTGATACAGTGAATGCTGAATATACACTCACCTAAAGGATTATTAGGAACACCATACTAATACTGTGTTTGACCCCCTTTCGCCTTCAGAACTGCCTTAATTCTACGTGGCATTGATTCAACAAGGTGCTGAAAGATTTATTTAGAAATGTTGGCCCATATTGATAGGATAGCATCTTGCAGTTGATGGAGATTTGTGGGATGCACATCCAGGGCACGAAGCTCCCGTTCCACCACATCCCAAAGATGTATGGAGATGCTGGATGTGCATCCCTCAAATCTCCATCAACTGCAAGATGCTATCCTATGGGCCAACATTTCTAAAGAATGTTTCAGCACCTTGTTGAATCAATGTTACGTAGAATTAAGGCAGTTCTGAAGGCGAAAGGGGGTCAAACACAGTATTAGTATGGTGTTCCTCATTTAGGTGAGTATAAGCCTTTCAGTTCACAGGTGATGGTCGACACACACACAGGTATGCAACGCAGACGTTTAAAAAGATGCTTACACGTTGAACTTCCACTTCAATCAGCCTGGTCTTTTCTAAAGTTGCCCATTCAAGTTCCGGTAGCCATAGCAACAGTCAATAGGCCTCTAATATGATATTTCACGTGATACGATGACTTCGGAGTTGGTTTTGCCGTGGCAACGCAGTCGTCTACTCCGGCGTCTCGTCCGTTTGCCGGACGCGGCGTCGGTGAGACTATTGGAGAAAAGACGGTGAAAGAGCGGTGTTGAGATAACGGCACGGTTAGACGACGCGAATGATCTCAGCTTCACCAGCGTTACGCTGGCGTGGAGTAGTTTTTATTTGAAAAGCACTAACATCACACGGTGGCATTTCGAGACTAAGATCGCTGGGCCTTGTTTGTCACTGTTAGGATCTGTGCTAGGGTGACGATAGTTCGCGAAATACATTTGTTTGACGAGTCTCTCTCGCGTGTTTCATCTGAACGCAAACTCACAGCACGCGCTGTTCTCAAGTCTCGCATAACCTTCTCATCAATAATCGTAAAGACATTTCAGTCATCCAGCATTTCATCAAAAGTAGCTGACATGCAGTGTCTAACTCTCACGTGTACAACGTGTGGGATAACATGTCTGCTAAATGGGTACGACCTGAATGTTGCCAGTTTCTCTGCCGTTAAGTGACTCTTTGGTGAGATTCCAACATAATTAAGTGAAGATTTCTAGATGCAAAGTGGCTTCCGCCACCAAAAAGCTCTTACACAAATGCCTCGTACGCGTTCCTATATTTCCATACCATTACAGCTGTCTAAAGTTGCTTTCATTAAGTCCGGATGCAGCTACGTGAATAAGCACCACACAAGCAATGATCAGGAAACGCTTGCTGTACAGCCCTTGAACGTCTCTGCATCGGGATTGAACTTCACACAAGACACACAGCAAGTAGGAGGACGTGTCGTGGTGGAGTTTGACCTCGCTTGATAATGGTGTCGTTAAGACTATTTCAACGGACAGCTAACCTTTCCCCCGCTGTTCTCGGACTATTAATAGCTCTGCTGTCGGAAGGAGACACAGAAGAGGCGGGCATGCCTTTCACAGGACACAGCGAATAGCTAGGCACACACAGCTGTATTTGCTACCGTGATGGTCTTGCCAAAGAGAGATGCAGGAGTGTTGAGGAGGAGGAGGTGTCTCTCTCTCTCCGTGTGAGTGTGTGTAGTGTGTGTGTGTGGAGTGTGCGTGTGTGTGTGTGTGTGTGGTGTGTGCGTGTATGCGTATGTGTGTGGTGTGTGTGTGTGTGTGTGTGGTGTGTGCGTGTATGCGTATGCGTATGTGTGTGGTGTGTGCGTGTGTGTGGTGTGTGTGTGTATGCGTGTATGCGTATTTGTGTGGTGTGTGCGTGTGTGTGTGTGCGTGTATGCGTGTATGCGTATGTGTGTGGTGTGTGTGTGTGTGTATGCGTATGTGTGTGGTGTGTGGTGTGTGCGTGTATGCGTATGTGTGTGTGTGGTGTGTGCGTGTATGCGTGTATGCGTATGTGTGTGGTGTGTGCGTGTGTGTGTGGTGTGTGTGTATGTGTGTGTGTATGTGTGTGTATGCGTGTGTATGCGTGTGTATGCGTGTGTGTGTGGTGTGTGTGGTGTGTGTGTGTGTATGTGTGTGCGTGTGTGTGTGCAGGGACAGACTCTGGGGTATGCCATGGCATTGTAATAAATTGATAGTCCATTAAATACATTTACATTTGATTCATTTTGCAGATGCTTTTATCCAAATCGACGCGCAAAAGGTGCAAGAAAGCTTAGCGAAAGAAAATCAAGGATAGATGATTTGTTAAACTGCTCCATTCTGAAGGTGATTTACGTATTTACGATTATTTTAGAGCTAAATAGATTGTGAAAGTCCACATTTCTATCTGCATTATGTTTCATTTATGTTCTATGTTTGCACTTCCCTGCCACAGTAAATTCTATGCTTGTGTATCTTGCATGGCGAATGAAACCAATTCTGATTCTTTTATACAAGGTGACCAAACACGCAGATTTTGAAAAGTCAAGAGATTAAGGTTCTGTATTTACTGATGGTTGCAGTGCTGCTCTGAAATGCACCCCTAGGTCATTTCCGTTCTGTATATCCCAGTATCAAGTCATTCTCACGTCGAGGGGAGTAATACGAGTATGATGCATGTGGCCCGTTCATAGTCAAAGTTAGCAGACGGTGAGTTTCTCGTCAAAACACAAAATACTTCCTCGTAAAAATGTGTTTTTTTGTTGATCAACCTTGGGAAAGAAAACATACTTTCTCACACATGTTGAATCTAGAGAATTGTTTGTGTGATAACATCGGCATTCAAAATTGCAAGGAAAATACAAAAAAAACGGAGGTCGTGTTTGATGCAAGCCGATCAGTGGAGGTGTAGCGCTCAGGTCAAACACTTCCATCTGTGTCTATCAAGCGTTACTAATGCCGTTCATGAACGGCGCTTTCCCTTAAAAAAAACGATTTTCCCCATTGTGTAGACTATGCTTATAAACTGGGGTCTTAACGGAATCTTGGTCTGGTAACTTTGCCTGGGGAAGCGAGAGAGGGCAAAGTAATTAAATTCAAGGGCGGTAATGTCACAAAGAGGTGACGAGAACGTATATAGCTATGTTGTGCAGAATGTCACACTATATTCATTTGCAAGTCAGATCAACACTCTTTAAGATACAATCACCCGAGAAACGGTTGTGTAGATGCACTAGTGCTTAATGTTTGTTCAAAATGATCTTGTTTTTATACCCGGGCAACAATCCCGACAGCTGACACTACCTTCTGGTCAGTTCCAGGGTGTCTATTGTGCCAAGTCAAGCAGCTGTTCGTGTTTGTTAGTAAACAGTTGTGCTAAATAGTGATCCGGCTGTGTGATTCACATGGTTATACCGCCTCTCGTTTACACCTTTCAACGATGTAACACTGTGACACCTGATGAACGCTGCCTGAAGTACATCAAAAAAATATATACGAGTTTAGTCAATATCTCACGTCGCTATTCTCCACGTTTCTACGATTAGTGTTGCATGTTTCTGCATTGACGTAGAGTTAAAGCTATAGTTTTACTCCAGGGGTTTAAAACTTTACTGACATAATGTCTTTCTGTTGACTCGCTTTCCAGTTTTCATTTCCAATAAGCTCAATCTTTGTCAACGTCGCTGAGCTGACAAAGCTGAAAAGATCGAGAAATCAAAGTTTTGGCTGAACACAGTGAATGAAACGAGGGCTCTTTGCACGATACCTTGAAGCCTGGAGTTATAGATCCATAAGATAAATGAAATGACGGCCCTTAACTGACCGACCAGATGTATATCCTAACATGTCATGGTTGTCGTTCCCATGGATACACAGGTGACGTAGTATCCAAAAAATCTATATTGACAAACTATAAATTAATTTAACACATAGGCTACATGCATAACTAATCAACCTCGAGGAACAATATCTTGAAACAAATCAACAGTCTGGTGAGACAATCGGTAATGTACTCTGCGGCTGCCAGCGAGGGATTATCGTAAACCCAATCAGACACGTGTTATCGTCTCTACGTCCAAACACTGCAGACACAATCAACCCATTCCGAAGACTCCGGGCTTTTAATTAATGCTTCAGGAAAGAACAGGAAGGTTAATGCCCCTTTTAATTGACTATAAACCATGAAGGTCATTTTCTATTTAAGTAAAACCCTTAGTTTCCTACCGTCAGGTTATGACAGAAGTTTCATGCTGCGAATTTCTCATATTTCACGTGTCTTAAACCGTTAAGCCTCATCATTTGGGATCGTTAAATGTCATATTTGTTGAGGAGTATTGACACTCTTTACAAGACTGTGGGTTTGCATGTAACTCCTATACATAGTATAGTAATAGCAAATCTCTGATGATATTCTTAAATTATTGTCTCATAGTATCGATTTAGACAGACTCAACACAGACAGACAAAGACAAACAATGAAATGATCAGAATGCAGATGAGCTCATTTGACAACATAACATCGCTAACAATGCCGTGTAAAAACCCACCAATTATACATTCTAATTGAACACTTAAAACACATCATTTGAATATATGATTAGCTAGTTGTTCTCAACCTTGCTGATTAAAGGGCATCTTCCCTCCATTACCATCAACGCAGGTCACTGCAAACTCATCATTGTTAATCCTCTTTTTCAACGCAAGGCTCAGAGACAGACAGGAAAGACTAGGGATAGTTTTTTTTCCTTGAACAAACACAGTGAAAGTAAAAATAAACCGTTCATAAAAGCAAATAAGACATATTGTTTAATTTGTCACAACCACAACATTCATATTGTTGTAACTCCAGCGCCTTGGTGTAGTTGTAACTATAAAAATGTTTTGGAAATAATAATGATATTGACCTCCTACTCCACACTGAGGTAATGTTATGGCACATTAACAAAAGACTCTTGTTAATGTTTGGGTAATTCATGACTGATGAAACTCAGAGTATTTAAAGGATTTATGCCACTAGACAGCGCGGGAAGGATCATTGCTGTATGAGACTAACCCAACCAGCTGAGACTCCACCCCTCTGGACGGCTTAGTACCATCAGAACAAGGTACACATATAGCCTAATTTCCAACCGGTTCAACAACTTTTGACATTTTCCACGTTTGAAACGTGTTATCGCTATTCAGAGTGATATCTTGCAGTGAAACACTCCTTGTTGAATAAAAAAACAGACAAAGAAAACACTACAAGACTCAATATTCGATTTTCTGTCATTTAATTGTTCAACATCAGATGTTGATTGGTCAAGATAGACACACACAAACACACATCGCCAGACTAGGATACAACTGGAGGTAAAACAGGACAGGATTCAGCACCAAGGTCTGGCTGCTGCTCTGAGGGAGGAGGGGAGAGGGGAGAGAAGAGGTTAGAGGGTCCCAGGTGAAGGGTATCTAGGGTGGAGGGGGTCCAGGGTGGAGGGGGTCCAGGGTGGAGAGGGTCCAGGGTGGAGGGGGTCCAGGGTGGAGGGTGCAGGGGGTCCAGGGTGGAGGGGGTCCAGGGTGGAGGGGGTCCAGGGTGGAGGGGGTCCAGGCTTGGAAGGCAGCTGGCATGGAGCTCTTTAGGCCTCCCAGCATGGCCTGTAGACCCTCCCTACCATGCACCTCATCGTGTCCCTCTTGTAGATGGAGACGCTGGGATCCTGGGCCTCCTTCTCTTCCCTGCGTTCCTGGAGACTCTGCCTATAGAGAGGCAGTCTGTCCACACCCCTCATGCCTCTCCAGAGGCCCGCATCGCCCACGATGATGACCCTGGTGTTCCCTGGGCGGCCGGAGTCTTCGGAGGGATCGTCAGCGAGGAGCGCATCCGGCGCCGAGTCCTCCATCTTGGCGAGAGGGGTGGAGCTGGAGGGCGAGAAGCCCTCGGAGAGAAGCGTGGCGGCCAGCAGAACTGAGAGGAAGGAGGTTCTCATCTTGGAGGTCTGGAGAGCGAAGAGGCCTTCGATGTATTCGCAAGGAGTCGCTTCGATGTTCTGATTCCGAGATGCGGCGTTGAGGTCTTTTATACTGTCTTAAAACTCGCCACGTCGGTCGTGTTTCATCCGGCCGTTCCTTCCTGTGACTTTGTTGACCGTGGAGAAGAGAGGCTCATTTTGGCCTGGGCTGTTTTCTGTCTCACAGTGGTTGTCAAGCTTACCTGCTTCTGTGGAGCCCTCGTAGGACTTGACGAGGGTGAAACAGTGGAGTCCCTGTTGTGAGAGCCGCACAAAAGCACACAGGAATCCACAAATCAGGCCCTGTAAAACAAAAAGCGAGGGATTAACCACCTGTAGACCGTCCTGTGTTTAGACGGCGTCCATGGCTTCCGGACCCCACTCATAGGCCGGCTTATAACAACGTCCAATAAGGGATTTCGGGTGAGATTACAGTTGATGGGTAAACTAATGACTGTTGAAGTGTTTGTTGCACATGTGGCACCAGACAAACCAGCAGGATTCTTTGTTGACGTGTCCAAAGGTGACTCAGTCAGTCTCTGGTCCTCTGAGAAGACAGCAAACATGTGACCACAAAGCATCAGTGGCTGATTGGCTGCGGAGGCTTTCGGCTGAAACTGTATTTACCTTCCAGACGATGCTTGGTGTATTCACAGCCCAGGTGATTACACACACCTGAGAGACCTGATGAAAGGCTTAAGCACCTGTGCTCACATAACCACTGGAACAAGATGAGCTGTAGCGTGAGTGTCAGAGCTGCTCTCTGCTTGGCTACAGAGAAACTCAGACATGAAGCAAACCAGCTCTTTACTAAGACCCATTTCCAACAGTCACGGATGTTTTTGAAAATCGACAGGAATGACCTGAGGTTGGTTGCAGGCCCTGCGTGAGACGTTTTCAAATATGTGTTTCCAGTGTGTATCTGTCTTGCATTTAGAGGGAGATGCCATCGTGGAAATTCTGTCTGTTTATGGATACTTGAATGTGTGTTCTTCAAAGCTCAGCATGGGTTAGTTGGTGGGGTGGGCGGAGCCAGGGATGGGGGGCGTGGCCAGGGAGGAGCTGGGGGCGGGACTGAGGCGTTGTGAGAACACAGTAACATTGCACCGTACTCTTGGAAGAAAAAGCCTTGTGTTATTACAACGCATGATCAAAGATGCACATCTAAAGACAGAGGTTTTGTTCCCATTATTCCAATATCATTAGATCTTCTGTTACCAGAATAAACCCTGAGAAGTTACTCTCTGCAGCTACCCAATTAAGAGGAATAAACTTGAACTGTTTGGTCTCTGTGTGAATCTCACGATTCGCTAATGGCCTTCTCTACAGTTATCTATCCCTCTCAGAGTGAAACCGGTTTTAACATGCCGTTATAAGGTAACAAGGAGTTTGCATTATTGTCCTCTGCAATTAAACCCTCCAGACAGCACGGTCTGAAAGTTAAATGTCAAAAATAATTGGTGTCTAAGAAGCAGAGCGGCTCAAAGAGAGAAAGAGGTCTGGAAGAACCAGGATTCGTTTCCAGGAGAGCGTGAAATCCGTCAACAGCAGAAAAGAGATTTCCAGTGTTTCAGCAGGGAAAGTAGGTGATGTCCTCTGACTTGCACAGACGAACGACGATACTGAAAAATGCTAGTAAACAAACTCGACCAATAATGGTTGTTGTTTTTCAGAGGGAGAGATGTTTACATGACAGTGGAATAGGGGGGGGGGGTGGGAGGGCAAGATGTTTACATGACAGTGAATAGGGGAGGGGGGGGTGGAGGCACAGGTCACATGACAAGTGAATAAGGAGGGGGGGGGGTGGAGGGCAAGAATGTTTACATACAGTGAATGGGGGGGGGGGTGGAGGGCAAGATGTTTACATGACAGTCGGAATAGGTGGGGGGGGGCGAGGGGAGGGCAAGATGTTTACATGACAGTGAATAGGGGGGGGGGTGGAGGGCAAGATGTTTACATGACAGTGAATAAGGGGAGGGGGGTGGAGGGCAAGATGTTTACATGACAGTGAATAAGGGGAGGGGGTGAGGGCAAGATGTTTATATGATCTGGTATATAGGGAGGGGTGGGGTGAGGTGAAAATGTTACATGGCAGTGAATAAACTGGAGGGGGGGGGGGTGGAGGGCAAGATGTTTACATGACAGTGAATCAGGGGGGGGGGTGGAGGGGCAGATGTTTAACAAGAAATGACAGTGAATAGGGGGGGGGGAAAAAAAAAAGGAAAGGGGGGAGGGCAAGATGTTTACATGACAGTGAATAGGGGGGGGGGGAGGGCATGATAGGGGGGGGGGGTGGAGGGCAAGAATTTACATGACCGTGAATAGGGGGGGGGGGTGGAGGGCAAGTGAAATAGGGGGGGGGGGAGGGCAAGATGTTTACATGACAGTGAATAGGGGGGGGGGGGGGTGGAGGGCAAGATGTTTAAAAAGGGGTGACAGTGGAATAGGGGGGGGGGGGGTGGAGGGCAAGATGTTTACATGACAGTGAATAGGGGGGGGGGGGTGGGGCAAGATTGTTTACATGACAGTGAATAAGGGGAGGGGTGGGGTGGAAGGGCAAGATGTTTACATGAAGTGAATAAAGGCAGGGGGGGGGGGTGGAAGGGCAAGATGTTTACATGACAGTGCTAGGGGGGGGGGGTGGAGCGGGAGATGTTTACATGACAGTGAATAGGGGGGGGGGGAGGGCATGTGGAAAAAATAGGGGGGGGGGTGGAGGGCAAGATGTTTACATGACAGTGACTAGGGGGGGGGGGGTGGAGGGCAAGATGTTTACATGACAGTGAATAGGGGGGGGGTGGAGGGCAAGATGTTTACATGAGCCAGTGGAATGAAGGGGAGGGGGGTGGAGGGCAAGATGTTTACATGACAGTGAATAAGGGGAGGGGGGTGGAGGGCAAGATGTTTACATGACAGCAGAGGGGCAAAAGAGGTGGCTTTTAGTTCTGAAAACGACATAAATAACATTGTTCAAACACACAACAGCCACAACATTCCTGAGAAATATCTAACCGTGTAATCTGGAAGCAATTGCAGGAGGTATTCCAGAGGTAGAAATGGTACTGCTGTGCGCGCACGTAGAAAGGCCATGGACCATTTCTAGCAGAGCAGCGGAACACTGTTCTGCATGGCCTCTCTGGCCTCTCTGGCCTCTCTGGCCTCTCTGGCCTCTACTGATGTCTGAAGCCAGAGGAGATGCTTGCTTCTTTTGGGTTTTGTCGTACGTCTGTCGTCTGTACGTCCATCGCGTGGCCCGTGTTGGAAGTTTAGGGCTTGTCTTCAGCGTTCTCAAAATATGTTCTTTGTACATGTTGGTACGTTTCCATGGATGAAAGCTGAATAGATTAAATGCATATGTTTTTGTTGGCATGTCGTCTTTTGGTCAGAGAGATCACGTGACCTGTGGCACGACCAGATGGAAGAAAGATCCAGAATACTTTGTTGGAAAGTGTGTTTTTCCCAAACCCGCTGAATGAAACAAGACATCAATCTCTTTGTGTTGGCTGAGGGGGAAAACATCACTGTTTGGACACCCAAACAGGAAAAGGAGAATTGGAAACAAGTGGAGAGGAATCTTAAACAGATAAAAGACTCTGTCTCTCCATCCTGAGGCGTTCTGGCACGATGTGCACAAAATGGCGTTGTCATTCCAAAGTTGCCAATAAAATCTCACCAGAAGCAGCTTGTAGATCCCCTGAAATGTGACTAAAAGTCACTAGCTTGGATGAGGACATCGTACAGCTGTAGATGATCTAAATATAGTGACAGATCGACTAGCTTGCTTCTTCTAAACATTGGAAATGCTAAAACACGGAGAGAGAGGACCACAGCCAGGACCACAGTGGTGACCTGTGGACGGCTGCGTGTTGTGGATACTGTAGTTACAGCAAATAGAGACGGATTTATCTGTAGGTGGTCTCAATGTCTTTGTCCAGGTGTTTTCTTGGCTGTTGGCGCGTGAGGTTATGGCTCCACAGATGTGGCCCATGTGTCCGACTCTGCCCTGTTCTAGAACGTAGCAGGGGAGGTGGTTTTCAATGTGTTGATCTCGCGCCGTCCGCGTGCCGTTTTCGTGTGACTCTCCGTCATAAATACCTGCTTGAACGGGCAGCAGCTCAAAACAGGAAAACACTGCATGTCTCTGTGCTTTTTGCTCTGAACATTTATGGGAATAATACAGTTAGTTTCCCCTCTTTGGTTATTTTCCCCCGCTGGACAGTGGTGAGGCAGCGAATCTGGAAGAAGCGGGAACCTCTCTCATTTTTTTCCGAGGGTACGAGGAAGCTGGAGGTGTTTGTGCTTCACAGAGAGTCAGCGTGCGAGTTTGCGACACTGCTACACCTTCTCACAAGGAGAGGGAGAAAAAAAAAGTTCTGAGTTCACCAAAAAATAATAATAATAAAAAAGAAAAAAAAAAAAAGCCGTTTGGAAGTGCGAGGCGAAGATGTGGAGACCAGCTGACTGGTTTGACGGGTGCCAAGCAAAACATAAACCCTGGGCTCGGGGGTTTGAGAGGGGGCGGAGAGGGAAGATGGAGGGGGGAGGAGGAGGCCGCGTCCGCGATCCAAAAGGAGACAGTACCTCTCACATAACTAGGGCCCCTTCCTCGCACAGCGCCGCTCCTCTCTGTAACAACACGGAGAGGCAGGCCACAGAGCAGAGACTCAAGTATTATTCCAGCTAGGTAAATACAGGGTGCAGATCTAACAGTGATGAATAGCACATATTAACAGGCACAAATTGAATTATGTTGTTGAAATTCCAAGGCGGTGCATTCTATTGGCCGGTCTGAGGTTTCAGTGATTGGAATTTTGGCTCTTCTCGCCAGCGGCACGAGGATTCCATCTCGAGACAACCCGTTCTGAGGCAGGGCGAGGGTTTTATAGACAGTTTGGTTTCTGACGCATGCACCAACATGAGGTCGAGGGCGTGTGTGGGGGGGGACTAGAATCAGGAAATTAACCAAATACCATTTTCTCCGAATGATCAAGTGAACCTTTGTTTTTGTAACCATTAACCTATCTGTTGAAATCACAGCCTTGGCTCGGTGCTAATAACGTGGATTCGCCTGGGATCATTACGGTGTCACTAATGTAAGCTACCTCCGGCTTGAAAAGCAAACTCGGAGCTCCGCTTGCCAGTGCTTGACAGCTAGAGACTGAGACTCATTAGGGAGTGAAAGGAGAAAGCTAGCGATGGACAGGTCAGACCGGGAGCTACCCGTGGTCATTGTTGGGAAGAGATGAAAGTCACTGCATTAGATGAAAGCTAACCCAAGCTAACCCAAGCTAACCCAAGCGGAAAGGCGGATTCTCTGGATCATTCTGTCTGTGAAGAGCGGCTGTATGTAGCACACCTAAGAGTCTGCCTCAATTTAGGTGAGGGAAAAAGGTTAGAGAATGTAATCACAGAGGCTGCAAGCTTTAGAGTGCTGTCGCTAGGAGAGAAAAATGAAGCGTGGTAGCCATGACACGCATGCGCACACACGCACACTCAACTAGATCTGCCACGAGACCTGTAGTCATGGAGATTCCTGGACAACATGGTATCAAGATAAGGAACAGAAGAAAAAGATGGGAGAAAAAAAACTACAACACGATCATCCCAGTTGGTGAAGTCTGATCGTGAAAAAATGTTGTTCCGTGAAGGAATGGAAGAATGAATTACGTATAGACATGATGGGATGCGATCCGCCCCCCCTAGTGCCTTAGGCCTCAGTGACCACACATAAGCCGCACTGTTAATGTTGGGGGTCGGCATGTTGGTCCGAAGTTCGCGAGCACGACCGTTAGAAAGTGTGTGTATTTTAGAAAGTCCTCGCGCATTTCAGTCCAACGCTGCGGCTATTTTTAACCTAACTGCCAGGACTGTGCAAGTCATCTTTTAAAGTCCATGTGTTTGTTTTCCAGGGGTTAGGGAGAGATTTAAGGAAATGCAGACCAGGCTTGCTGAATTATGTGCGATTAAAAAAAATTGAAAAAAAGTATTGTGAGGATTTATCATCTTGCGTTTTTTGGATTATTTATGAAGAGTCATATTTTAGCGTTGGTGTGTTGGTTAAAAACATGTTTCGTTAAATTTTATTACGTTTATCATTCAGTGGCAGCAGTGACATTACTTTATATCAAACAAATGTCCACAATGCTGCCAAATTAAATAAAAATGTCTGAAAGAGAGAATTAATTGTGACTGCTATTATGACATAACACATTGATAACACATTGTCAGCCTAGCTGTAAAACGTTCCGACCAAGGTAGACCATTTTTTCTTTTACAAGAAAGGATTTTTACAAGAAACCATTCAAAGCTCATGTCACAACACAGACTCGGGTTTGATTAGGCTACATAACTCTCTTTATGAGAATTTAACACATTTTCAAACAGAAAATAACTCTGAGCGTTTCATGAAAAACATGTTCTGTTCTACCGGCTGAAAGTTTACTTCGGGTCTGCCGAGGTCTGGCGTTTGGTGGTTCTGTTCTTAGGCAAGGTGTGCTTTGCACCTGGAAAATGACCTAGAATAAAGCTTGTGCAAAACTAACCAGAACCTATGAAGTTTGCCTTGGAATACTTGGTGGGTAAAATGTCGTTTTTGACTGCAGAAGAATAACATACGTGGTTTGTTCACGTAACGTGGAACCGACTGTATCACGTTCACATTGGATAAGATAATGACTGGACCGCCTATACGATATAACTTCGATGCTCTATCTCTGATTGATTAAAGCACACAATACGTTATTTTCAAATTAAAAGGTGCACACAATGGTGTTAAACAGGCGTATTCTGACCACGTTCCATCAACGAAACCTTAGATGGATTAGATGGTCTTTATCGATTCGGGAGGCCTATGGGAGTGTTGATCGCTGGCAAATGGGATTTGAAATCAAGACAGTGACTCCAGTCTTCCACAGGCATTTACTTTATCCACTATAATTGCATCTCTAGGGATTTCCTACCTCTCTCATATACCTGAGACCCAAACGATTCTTTACCCGAACCTGGGATACATTCTGGTAGTCACATTATAGCTGCTTCTCTTTCTGTGTATCTGGATATTTTACTGATTAGAAGAAGAAAATGCACGAATCCAAACACCCCTTGTTCAGTTTACATTTTTTCGTTCGGGAGGCCAAGTTTCCTAGAGAGGAGAACGACTCGGGCTGAAAAAGATGTCTGTTGAACAGGAAGCCATGTTTAAACTTTGCTCAATTCTCTGGACAGCTGTTAGAAATCAACGTTTACCCTCGAATCCCTCTCCACATCCTAGAATCTCAGGAGAAAACCGTCCGTGACTGGCGGCTTTGTGCTCAACCAATAGGCATAGCTGAAGACTGACCTACCCGCCTCTTTGAAGGCATGTGTTGACTACATGTGCCAGTCAGGGAAAGGGACGCAAATTCTGTCAGGAATGGCAGCAAACTAAATGGAAAATGATTAATAAAGTATCATTTTATTTGATCACCATTTCGTCTAGGCCTAACTCATCTTTTTTTTTAAATGTATTTTAATTTCCCTTTGCCAGATTACACCTTTAAACCAGATTTTACACCCACCAAAAACTTTTAATCGCATATTAGATTTTAGTAACGATATACGCTGCTTAATCTTATAGTCTAGAAAGCTGCTGAAACGACGTCACGACACAAGGGGAGACGGTCGTCATGGTTACACTTCCGCCAACAGAATGCAAGGGAGTGAAGTTGGCTAACTACTCGAGTTAGCTAGGCAGGTTTCTCATAAACTCATTACAATTGTAGACTAGCTTGCTAATATATATCTTTTTTTTTGTTGCATTGGCATTCTACCATTGAAAACATGAGTACATTGGATATCTCAGTGGAAGAGAAACCATCTGGAAAGTGTTTGCTGCATAATTGGGTAGAGGAGGTCTGTTGCCTTACAGTAATAGTGGTGCAAGGCTAACTAAGATAACTTGATGTATTCATTTGTATTATTTACTGCTATACCGTATCTATGTATTTGTCTGTCTGTCTGCCTGCCTGCCTGCCTGCCTGCCTGCCTGCCTGCCTGCCTGCCTGCCTGCCTGCCTGCCTGCCTGCCTGCCTGCATGCCTGTCTGTCTGTCTGTCTGTCTGTTTGTCTGTGGATCCTGTCAGAGAACATTCACAAAACATTGTGAAAAATGTCAAGCCATTGGCTATATGAATAACAAGTTGTATAGAGAGAGGAATTAGCTTTAAATGACTTGTCTCCATCTCAGGAAGAATGTGTGTTATGATAACAGAGACCATACAGTTTTACTATCCTGAATATATTATCAGGCTTCATGTGAGTCTTTTTATTCAGAGGGCCACGGCTGGCCTGGACACGGAAGGTTCCAGATCTCAGATCCACAAGCATGGACACCGAGGTATTCTCAGCGTAGATTTGGCGTCAAGAGTCAAAGGAGACACCACAGTGAAAACAGACTTCACCCCCCCCAAGGGAACAGGGGTGAGACAGAGGGGTGTGTATAAAATGACAAAAACATATTTTTAAGATCTAACAATCCAATATATATAAATATATATATATACATATATATAAATATATCTTGTTTTGTAAAATGACTGTATTATTAAGTGGTGGTGTGATGAGACCCTTACAAGACTGCTTCATTAGTCACCAATAGTGACAGCACTGCTGGCAGGCAGCGAATCCTGCTGTTTGAAAAGATGATTCAGGCTAAATGTGTGTAGGATTCAAACAATACCATCGTCAAGTGACTGAAAGGGGCTGCATTCAAAGCCACTTCACATGGTTGTACATTTGCATTTACAAATATTAAGGAATTAGGCCCCGTTTTGTTATATTTCCTTCCTCGGCCTCGTGTCTGAGGTCTTCATTATCTTCCAATTACTCATCTTTTGAGTTTTATGCCGTTTATTTTGTTGATCAGTTTCTTCTTTGCTTTGTTCAGGTGTAAGAGTTGAACTTTTGGAAAAACAGCTCTATAAGGAAATAAGGTGGGTCGATAACTGTTTTAAACGTAAGTTTTTCAAAAATTTCATCTTGTAAAAGACTAGAGGTGCTAGACGTTGTTCTGAATAGCTTGTGGGAGGAAGTGATGTAATATGGTTTTACAGGTCAGTAAAAACCTTGCACTTTTGATTAGAGTGTAGGTTGTGATTTTACAGTACATGTATTCTTCTCACACATTGTAATGTGGTTAATAAAATGTCTGTAAGAATGTGAAACTCAACAAGTGGTATTAGAGGAACTTTATTACGATATGTTACGAAGGCAGGAAAGACATGATTGAAAAATGATTGTTCCAGGAGAGACAGTATCTCATCGCAAGTGTCTAGTGCCAGTAAAAACCACACAGTCTAAAAAAAGTTTTACTGAGCGTTTAATACAGGCTAGTTTGTTTCTTATGATAAAAAGAACATCTCTTTGAGTACCAAGTCAAAACGTGTTTAGTGTGGTTCAACCAAAGCAGTTAAACATGCCAAACCAATAGCTGCAGGGTGACCCAGTCCTGTAGAAGTAGTGTGGTCAGTCTATCTGCTGACTAAGCACAGACAGTGTCAGTATCTGACCAGCTACTACAGACAGTCTGTCCTGAAACAACACCACATCTGTGGCCATGTTAACATCTTGGAAAGTTATACCCCCCCCCCCCTAAAAACATCTAGATCCGTATCCTCTTCCCACAGACAGAATGCTTGTGATGTAACCGAAGTAAATATAGAAATCTCCAGTCACACAGGGAAGTGTGGGGAGATAATGCGGAGTGTTCTAGCGCGATAAGAACACCACTGCTGGTTCTCATGGCGATACGTCTCTCCTTCTCTACCTGACAGTAAGCAGACGCACACCGAGTTCAATCCGCAACCACCGAAAACAGAGTTCTGCTCGACCACTCGTAAAGACTTCAACGTAGAAGGTTTCCGGTCTGTGTTTCCCAAGTCCACAGAGGTATTCTACAGAAGCTAACGTCACATGACAGCGTTTCGCTACACCTGGACAAACCTGGTTAGCACGTAGCTAACGTTGTCTTCCTTGTTGTTGTTTGTGATTACAGGAGCATGATTACAAAAAAGACCAGGCGATTTCCTTTTGGAATGAGAATTATTCTCAAGTGCAGGTCAGTGTGCTTTAGCCAAACCAGATACATTTATCTCTGGGTGTTCCTTATCACATAGTGCAGAGCATTATAGGAGCGTTTGTTTAAAAAAATAAATTCAGCTGAAAGTAAATAAAACACTCTGTTCACCTTCAGAGTGTTGGCGAGCAGCATTTACTACCCTCGTACTCCAACGGAGATTAAAAATAATAATAATAATAATGACATCCTTCCATCTCATTGAAACCGTACAAGGTTGCCAAATCAAGGTCAAATGAGCAGATCTTTTCTTCTTTACAAGTATTACGTCATCCTTCTGCGTGACATTGAGACTTTGTGTCCAAACACAATTCAGTTTAATGTTCACTGATGTTGCTGACACTTTTATAACTTTAATAAACGCTCTTCACGTTCATAAGGCCAACACGTACCCATCTGAAGTATATAAATAAAAAGTGTTCAATTCATAGATGACACCATCATCGGATGCTAAATAAGTGATGATTCTCATTTTGCACAGTAATGTTATTAGTTATTAATGTTGTTGTGAGAACATGCACACTGTATTGTGACGGTGTGATGGTGTGATGTTGCTATCAGGGTGTGACCCCGGTGACGACCAGAGATTCTCCGTTCAAGAGGAACTCCAGATTCAGCACTCCTATCATCTATCAGCTACATCCTGCTGTGATAGATGCAACCGACTACTAACTAAGCCTGTGGACTCGAAACACAACTGACTAACTGTGATATGAAAATGTACTTTCCCCTCAGCGATGGTGTTCCTTAAATCTTCTTGGGATCTCACCTTTTGACAACAGCAAATAATATAATTTACAATATGTAGACTTCAACAAGTTATAACATCAACAATCTCGAATGAATAAAAAAATAATCACTACACATTTCTTAGTCTATCTTGAGATTGTCACGCCCATCGTTCGTTTGTAAGTGTCAGTAAAGAAAGCGATGTTCTTTCAGTTGGCATCTGTGTTTCTCTGCATCTTCAACGTCACTGCCGGAAGCGGCGTCTCGATCGGCGTGTCCTTCGCAACCGCCAATTACCACAACTGAACATTGAGAAGGAGAACAAAAACATAGATTTTCTCCAGGGTGGAAAAAAAACGATCAAGCTATTGTGCTGGGATAAATGACAAAAAAAAAAGATTATTACGGGGCAGAGAGAGCAGGAGAAGACTTCAGGTTGAACCGGGCTTACTTGCCTCCCACCGTACCGGTATCGACTCCGTCTCTGCACCCACATCACAGCGCGTGGCACCGATTCAGATGTGCGTTATGTCAATCACGGAGACAATTCTGCACGGTGTTGCGCTCCGCGCTTTCAACTGGGATTAGTTGGAGGTAGCTATGGCAACCGGTAATTTTTAGACTACGTTTTTGCAATGTGTGTACGTGTCCTCTCACAAACAACTGAAGAACAGAAAAAAACAACCCAACAACATTCCATGACCTTCTTGCCGGCACCAGCAAACGCAATTAAATGTATTTCCTAATATCCCCAAAAGAAATTAAGATAAATTGATTCCAGCAAAGGCACGACCGGCACATTTAATTTAGACATTTTATCAAAGTAATACCAGACTTAATACCAATTAAATACTGCGAGTCTTTGTGTTTGCACTCTTGTCAGTTAAAGGTAACCAACCGTGGGTCCTACATCAAATCTTATGTAAGATTAGCTTGTAATGCATTTCTGTCACACACCGATAATGTGCAGCGTTCCTCAATTATCACCAAGGAAACAGTATGATGCTATCTTCTCTGTCCGATTACATTACAGATACTTTCCTCTCTGTCGTAGAACACGATAACGAAGTTAATATCATTAACCTGCAAGTAGACTACAGTATGCTAGTTCCCATGGATTCGCCCTGATGATGACATTGTGTTGCTGTACACTCATCATGGGGGCAACCGAGGAACTCAACTCCTCCAACTGTGAGTCGGTAACCGTCAGCGTGTCGCCGTGACAGCGAGGAGGCGTGGGCGGTAATTAGGAGGCGTGCAGAGCAGGAGCGAGTAGTTTTCTCCCACGGAGACCAAGATGCTCTTTGCCTCTTCCACAGCTGCTAATGGAATCGTAATGACCGGTGATGTCATCGGATCTGGGCAACGCCATTCTCCAATACTTACACCCCTGTCCCTCGAAACGTCGCATCTTTTACATCTTTTTTTTTTCACTCGTAAATTAACGAGTTGTTTACTTCTGAGTTTTATAATTATAAGATGAGTATCATAAGATGGCGTGCTCTATCGAAGACGGATAACGCAGGCTGCTTGATATAGAGTCGAGTTGATGACATCTTCGGTTTCTTAAAAATATGAAATGCAAGACAGTTGTCTAGGCCTAAATATGACACGTCTTAAAGGTCGAACCAGGAGCTTGATAATCGCGATATTGAACTGGGTTTGAAACGACCTGACAAGGACAGTATCAGGGAACTGTTCTAATAATAGACTATGTAGTCTCTCTAAGGTACCACAGCAATTTAAACAGAAGGGTCATTTCAGACTCCCTGTGGGTCATAAAATAACCTGCAGATATTATCATAGGCAGGTGGAGTTTCCTTGACTTCGAAATGACTAATTTAGTTTCACTCTTAGAGAGTGTAACCCTTCCAAGAAAGTCTGTTTCCAAGATCTGTCGAGATATCGGATATTCTAGGACAGTGAAAATTAAAAATTCTCTTTCAGCTATATTTGGATGAAAATATTTGCAAAAGCGTTGGCAAGGGAACGTGGCCTATTTTCTCGCTAATTCGGACGGCATCGACAAAATAGAGAGAAGAGATATGAAGACATTTACTCACCATTTAAAGGTAAAAATATGTTCGACAAAGAATGCAATTTAATTGCCCTACGGCTATACAGAAGGATTGTAGTATTGTAGGATTGAAGTATTTTAACAGTGTTCAATAAAATGTATTAGAAAACTCTAGTGTGGTTGGCTCAAGTGTAAAATCCGGGTTAAATAAGTAAACAAATATTGGATTTTACTCTGTTTATTGAACAAAATATCTTACAATATCTTGGATATACATATATACATATATCATCTTGTACTGGGTATCCCTTCTTTAGGACTTCTGCATTGAAGTTGAGTTACACACGGCTCCTTTCCTTCCAGAATTCCACAAGGAAATATGAATACATCATTGACTTTCAAACACATTATACAAATCTTAATATATAAAGCACAAAAAATAAGAATTTATCATCGAAAATTACTCACTCTCAAGACACGAAAGGTTCTTCATACAAAAACATTCTACCCCTTTTTCTCCCCCCCCCCCCCTCAGGTACGTTAACAAGGTGATACCTTGATTAGTTTGCCCCAAACCTGCCCCGTTCTCCCACACTTCTGTTAAGTAAATACTATTCAAGGTAGGAAATCACCTTAAGGACTTATTCTAGAACAAATAAAGCAGTCTTGTTCACGGAGGCCTCTGTGGCTGGCTCCATTGTATCCGCTTGTTATCAGCAAGCTGCTCAGATAACACACACATCTGTCTTCTCTCCCTGGAGCCAGTACGTTCTCATCTTCCCTTTGCCCTGGAAAAACACCCGGATCAATCCAGTCAATACAGAGAAGCTACCCTGCACATTTCTACAGGGAGGTCGTTTCTCCTTAAAAGGGCGACTCTGACATAAGCGTGGATGTCCAAGTATCTCCAGAGAGAGTTCGTGCGGTCATAACCTTTTCTGTTGTTTTTTTAACCTTCCATTTGGAAGAGGAAGAACGCTGAAATGCTTTAAGGTTTTTTTTCCACGGCCATCGTCAGCTGAGCAGAGTTAGAAGCAACGAGAACAGGTCTCTACTTCAGTTTCTAGTTTTACTTTCCTGATAAACTTTTACTAAAACAGTTTGGGATCAATATTTGACTTAAATGTATGTCAGACCCCACACTTCTTTACCTTGAGTGAAAGAGTCTTTTTAAACATGAGTATATGTACGTCTACCTGAGAGAAAGATGTATGTACTTTTGCCGTCTGCTGAATCTGAGACACGCGTCAACTGTTCCAGTCACAAAAACAACTCACCTTCATTTCCACATCTCCTCGTAACTGGAGGTTAAAATAACCAAATTCATCCAACACTTCCTTGGTGGTGGATGAGAGATGGATCTTCAAGGCTGGAAGGGGACAGGAAGGGGACAGAGAGGGGGACAGGAAGGGGACAGGAAGGGGACAGGAAGGGGACAGAGAGGGGGACAGGAAGGGGACAGGAAGGGGACAGGAAGGGGACAGAGAGGGGGACAGGAAGGGGACAGGAAGGGGACAGAGAGGGACAGAGGGGGACAGGAAGGGGACAGAGAGGGACAGAGAGGGGGACAGGGTGGGACAGAGAGGGGACAGGAAGGGGACAGGAGATTAGCCCCGTGAGAGATCCACAAAGAAGAACATCATGGAGTCCCATAACAAAACAGAGGTGCTCTATGACAGGACAGAGGTGCTCTCTGACAGGACAGAGGTGCTCTCTGACAGGATAGAGGTGCTCTATGACAGAGGGACAGAGGTGCTCTATGACAGAAGCACAGTTACATGATAGTTCATGTAAGCTTCATGTAACGTGCAAGTGTAACGTTATTACTGGGGATTTGACTGTATAGCTAGTGTGTCCCGATCTGTCTCTGTAGTCACAGGAGGGGTGGACGTGTAATTTACAGTTATTTACTGGTTTGCAGTGTAGGTGCCCCTAGGCAATGCACGACAGCTCAGGTGGAGTAGAGCTCACAGCCTCTGAGGGGAACTCAGGGCAAGGAGATCATCAATAATTAATTTACTGACGCTCTGACAGGAAAGTGAGTCGGCTAATCAATAATGTGTAATGAGACAGCTGGTAACATATCCCGAGGCATTCTGGTTTAAAGTGTTTGACGCCCAGTCAGACGAGATACGAGACCTGCAGGTTCTGACAACTGCCTTTAAACTTAGCTTCAACTGTAAAACTTGTGTCGCAATTGTATTTGAAGTATTCCAAGAATAAATGAAATATTAAAAAACTTTTTTTCAAACTTTTTTTGTGACTTGTAAGTGAGGATTGGCAATGTGATTCCAGCCACAACACGCAAGAAAACGTTTAGTTTGGATAAAAAAAGGAAAACACCTTCTGTGATGGTTGTTACCTGAGACGAGCAGGCCAAACAAATCCACACACGGAGCGTGACGCGCGTTACCGTGGTAACGGCTGCCTCACGCGCGTTGCCGCGGTAACGGCTGCCTGCCGCGCGTTACCGCGGTAACGGCTGCCTGCCGCGCGTTACCGCGGTAACGGCTGCCTGACGCGCGTTACCGCGGTAATGTCTGCCTGACGCGCGTTACCGCGGTAACGGGCGCCCGAGTGACAACACTAACCTTCTCCCGTCGACTCCATCCGAGACGCTGTGTTGACAGTGTCTCCGAACAAACAGTACCTGGGCATCTTCAGGCCCACCACACCTGCACAGACAGGTCCTGGAAGGAAAGAAAACTGTTAAATAGAAAGAATGCGTTCTCTGGCACTGGTGCGATGTGTGTTGTCATCGTCATCATCTCACCACCTCAGTTAAGTGGTTTAAAATAGTGTGGGAGGATGAAGAAAGATATTATTAAACAAGGGCTGTGTTCTCAACGCTAACCTGCCCACACACACCTCATAAAGATCTGTTGTGGATGAGGATGTAAAGTGTTTGAATAAGAGTATAAATACTGCCTTTGGATAGACGACAGTTTCACTGGGCCATGAGAAAAGAATGTTGTTTGGTTTAGAATGCCACTTTGGCTCTGAAATAGCCTGGATTTGTCTACAGCGTCATGAAATACCAACATTGTTGTTGCTGTTTCCGAGAGCTTCTGGAGATTTCCTGACTCAAATCAAAATCAAAATATTGGAATTAAACGCCAGATCACATTCACGACGGTTTACAATAATATCCTTAAAATTAATCCAGAACCCTAACGATGTCAGGTCCATCCATGTGCAGCGCGTTCACAAATAACATCTTGGCAAGTTCACACTTTTCCCCCTCAAATAAATCATGATGTTGTAAGCTATCTGGTAGATGACACAGCACCCTGTCAGGATGTCAAGTGTTCTGTGAAGCAGCAAGTCTGAGGAGAACAGAAAGAGCCTCTGTGATTTGTTACAGGGTTTTGTAGGGTGTTATGGTGCCAGGTGTGTGCCAGGCGGGTTCTAGGTGTGTTCTAGGTGTGTTCTAAGCATGTGCCAGGCGGGTTCTAAGCATGTGTCAGGCTGGTTCTAAGCATGTGTCAGGCTGGTTCTAAGCATGTGCCAGGTGGGTTCTAGGTGTGTTCTATGCATGTGCCAGGCATGTTCTAGGTGTGTTCAAAGCATATGCCAGGCATGTTCTAAGCATGTGCCAGGCGGGTTCTATGCATGTGCCAGGCATGTTCTAGGTGTGTTATAAGCATGTGCCAGGCATGTTCTAGGTGTGTTCTAAGCATATGCCAGGCATGTTCTAAGCATGTGCCAGGTGGGTTCTAAGCATATGCAAGGCATGTTCTAGGTGTGTTCTAAGCATATGCCAGGCGGGATCTAGGTGTGTTCTATGCATGTACCGGAGGGTTCTAAGCATGTGCCAGGCGGGTTCTAGGTGTGTTCTATGCGTGTGCCAGACGTGTTCTAGGCGTGTGACGGTACCTGTGTGTATGCCGACCCGCAGCCGTAGCTGGTCGTTAGGTCTGTGTCGTATCTTAAAGGTCTTGACCTGCTCCAGCAGGGCCAGAGACATCCCAGCGATCTCTCTGGCGTGCAGCTTTCCGTTTCTCACTGGAAGCCCCGACACCACCATGTAGGCGTCGCCTATGGTCTCCACCTACACACACACACACACACACACACACCCACACACGCACACACACACACACACACAGGTCCAAGGTCAAGGGGCAGATCAGGACAGACAGCCACAGCAACAAGACAGACAGCCATAGCAACAGGACAGACAGCCATAGCAACAGGACAGACAGCCATAGCAACAGGACAGAGGTAAGGTGAGCCAACAGGAGAGTTTACCTTGTAAACATCAAAGTTGTCTATGATGGCATCAAAGCAGGTATATAGATCGTTGAGAAGAGTCACTACCTGTAGGAGAGAAAAATAAACTCTTTAAGATGCTGCTGTGGATCACAAGTTAGCACGCGATTTGCTGCCAGATTTTATCCGGGAATAAATGTGCAATGTCTTTGGCAGAGAAATGTCAAACAAATGTCAACAGTTAGATTCCACAGCTTCGGAGTCAATCTCAGGTTCTCCTCGTTTGGCTCAGGTCTCTGGCTCTGTGCTTCTGCCAGAGACTTTGGATGTTTGACTCAGATTGGCATATTTCTGCTTCTTCAGATGGACTACAGCCCAAACCAAAGAGTTATAGACAGAAAGCATGTGTGTAGAAGGTAACCTGTGTGTGTGTGTGTGTTTGTGTGTGTGTGTTTGTGTGTGTTTGTAGAAGCTAACCTGTGTGTGTGTGTGTGTGTGTGCGTGCGTAAAAGCTGACCTGAGTGCATGTGTGTGTGTGTGTGTGCGTGTGTGTGCGTGTGTGTTTGTGCATGTGTGTGTGTGTGCATGCGTGTGTAAAAGCTGACCTGAGTCCATGCATGGAGTAAAACAATGGGACAGACATATTTTCCAGTTCTAGATCTCCACGATTTTGACGGGTAACAGTTAGGCAAGATGTAAGCAGTTTATGTGAGGTCAGAATGATGCATTTATTGTTGTCATGATACGACCTGGTGTTTGACTATGGTAATCCCCAAAGGTCTGTTGGAAAGATTCATCTCTGTAAAAACCCATAAAAACCGTTGTAACAAATCTCTTCTTCGATCCTTAATATTTAGGTGACACTAGCTCCTTAAATTCACATTTAAAAATATATTTTCATTGTTTAGCTATAATATATTTCTCCACCATCACTTCCCTTGCCATGGGAAAGAGAGAGTGTGTGTGAGGATGTGCATAGGCTGTGGAGTCTCTCTCCAGAAAGCTGTTTGCCTTCTGCAGAGTGCTGGCTGTGCTGAGAAATGATGTTCGTGCTGTCGCCCAAAATTCTGTCATCAAGCATTCCTGAGAGGACATTTGTGATGCATGCATGGAGAAGCACCACTCGTCTTGTTACACGTCGTTTCGAGGTCGAGAACCAAATCTTTCTGGGTAAACGTTTTCGGTCGCCGTGGTTACACAGACGAACGTCCTCTCTGAAGGTGACTGGTTTCAACCCTTAGAGGAATTTACAGGACCTTCCAGGACCTTCCATAACCTTGCGGGACCTTGTAGGTACTTCCAGGAATTTACAGGACCTTCCAGGACCTTACATAACCTTGCGGGACCTTGTAGGTACTTCCAGGAATTTACAGGACCTTCCAGAACTTTACAGGACCTTCCAGAACCTTACAGGAAACTTCCAGGACCTTCCAGGACCCGGGCCTGAACCCTGCTGAGGGGACTGGAGGTTCCAGAGATTCAAACCTCTCTGGATCCGAGAGAGAAGAGATGGTTTTCAGTCGAGCTCTCTGAGTCATGAGCTCCTACTTCGATAATACTTCCATTTAGAGTTCAGGTCTGTGTGTGTGGGTATACTAGGGAACTGGGAGATGTGTAACACTGCTCTCTCTCCACTCTTTCTCTCTCCTTTACCCTTTTATCCATCTCACTCTTCCTTTCTCCCTCTCTCTTCCTCTTCTTTGTCTTGTTCTCTCTCCCTTACTCGCTCTCTCTTTATCTCTTGCTCGCTCTCTTTTGAGGTAACAGCGAAGGCTTTCTAAGAGAGAGAGGGGTTGTGTAAGACACGCAGCTCTCGTCTAAATCCTTTCACTCCACAGTGTTCCTTTCTGTCAATAGCAAGACGTTCGACCGGCCATTTTAAAGCTTGTTGCTATCAAATTATCTTTGTGCTTCTTGAGGACAGTTGGTAAAGGGAGGGCTGTATCATTTGTTTGCTCTGGCGAATAGATTACTTGAAATGACTGCTTGGGAAGGTCTGACTATAATTTGCACTTCACAAGCAACTGGTCTTGCAAGGAGGGGAACAGTTTGAAGACTCTCTGGAGTGGTATTCAGGCGTGGGATAAAGAGACGCCTGTTAGAGTTTACTGCACGTTTTATTCATTTAGCCGTCGCTTTTCATCCAAAGCGACACGCAAACGATGACTAGAGAGACAGATTCGGTGGCGTCCAGGAGCGCTGTGCGACTAGAAGCGTGGCGTCCAGGAGCGTTGTGCGGCTAACAGCGCTGTGTGCGGCTAGACGCGTGGCGTCCAGGAGCGCTGTGCGGCTAACAGCGCTGTGTGGCTAACAGCACTGTGTGGCTAACAGTGCTGTGTGACTAACAGCGCTGTGTGACTAACAGGCCTGTGTGGCTAACAGTGCTGTGTGGCTAACAGTAGCCAGAAGCCAGAGTACCTGCAGTGGTGTGTGGCTAACAGGCCTGTGTGGCTAACAGTAGCCAGAAGCCAGAGTACCTGCAGTGGTGTGTGGCTAACAGCGCTGTGTGGCTAACAGTGCTGTGTGGCTAACAGCGCTGTGTGGCTAACAGCGCTGTGTGACTAACAGTGCTGTGTGGCTAACAGTGCTGTGTGACTAACAGTGCTGTGTGGCTAACAGCGCTGTGTGGCTAACAGTAGCCAGAACCCAGAGTACCTGCAGTGGTGTGTGGCTAACAGTGCAGTGTGGCTAACAGTGCTGTGTGGCTAACAGCGCTGTGTGGCTAACAGTGCTGTGTGGCTAACAGTAGCCAGAAGCCAGAGTACCTGCAGTGGTGTGTGGCTAACAGTGCTGTTAGTCACACAGCGCTGTGTGGCTAACAGCGCTGTGTGGCTAACAGCGCTGTGTGGCTAACAGTGCAGTGTGGCTAACAGTGCAGTGTGGCTAACAGCGCTGTGTGGCTAACAGTGCTGTGTGGCTAACAGTAGCCAGAAGCCAGAGTACCTGTAGTGGTGTGTGGCTAACAGCGCTGTGTGGCTAACAGCGCTGTGTGGCTAACAGTGCTGTGTGGCTAACAGTAGCCAGAAGCCAGAGTACCTGCAGTGGTGTGCTCTCTGCTGACATAGACGTGAAACCAACAATGTCGCTGAAGTAGATGGTGACGCTGTCGAATGCCTCTGCTTGAACCGTCTCCCCACGCTTCAGCTGCTCTGCCACTGAGCTGAGGAGAGAGGAGGGAGAGAGACATGAAGAAGAGACATGGAAGAGAGAGAGGGAGAAGAGACATACAGAGACATGGAGACAGAGAGAGAGGGAGAGAGACATAGAGAGACATGAGAGAGAGGAGGGAGAGAGACATAGTAGAGACATGGAGAGAGAGGAGGAGAGAGACATTAGAGACAGAGAGAGAGGAGGGAGAGAGCATAGAGAGACATGGAGAGAGAGAGAGGAGAGAGAGACATAGAGACAGAGAGAGAGAGGGAGAGAGACATAGAGAGACATGGAGAGAGAGAGGGAGAGAGACATACAGAGAACATGGAGAGAGAGGAGGGAGAGAGACATACAGAGACATGGAGAGAGAGGAGGGAGAGAGACATACAGAGACACATGGGACAGAAGGAGGAGGGAGAGAGACATAGAGAGACAGAGAGAGAGGAGAGTGAGACATAAGAGACAGAGAGAGAGGAGGGGAGAGAGACTATAGAGAGACATAGAGAAGAGAGGAGGGAAAGAGAGAAAAAGACCCCCAAATAAAAGGAGAGACAGAGAGAGAGAGGAGGGAGAGAGACATAGAGAGACACGAAGGAGGAGGGGAGAGAGACATAGAGAGAACATAGAACACGAAGAGAGAGGGAGAGAGACATAGAGAGACATAGCGACAGAGAGAGAGGAGGGGAAGAGGAGACATAGAGAGACATAGAGACAGAGAGAGAGGAGGGAGAGAGACATAGAGAGACATAGCGACAGAGAGAGAGGAGGGAGAGAGACATAGAGAGACATAGAGACAGAGAGAGAGGAGGGAGAGAGACATAGAGAGACATAGCGACAGAGAGAGAGGAGGGAGAGAGACATAGAGACAGAGGAGGGAGAGAAACATAGAGAGACATAGAGCAAGAGGAGGGAGAGAGACATAGAGAGGGGAGAGAGAGGAGGGAGAGAGACATAGAGCAAGAGGAGGGAGAGGAGGGAGTGAGACAGAGAGAGAGAAGAGGGGAGAGACAGAGAGGAGGAGGAAGAGAGAGGATAGGCAGGGAGGAGAGTAGAGAGACCATTCACAGAGGAAAGAGAAGAGATACAAGAGAGTTAATAGATAAGAAAGAGAAACAGAGAGAGAGAACAGGGTTGATCCTCTAAACACACAGGATGGGGAAACTAGTGCAGTGAAAATGAATGAGAGCCAAATGAATCAACGTTCTCATGGTGAATTAACACCTGCAGAACAGCAGCTTTCAATCACAGCTGAATAATTGAGTCAGCTTGTTATCGTTGCTTTGCTAATTTACCCTATTAGCCCTATTAGATTTTTTTTTCCATGAATGAAAAGACCCAAAGGCACCGCTAAGTCCAACTAAGCAGGGAGAGAGTCTCTGTATGTCCTTCTAGAAAGTGCTCTCTGATAAAGTGGACTGAGATGACTAGACGAAGAGAGCTCAAACAGAACCAGATCTCTGTGGCATTATCAGAGAGCTTAAAGCCTTATCTTCTCTCTCCTCCTCCTCCCCTCCTCTCCGCTCTCCCTTCCCCTCCTTTCCCATCCAATCTCCTCCTTTCTCCACCTCTCTCCTCTCCCTTCCTTTCTCCTCTCCTCCCCTCCTCTCCTCCCTCCCTCTGTGAAGCGCTCAGTGTTTCACATCTCAGACAGACTAAATATGGTCAGTCACTCTGAAAGTGCAAGAACCAAAAAACCATCAAATGATTCGGTTCTGGCCGAGGTGTCTCTTTAGTTTGATGATCAAAAGTTCCTTTTTCTCTCACAGAGTCTTGCTATTAAATAATAGAAAGGAGGATAATAAAAACAAACTTGAAAAGCCCATGTAGATTCTAAATGTGTCCTCACTGTGGCAGGATTTGGTACAGTAAGTTTTCAGCCTTCCTCTTCTCCTCCAGGTAGGCTTGTGTTCTCTCCTCCACCAGGTTCTCCAGGTTGTTGGCGTACTGCTCCATCCTCGACAGCAGGTTGTTCAAGATGCTGGTGCTCCCTTCCCTGGGACACAGGACGAACATTCGTGTTACCGCGGTAACACGCGTCAGGCGGCCGATACCGCGGTAACACGCGTCAGGCAGCCGTTACCACGGTAACGCGTGTCAGGCGGCTGTTGCTAGGGTAACACGTAGCGTACGTTTGTTACATGGAAAACTTGTATAATGTGTTTGTCACCAGGGAAACAGGGATCATGCGGTTGTTACCAGGGAAACAGGGATCATGTGGTTGTTACTAGGACAGTTAACTGGATATACTCATATCAAAAAAATTTAATCTGATAGATTCCAGGAAAAATACAATCCCTTGAAGATCCCTGTCGTCACAATGTCAAAGCTGTTTAAAGTGTAGCCCCTCCCTTACCCCCCCTCACGGTAGGTTAAATCAGTTTCCTCCCCTGCGTTGATGACCCTACCTGACCCCCTTGTCCTTCAACCCCCCCTCCACTCCCCCGACCAAGAATAACTCAGCATCCATCATGTAGTGTCAGCAACATACATTAACTTAATGAAAATAACACAGGGAGAGTCTGTGTTAGGTGGAGGACTGCAGCTCAGGCTGTGGCATCAAGAGCATCTGAGGACTGTCAATCACTTCTGTCTAAGCTATTCAGACACACCGACTGTAGCCGGTCCTAACGCTAACAATGCTATGCAACCGTGGCTACGCTAACGCGGTTATGCTAACACGGCTATGCTACCGTGGCTACGCTAACGCGGCTATGCTAACGCGGCTATGCTACCGTGGCTATGCTATTGTAGCTATGCGAATGTAGCTATGCTAATGTGGTTATGCTACCATGGCTATGCAAATATGACTATGCTACCTTGGCTACGCTAACGCAGCTATGCTAACGCGGCTGTGTTGATGTGTGTGTGTGTGTGTGTGTGTGCGTTGGGGTCTCACTTGTTGAGCTTGGTGATGTAGATCTTGATGTGGGTGAAGTCTGGTCTCTCCGCTGGATCCTCATCCCAGCAGTTCTCCATCAGTCCGCTCAGCTCAGCACAGTGGCAGCTGTTATCTGTGGTCGGTCTGAAGTACGGACGCTGACCATTACGCACCTTCTGGACGATCTCTGACACACACAGGGGGTGGAGGTTAGGGTGTGTGTGTTTGTGTAGTGGGGCAGGGGTGTTGTGTGTTGTGTGTGTGTGAATGGGGGGTGGAGGTTAGGGTGTGTGTGTTTGTGTAGTGGGGCAGGGGTGTTGTGTGTTTGTGTGGTGGGGCAGGGTGTTGTGTGTTGTGTGTGTGTGTATGGGAGGTGGGGCAGGGGTGCTGTGTGTTTGTGTGGTGGGGCAGGGGTGTTGTGTGTTTGTGTGGTGGGGCAGGGGTGTTGTGTGTTTGTGTGGTGGGGCAGGGGTGTTGTGTGTTTGTGTATGGGAGGTGGAGGGGTTTGCGGAGGCGTAGGGGAGAGGGGGTGATTGTGTGTGTCGTGGGTGAAGTCTCGGTCTCTCGATGGATCCTCATCCAGCATTCTCCCACATCCGCTTCAGCTCAGCACAGTGGCAAGCGTTTATCTTGTGTCTGGTCTGAATGACGGACGCTGACATTACGCACCTTCTGTCACCGATCTCTGACCACACACAGGGAGTGGAGTAGGTGTGTTGTGTTTGTGATAGTGGGGCCAGGGTGTGGTGTTGTGTATGTGTGAATGGGGTGGAGGTTAAGTGGTGGTGTGTTCTTTAGTGGCAGGGGGTTGGTGTTGTGTGGTGGGCAGCGGTTGTGTGTTTGTGTGTGTGTATGGGAGGTGGCAGGGTGCCTGGTTTATGGTGGTGCGGCAGGGTGTTGTGGTGTTTGCTGTGGGGGGCAGGGTGTTGTGTGTTGTGTGTGTGCTTGTGTGGTGGCAGGGGTTTGCTGTGTTTGTGTGGTGGGCAGGGCGTGTTGTGTTTGTGTGGTGGGGCAGGGGTGTTGTGTGTTTGTGTATGGGAGGTGGAGGGGTTTGCGGAGGCGTAGGGGAGAGGGGGTGATTGTGTGTGTGCAGGGGAGTGGTGGGGGTGTGTGTGCATGTGTGTGGAGGCATGGGGGAGAGGGAGTGTGTGTGCGTGTGTGTGGAGGCGTGGGGGAGAGGGGGTGTGTGTGAGTGTGTGTGGAGGCGTGGGGGAGAGGGGGTGGGTGTGTGTGTGTGTGCGTGTGTGTGGAGGAGTGGGGGAGAGGGGGTGGTTGTGTGCGTGCAGGGGAGTGGTGGAGGGGTGTGTGCATGTGTGTGGAGGCGTGAGGGAGAGGGGGTGGGTGTGTGCGTGTGTGTGGAGGCGTGCGGGAGAGGGGGTGGTTGTGTGTGTGTAGGGGGATTAGGGAGGGTGGTGTCCATGCAAGGGAGTGTGTGTGCGCTGCTGTATCTGTGTGTGTCTGTTACATTCATACAGCAACAACACAGACCTCAACATACAGCACAGGATACACGGAAAAAAGATTACGAAATAATTGTAAACAGATTTTCTCAAGCGAACCTGGACAGAACATACATCTGTTTCTCACATTTTCAGACGCAGGAACAAGCAAGACCTGCGCTAGTCTGTAATCAGGAGGAAATCATCTAGGCAGGGTTAGAGAGTCTCTGAACCAGCAGGATGGTACTGTTCTCCAGAGAGACAGAGGGGGGATTCAAACCTGCAATCTCCTGCTGACCTCCACCCACTACCATTGATTGCTCCTAAACGCACCCAAACCTGGTCTATGACTCACTCTGCGTGTACAGGAGGCAGAGTGATTAGCTGGAGAGGAAGGAGAGTAATAAAGGAAGTGACTTTGACAGAACGCTACTTAACCTAAGCAAGGTTTTCACCAGGGTTGATCCCAACACTGCCTGAATGCCACTCGGGAGAAAACCTTCTACCCAAGGAACAATGTCACATTCAAAGTGTCATGTTGGAAAGGGAGGAGGGGGGAATTTGAACCTACGATCTCTTGAAACGCTCCATCACTGAGATATACCTATCAGCATTGGGTATGGAGACAGCTTAGTGGTTAGAGCACCTGACCACAGATCATGGGCTCACAGGTTATTAAATATCAGTAGCTAATGATCGTACGCCTGTAAAGTATTTTGGGTTATTTTAATGGAGTAGTGTTCCCTCCCGTCACCTTTTGGGCTGAGGTCGAGGCCGTCCACATAGAAAGGACCGTTCCTGAGAGCGATCTCCTGCAGGATAATCCCGAAGCTGTACACGTCCCCCTTCTGAGTGCCCTGGGGAGGGTGTCGGTCATATATCAGCAGCTCTGGAGCTGTCCACAGCTTCTCTGGAGAGACACACACACACACAGGTCAGCTTCTACACACACACACTCTGGTCAGCTTTTACACACACACACACAACCACACACACACACACACACACACAGGTCAGCTTTTACACACACAAACACAGGTCAGCTTCTACACACACACACACGCAAACACACACACTCAGGACCAAGCAGACACCTCTAGACAGACAGGTGCAGCTAAACACAGACAGACACAGCTAAACACAGCTAAACACAGCTAGACACAGCTAGACCAGGCAGACAGCTAGACACAGCTAAACACAGCTAGACACAGCTAGACCAGGCAGACAGCTAGACCAGGCAGACAGCTAGACCAGGCAGACACAGCTAAACACAGCTAGACCAGGCAGACAGCTAAACACAGCTAGACACAGCTAGACCAGGCAGACAGCTAGACCAGGCAGAAACAGCTAAACACAGCTAAACACAGCTAGACACAGCTAGACACAGCTAAACACAGTTAGACACAGCTAGACACAGCTAGACCAGGCAGACAGCTAAACACAGCTAGACCAGGCAGACACAGCTAGACCAGGCAGACCTACTTGCGTAGAGCGCGTGCGAGTCGTCGTTCTCGCAGGAGGAACGGAAGCTGGCCAGGCCGTAGTCGGTGATCTTCAGCACGAAGCGACTGTCCACCACGCAGTTGGACGATTTCAGGTTTCCATGGGAACCGATGTAACTGTTGTGGAGATAGTTCATTCCCTGGGGAGGGGACAATTTCGCAAGAAAACTCAATTTCTCTAAGTTTATAACACAAAAACATCCACATTTATTCCTTTGTCTCCGCTAATGTAGGTCTGTCATGCTTTTACAACGTACATTTCTACAATGCATATCAAAATCATACAAATCTGGTCACCTGGCAAATAACGTCTTGATTTTGACGGATTGACAATGTAACAAATGTGTTTTTTTTAGCCGATGAGGGTGGATTTCTGTGGAACTAATATATGAATTTCTGATGCCTATATACATACATACATAGTCTACTACAGATTCTTGAGCGGGATTTCAGTGCCGCTTGTTCCCATTTTGGGGTCACGGGTGACCGGAGCCTAACCCAGTATCTTTCGGGCCATAGGCGGGGTACACCCTGGACTGGGACCAGCAAGTCGCAGGACTGATTCCTATATCTACTTCCTATTAGACTTGTGTACAGTGAAATCTAAATATTTAGACAAAAAGAGAGACTTCTTTTCGACTTCTTCGCTTGTTCAAGCATCATCGTAGCAGCTTGCGTCACATCGCTCCTTATCTCAGCAGCAGTCTAGTTTCAGCTCTCTCTGTCAACCCTTCAGTTCACCTCAACGCACAATTCTATCTACCGAAGATACCGATCAGAGAAAGAAAGCCCCTATTGTTGAGCGAGACTGAAAATAAGTATTGTAAATACATGGATGATTGGTTTTGATGAAGTGGAAAGCGTTTTGCGGTGGGACGGTGATTATGGTCCTCTCAAGCTGTAATACAGACTGTGTGTAGATGCCAGTACCAACTGCCTCCCGCCAGACACTCCCTCCTCCTCCCCCCTCTCCCCCTCCTCCCCCCCCCACTCCACCACACCCAACCCCACCTCTCCCCCCTTCTCTCCCCACTCTCTCTCAAACCCAAAACAACCATAGTCCCAGACTTCCAGGTTCTAGAAGGTTCCAGAGGGTTTCAAAAGGTTCCAGAAGGTTCCAGAGGTTCCAGAAGGTTCCAGAACGTTTCAGAGGGTTCCAGAAGGCCAATCCTGCCCACTCTGAGATCCATGGATCGTGTGTCCCAGATTTAGTTGGGAGGCCTGTTGCTGGAGGCCCCGCCCACCTCCGCTTTGACCCAGCCTACCTCCACCCTGGCCCCACCCACGAACGCCATGGCCCCGCCCACCTTAACAATGTCGTTGATGAGCGAGTAGCGGAACATCCAGTCCAAGTTGATGCTCTCGTTCTCCAGAATGTCCTGGAAGGACAATAACAACAGAAGGGTACAGATGAAGCAGAACCAAACCAACATCAGCAAGAACACATGTCTCCACTCCTGTGTGTGTGTGTGTGTGTGTGTGTGTGTGTGTGTGTGTGTGTGTGTGTGTGAGTGTGTGTGTGTGTGTGTATGTATGTGTGTGTGTATGTATGTGTGTGTGTGTGTGTATGTGTATGTATGTGTGTGTGTGTGTGTGTGTATGTATGTGTGTGTATGTAGTTGTGTGTGTATGTGTGTATAGAGAAAAAGACAGCTGGACAGAGGGAGAAATGATGGGTGTAAGAGTAAGATGAGGAGAAGACAGTAATATCAGAGGAGATAAAGAGACCATTGTCAAAACACAGACTCAGTGCTGCCAGATTCAGCTAATGTGTCATTCATGCTGCTGCCTCAGCAGGATGCATGTGGATGTGTAACCCGAACCTACAGGCATGCACGCATCACAGGAAGTGACATATGGCCTGAGGCAAACCTTCTCCTAGAAGGTTCCCTAACCCTAACCTCTGACTTCTAACCATAACCCTAACCTCTAACCCATATCCAAACACTAACCCTAATCCTAACCCTAACCTCTAACCCTAATCTCTAATTTCTAACCCTAACCTGGTCCATCATGATTCTCCTTGAGATCAGACGGTGATCTAATCACCAGTTTCCTAACAACACCATCTCATTCTCACCAGGATCAAGATACCAGGGAACTTCAACATACAGCTGATCAGACCTCAAAATAACATGAGGATTATCTCTGTCTCTCAAGGTCTGTTAAATCTGCTCTCATTACAGGTCTGAAATCCTGCCCTGAGCCAAAAGCATCTGTTCAAGGACATAACAATTTGGAGAGTTTATTAAATACATTTCTATTTACTTTATATGTTACAGATAAAAAGATATTTATGAATGGTGCTAGGACGGATCGCTGGGGAAACTACCAGCCATGAAATGCAACGTACCTGAACTTGTTTAAAAAGTCTACGTGTAAATAAACATGATATTTACCTAATTGGTTAGTCTGAGGTAGAAAGGCTTTAGAAGGGAATTCCTGTCTTGTTCAAATGTGTTTCAGTAAGTTGTGGTTCTAAAATGTGTTTCAGTAAGTTGTGGTTCTAAAATGTGTTTCAGTAAGTTGTGGTTCTAAAATGTGTTTCAGTAAGTTGTGGTTCTAACCTGTAGGCTTCCTCTGGGGCAGTACTCTGTCACGATGCAGATGTTCGGGGGGTCGATGCAGGCACCGATGAACCTTGTCAAATGGTTGAACTGAACATCTCTCATCTGAAGACCAAAACAAACAAACATTACTTAACACCCATGCTTACAACATCATCCCATTGAAAAGTGGCACACAGTTGGTCAACACAAAGTAAAAAAAAAAATGTTTCAAAAACTTTAAAAAATAATTAAGAAAGTTTAGTATGTCATGTCCCAGTTCTCAGGCCTTGGAGGATATGTGTGTGGCTCTGCTCTCCCAGAATGCCGTGGGGCAAACATGTGTGTGTGTGGCTCTGCTCTCCCAGAATGCCGTGGGGCACACGTGTGTGTGTGTGGCTCTGCTCTCCCAGAATGCCGTGGGGCAAACGTGTGTGTGTGTGTGTGGCTCTGCTCTCCCAGAATGCCGTGGGGCACACGTGTGTGTGTGTGTGGCTCTGCTTTCCCAGAATGCCGTGGGGCACACACATGTGTGTGTGGCTCTGCTCTCCCAGAATGCCGTGGGGCACACTTGTGTGTGTGTGGCTCTGCTTTCCCAGAATGCCGTGGGGCAGACGTATGCTAATATAGAGCTGCTGAAGTTAATGAAACACGTAGTGTGACAGAGAGGATCTGATCTACCCCAGAGATGGTGAGGAGGAGAGATGTACAGTAGCAGTACTAGCATGGCAGCAGGGCTAACCAGCTAACTTACCACAGGGAACACCATCCTCAGCCACCTCCACCTGCTGTTTGTCTCTTTACCACGTGAGCACCCCGTGTAGTCGAGTCGACTACAAATCCCTCAGACGGAATTACTTCTAAATACTCAAAGCTTCGCCCCAGATAAACCTTGGAAAATAAATACGGCAATTTAAAGGTTTCCACTTGGTGCAAAGTGAACCAGAGTCCAATGTTGACTCAGTTCAGAGAAACAGATTCTCTAGCCATGCTAACACGTGCAGGGGGACGAGTCACAATATCCACACGCAGACTCACGGAACTTCCACAAACAGTTCTAGAACTCCGGAGCTCCAGAACCTTTGAGTAAACATTCTGGTTCCGAGCGATATTTAACGGGTTGGAAAAGCCAGGTGAGTGACTGGACAGCCCAGGATAGTAAACTGGGAGCTCCTGTTTCACGGCTCGGGAGAAGTCAGTGTACCCATTAGCCTGTATCCCCTGCTGAACGCTTGCTAGGGGGAGGGGGAGGAAGGAGAGGAAGGAGGGGGAGACAGGAGGGGACGGAGGGGGAGACAAGAGGAGATAGAGGGAGGAGGAGGAGGAGGAGGGGAGACATGGGGAGGAGGTAGAAAGAGGAAGAGCAGAAGATTCTGGAAGACAAGCGGTTAAGTTTCCGTTGGCAGATCGTCTTCCCCATCTGGTTGGCTGAGACAGACGACCAGGCCCCCAGGGCTTCTGACGAGCTGCCAGGGCGGCCTCTCTCTCTCTCTCTATCTCTCTATCCCTACCTCTCTTTCCTTCTGTCTCTCTCTCTCTCTCTCCCTCCTTCTCTCTTCCTTACTCCCTCTTTCTCTCTCCCTTACTCCCTCTTACTCTCTCCCTTCCTATCTCTTTCTCTCTTTCTCCCTCTTTCTCTCTCTCTCCCTCTTTCTCTCTCTCTCCCTCCTTTTCTCTCTCTCTCTCCCTCTCTCTCTCTCTCCCTACCTCTCTCTTTCTCTCTCCCTCATTCTCTCCCTCTCTCTATCTCCCTTCCTCCCTCTTTCTTTCTCTCCCTCCTTCTCTCTTCCTCATTCTCTCCCTCTCTCTCTATCTCCCTCCCTCTTCCTCTCTCGCTCTCTCTTTCTCTCTCTCTCTCCCTCCCTCTCTCCCCCCCTCTCGTGTGTGTTTGTGCGCGTGCGGGTGAGGACCAAGGCATTCAGGCCTCCCCTCAACTGGGCCACAACTCAGAGAGAGATATATCAAGATAGAGAGAGAGATTGGAAGAGAGCGAGAGGATACGACTTGAAATAAGAGCAGAGAAGAAAAGAGACAGCGTGAGACTGAGCGAAGCATGTGGGGCGGATGAACAGAGAAAGAGGGAGAGAGAGAGAGGGAAAAGCAAGAAAGAGAGAGAGAGCAGAGACGAGGAGAGAGAAATGAGACTGGCTGATACGATGAGAGAGCGCGAGGGAGGGGGGGGAGGACTGAGAGAGAGGGGAGAGAGCCCTTCACGAGTGGCTGACGACGAGAGACACCAGACGAACATGAGTAGACGGAAAAGAAAAGAGGGAAGAAGAAGACGATAGATGTCTGCTGTGGATCGTGATCCCTAGACCCCGTCATCGGTGTCACACACGAGACCGCACCAGGCGAGAAGCGCACACACACGAGACGTAAAAGAACAGAGCACCGAGAGGTCTCGTGCGGGTGCAGAGAGAAAAAGAATGAGACTCTGAAGCAGAAAAAGAGAGAACAGCAAGTCAGTATCCTGTGTCACCACACAGGCGATATCTTGACTAAAACAAAGGAGACACTCCTCAGTTGCTTTAGATTCACGCGTCTCTCAAGTCAACCGCTGAGACAAATTAATCGATCTCTCCCCCCCCCCTTTGCCTTCGTGTTACCATCGATACGACCCGCCATTCTTATAAACGATGAGGGCATTCTCTTCCCGCCACACGAACTGTTGCACCGAGGGCGCGAGGGGGGACGGGGGGGGCAGGGGCCCGGGGGGGCGTGAGGTGGGGCGGGGGGTGTATGAGGGGGGCGGGGGGGTTTGAGGTGGGGCAGGGGGCATTGGGGATGTGTGGGGGGCGTTTTCAGTGCCCAGTTCCCAGTGCTGGCCCCGATAATGAGACCTACTACGGCGAGGGGAGGAACGGCCCCCCTTTGAACGATCTTGTAATGACTCTGCCCAGTTCCACACAAGCTCTCTAACAGGCCTGCCCTCGCGCTGGGAGAGACCATTCTGTGTCTGCTGAGGGGGGTTGTGTGTGTGGTGGATGTTGTAGTGGGGGGTGCGGAGCGAGAGCGCAGAAGCCGACGAAGGTCACGTAAACGTCGTAAAGCCAGGCATGCAGCAACTAGGCGCCATAAGGGGCGCGCAGCGGGGCCAGGAGCGAGGGAAGGGCAGGCGGTGGTGGGGGTGGGGGGGGAGAAGGTAGGTACTTTAGTTTAGTCCTCTGGGACTTGGAATGACTACTTCTCTAAAACTGCTTCCTGGTCATTAACCAAAGCCTCACTCCTCCTGAGGGAAATCAGACGATTACTTCCTGAGCAGATCAATGTAGCCCGGGGTGAGAGCAAGGATCATTAACACCAGTACTGAGAGTCCCAGATCTGGCTAGCTGCTAGCTATCATAGAGGACTGGCTAGCTGCTAGCTATAATAGAGGACTGGCTAGCTGCTAGCTATCATAGAGGACTGGCTAGCTGCTAGCTATACTAGATTAAGACTGGCTAGACTGGCTAGCTGCCAATAATAACAGGACTGGCTAGCTGCTAGCTATAATAGAGGACTGGCTAGCTGCTAGCTATACTAGATTAAGACTGACTAGACTGGCTAGCTATAATAGAGGACTGGCTAGCTGCTAGCTATACTAGATTAAGACTGGCTAGTCTGGCTAGCTATAATAGAGGACTGGCTAGCTGCTAGCTATACTAGATTAAGACTGGCTAGACTGGCTAGCTGCCAACAATAACAGGACTGGCTATCTGCTAGCTACACTAGACTAAGACTGGCTAACTGCTAGCTATAACAGAGGACTCGCCAGCTGCAAGCTACACTAGACTATAAAGCCTAGCTAGCTGCTAGCTACACTAGACTATAAAGACTAGCTAGCTGCTAGCTACACTAGACTAAAGACCGGCTAGCTGCTAGCTACACAGACTTTAAAGACTAGCTAGCTGCTAGCTACATTAGACTAGACTTTAAAGACTAGCTAGCTGCTAGCTACACTAGACTAAAGACCGGCTAGCTGCTAGCTACAATACACTTTAAAGACTGGCTAGCTGCAAGCTACACTAGACTAAAGAAAAACTGAAATGTAAACTTCAAGTTTATGTTTCAGGAGAACTTACGTGTTTGAGCTCAAACAGCACCTGTCTCGTCAACTCAATCCGCTTCTTGTTAACGTGTTTAATGGCCACCAGATTACCCTGTAACAGCGACAGAAACACAAACATTTAATATCCACCAGATTACGATGTAACAGCGACCAGTCTGTAGAGAGTGAAATAGAATGAAAGATAAAAAAAATTACAGAAATATCTCTCTTGGAATAAAGTATTATATTTATAAAGTGTATGAATTGTCCAGGATGCGATGGACTTGAGTCAAGAGGAAGTGCTATGTGTACGTGCTGTATGGAAGCTATCCTCATACAGGCATACCATAAATAGTTTGTAGCTATTCTCATATCTGGTAGATATTTTCATACGATAGTAGCAATTCTCATACAGGTACAACAGTACACGATACACTGTTCTCAATAGGGGAAGTACATGGTTTCTTCCTTCAGGTATATGTGCCATACAGGTACATGGTAGCTATCCTCAGCCAGCAGGTAGTTCTGGATGTTATTCCTGGAGTCTAAGACTCACAGTCTGTCACCGTGGTGTTTGAGGAACTGTTTGGAGGAACCCCCCCCCCCACACATCCTCCCCTCCCTCTCTCTCCGCCCGCTCTCTCTCATCCCTCCCCACTCTTTCCCCCCCTCCCCACTCTCTCCCCTCCCTCCTCTATCTCTCTCTCTCTCTACCTCTCTGTTCACTCTCTCTCCTCTCTCTCTCTTTCCCCTCCCCACTCTCTCTCCCCCCCTCTCTCCCTTCCTCACTCTCTCTCTCTCCCTCCCCCGCTCTCTCTCCCTTCCTCACTCTCTCTCACTCTCCCCCTCCTCTCTCCCCTCCCCCAGGGAGCAGAGCAGAGCGACCCTGAGAGACACTCTGCTTGACAGACAGGCTGAAGCAGTGGCAGGAACTCTCAAAGTCCCAGCTGCAATCACAGGTGTGGAGGATCGCAAGAGAGACTGGAAGAGAAGGTGATGATGCAGTCGTCTCTGGGCTAATATCCCAGAGTGGAAGGGGGACTCTAATCCAAACAGCTGTTTCTAGAACACTGACAGCAGGAACTGTCCAGTGGAGCTTGCTGTGTTCCCACAGCAGGAACCAGGGTCTACACTTAGTTCCATGGAGTAAAAAAAGCAAGCTTGTGGGTTTGGCGTGAAGCACTTGAAGCGACACAAGTATTTCCACCGATAATTCAACTACTCACGCTGAGGTGTGGATGAGAGGCAGGACGAGACCAGCCTCAATCCAGCCTCATCCAGCCTCACTCCAGCCTCACCCCAGCCTCAATCCAGCCTCATCCCAGCCTCATCCCAGCCTCACTCCAGCCTCATCCCAGCCTCATCCCAGCCTCACTCCAGCCTCACTCCAGCCTCAGAAGACTGAGAGGAGATACTATTGTCCAGATTTAACTCTAGCCATCACCCACTCCCTCTACTTCTTTTTGTCTCTCCTTCTATCTATCTCCCCTTCTCCCTCTCCTTTCTCTCTTCCTCTCTTTCTTTCCCTGTCTACCTTCCTCACGCTCTCCTGCCCGCTCCCTCTCCCTCCCTCCCTTCCTCCCTCCCTCCCGCCCGCTCTCCTTCTCACCATCTATCTCCTGTGCAGTGTGTGTGGGTGGATAGTAGTGAAAAGCAGTTGAAAATGTCAGAACTCAGTCAAGACTTGCCTTAAAATAGCCTGTTTTGGCAAACAGCTGATATTTTCCATGAGCAGTTATCAAGGATCCGTAGCTTGATCCTCTCTGGAAGACGAAAAGAGATTGAGAGAGAGATATGAAGAGATACAGAGAGATAAAAAGACAGACCAAAAGAGATTGAGAGAGAGATATGAAGAGATACAGAGAGATAAAAAGACAGAGCAAAAGAGATTGAGAGAGAGATATAAAGAGATACAGAGAGATAAAAAGACAGACCAAAAGAGATTGAGAGAGAGATATGAAGAGATACAGAGATAAAAAGACAGACCAAAAGAGATTGAGAGAGAGATATGAAGAGATACAGAGAGATAAAAAGACAGACCAAAAGAGATTGAAAGAGATATGAAGAGATACAGAGAGATAAAAAGACAGCAAAAGAGAGAGAATTGAAAGTGAGATGGATGTGAAGAGAAAGAGAGAATAGGGAGGAAGAGAGAGAGAGACAAGGAGAAGGGTTAGCCATCATGTACAGTATCTCCTCTTTACAGTTTGATTGATTACAAGCAAATCACCTTGACGTTGGTCATCTCATTTACAAATACAAACGCTGCAGCCAAACTGTCGATTAAAGAAAATGTTTATTTAAATTTTTATACAGACCGAGAGAACTACTCCAATACATAAGACCCATAGACGCCCTTTGAAATAATGTTTGCGGAGGAAAATGCCAATGTTTTCAAAACCGAAACCAAGGGGGGACATGCCTCGGAACACAAAGGAAATGAAGTGAGTGTGCTGACTTAAAAGTGCCAGAATGTTCCATCAAGTTTGTAGAGAATGCATATGTTGGCAACACACAGCACACTGGAAAATACTCTGGTCTGGAAAATTTGCCTGTTTTCCAACAGTGTTACACCAGAAACAGAGAGAGTTCTGAAGAAGGTGAGTGCATGAACACTAGCATGTGTGTGTGAGTGGGTTTGGATGTGTTCATGTGTGTGTCTGTGTGATTGTGTAGGTGTGTTCATGTGTGTGTCTGTGTGAGTGTGTAGGTGTGTTCATGTGTGTGTCTGTGTGAGTGGGTTTGGATGTGTCCATGTGTGTGTCTGTATGTGTTCATGAGTGTGTTTGTGTGAGTGTGTAGGTGTGTTTGGATGTGTCCATGTGTGTGTCTGTGTTCATGTGTGTGTGTGTGTGTGTCTGTGTGAGTGTGTAGGTGTGTTCATGTGTGTGTTTGTGTGTGTGTCTGTGTCTGTGTGAGTGTGTGGGTGTTCATCTATGCCTGTGCTCACGCGCGTATGTGTACTGAAACGATCTCTAGGAAAAGCACCTTAGTAAACACCAACCCTGATCTTGCAGGGACGCGAGGAAGTGTGACACTACACTGGCAGGAGACAGGGTCAGACTGCTGCTTATTTTAACTATCATTTAATATGTGTCTGCTACCGCAAACCCAGCCACCTTCAATAAACAACGGGAAGACTTTTCAAGAATGCGTAAACTAACAAAGGATTTAGACAGTCTATCCTTCTCTCTGACTGTCTCCTCTCTCTCTATTTCTGTATTTCTCTCTCTCTATCTCTCTGTGTAATTTTCTCGTTCAGTCTCTCTATATCTCTCTGTCTCTCTATATATCTCTCTCTGCCTCTATATATCTCTCTATGTATATATCCCTCTCTCTATATATATATCTCTTTGTCTCTCTATATATCTCTGTATCTCTATATCCCTCTCTCTGTCTCTCTATATCTATCTGTCTCTCTCTCTATATATATCTCTCTCTCTGTCTCTCTATATATCTCTCTCTGTCTCTATATATCTCTGTGTGGCCCTCTATATATCTCTGTCTCTATCTCTTTATCTCCATCTCTCTCTCTCTCTCTCTCTATATATATATATATATATATATATCTCCCTCTCTTTCTTTCTTTCTTTCTTTCTCTCTCTCTGTCTCTCTCTCTCTCTGTATTTCTGAACAGCATTAGCACAGTGTGTACTTTGTATCATAATGTAACTGCACATGAAATATTCAAATGGCAATCTGGGATTCTCCGGTGTGTTGTTAAACACTGATGACGTCAGTAATAGTACCACAGACACACATGCTGTGTTTGTGTTAGCGGCTTGTGTATGCAAAGGTTCAGGGTAATACTGGAAGTCTTGAAGGTTTCAGTTACACGAACAGCATGAGCTGATTTTACTACCGGTGAAAAAGAAGCCTTTAGATGTGCCAGAACAAAAATGTATTAATCAGCCACTCAGGACCTTGCGATGACTACAGATAAAAAAGATTCAGACTTAGAAAGTACATTGAATGATGGTATGAGAACTGTTCTCATTTGGGAGACCCTTTTATCCAAGGCAACGTGCTGTCTCAAGGGGATTTGAACCAATGACCTCTTGAGCTATGGTTAAGCGCTCTGACCACCAAGCTCTGCCCTCTCATAGTTTGAGATCTCTCCGAGGGAATCATGAATAATGTGATAGCGTTTAATCCTCAGAATCCTCAGTGTTGGGGCCATGTGTGTGAGGTGTGTGTGTGAGGTGTGTGTGTGAGGTGTGTGTGTGACGTGTGTGTTTGAGGTGTGTGTGTGAAGTGTGTGTGTGAGGTGTGTGTGTGAGGTGTGTGTGTGAGGTGTGTGTGTTTGAGGTGTGTGTGTGAGGTGTGTGTGTGAGGTGTGTGTTTGAGGTGTGTGTGTGAGGGTCCGTGTGTGTGAGGTGTGTGTGTGAGGTGTGTGTGTGAGGTGTGTGTGTGAGGTGTGTGTGTTTGAGGTGTGTGTGTGAGGTGTGCGTGTGAGGGCGTGTGTGTGAGGTGTGTGTGTGAGGGTCCGTGTGTGTGTGAGGTATGTGTGTGAGGTGTGTGTGTGTGAGGTATGTGTGTGAGGGCGTGTGTGTGAGGTATGTGTGTGAGGGTCCGTGTGTGTGTGAGGTGTGTGTGAGGTGTGTGCTTGTGTGTGGGGGTCCATGTATGTGTGTGTGTGTGTGTGTGTTAGAGCGTGTGTGTGTGAGGGTCCATGTGTGTGTGAGGGCGTGTGTGTGTGTGAGGGCTACCTGAGACAGAGTGAGGCGACTGCCAGCTCTCTTGTGGTACTTGTTGGGGCTCTCAAACTGCAGGTCCTCCCATCTGATCCTCCACAACATCCCAGCCAGCTCCTTCTCCAGCCTCAGCTTCCTGCAGACACACACACACACGCACACACACACACACACACCAGCACACACACGCACACACACACACGCACGCGCACACACACACACCAGCACACACACACGCCAGCACACAGACCAGCACATACACACCAACACACACACAGACGCAAGCACACACACCAACACACACACAGACGCCAACACACACACACCAGCAGGGTGGCGTTAACAGGGTCAAAGCAGCTGGAGACTTTTATCAAAGCAACATATGGGTTGGCGAGGGGGGGGGGAGGGGAGGTTGAACCTTATTTCCTCATCAGACCGTAGCTCCTACTTTCACTGCTACTGCTCAGTTTCTCATTTCTGTCATAATCAAACCAAATAATCTGAATTCATTTCAAAACTCTTTAACTTTATCTGACATCTCAGTGCTTTCGCTGTCAATAGTCTTTCTGTACAATAAGCTAAGTGTAAACATACTGGATGCACACTACCAACCTGCTCGCTTTACTCTCAATCAAACCAACATTGGCTTGATAACTAGTCGATAGACACACTTTAAACTACTTGAAACATTTATGGAGCTTCTCCTATGCAGGTCACTGATGTGGGAAATGCTTTTGGAGGGTTATTTTTAAACACCAGTTAAACTGGGAGTCATTCTGAGACTCAGGAATATGAAAGAACACCATGATGTTGGAGAGTCGCCCCATCTGGTGAGAATCACACAAAACACACCAACTTCCTTGATGTTCAGCGTCTTGCTCCTCGAAAGAGAGCTCGTTTTGAAAATATTCAACCTTTTTTTTTAAAATATTTATTTATTTATTCCTTCTCTCAAGCTGCATGGTTGAAAATGTTGAGGAGGATTTTTAGGGGGAAGGAAAAGGAAAATCATTATTAGTTTGATATGTTTCAAATGAAAAAGAAAAGAAATAGCAGAACCCTTGCATTCCAGACCTTCTTGTAGGTGTAAAACACTTCCAGATGCCTGCTCTGGTTTATTGCAGCGTTTGCATATCGGAGGATTTTTACTATTCGACTAAAAGCCATCTTGGTTGGCACCAAAACGAATCTTGATTTGTTTCTCTTTGGATGGTTTTACAGTCAAACTGTCCAAAAAACCTTTGTAGTGTCTTAGCAGGGAGAGTTTAAGACCGATCTGATGGGTCTTTCCTCAGTTACAGGAAACAGTCTGGCTAGCTGGGCTGTAGACTGGTGGTCAGGTTCACAACGGAGAGTTATTATCAACCCTAATCTGTTGTAAACAGGTACACAACAGTCCACAGATAAAGTCAATACTTAATCAAATTCCTTTTGAAGTAAACTATTCCTAGTATTCTTAAGTGAGAGCGCATGTTCACTTGACCTGACACAGATTTCGATCTGTCCCAGATAGGTATTTCAACAACATGACATGCGATCGTCAGTTTTGCTTTTTTTTTAATTTATATTCATATCGGATGATTTGTCGTGTAAATAAAACTTTGTGTTTCTGTCGCAGGGTGTGTTTGCGTTACTCAGTCTAGTTTCTGTTGTCTAAAAGGACTCAAGAGTCACGTGACGCGAGCAGCTCTGACAAATATCTTGACAACTAATTTAATTATAACATAATTTGCTTATGTAATAAATTAAATGTAGAAGTTATAGATCATATATCTATGAGGATATACAATACATGATCATGTATGAGTATGTTTAATTTTTGCATTGAACATATTCAAGGAAAATAATTATTTCATCTTGTTCGTAGAATAACGCAGATCACGAGAAAAAAACGATACCAATACATCATGAATAACTTGAATACCAGACAGGCATTAGACAGTGGCTATTTTTTCGAAATAAACTACATTCACTGACATGTCAGAACTGATCTAATTGGTTTGAGACCTGCCCTGTTTGAAGTTATATAACGAATAAAATCAAGTAAAATAAAAATCTCGATGACTAACCTTAAACCAACCCTGAAAAGGTACTCCTGATATACTGTAGGTCAACTGCACGAAAACAAGAGTTACGAAACTCGCAAATCTCTTCTGACATTCTCCCCCTGCTCCGCTCAGCTCCACCAGACGGAGCAACTATTTGACTTGAAATCAACGATTTGATCTAATCTGTCTACTGTAACTAACGTCAACAAAACTCTTAGTTTTTGTGTATGGTTTATAAATCTCTTGGCCCTCGCTGGCGTTTAAGCATGGAAACGTCACATCATTGCTGTTGAACGCTGTAACCTTTCATGGCATGCAGGAAACACCATTAAAACAATTATTTCTCTCCTCTCCTTAAAAATAGTATTTTCTATTTAAAGACCTTGCTAAGGAGAAGTCTGCCAGGTAGGGGGGAGTGTAGGTAGTGACTAGTTTCACAGTAGGGCTATTGTTTCTGAAATCCCCTATGTGGATCGGAGCAAGCTGCCACAGACCAGTCGGTTATGCTTGACATCACACCGCTACCGCGTTTACCAGCAGTTCAGTCGCTCTTCATTAAATAGCGACGCCGACTGTCCAAAAAGTTTAATCAATCGAGCACTGTGGGAAACACATGAAAGCAAATGGGTCGGGGGGGGAGAGAAACTGTGTCTAAACCCCACGGACACGACCTCTGTCTCGGTTTTTGGTCTCAACCAGACAGGCCCTTTAAATGCCGAGACTTGTAGAAACGCTTTGTTGTGGGGAAGTAGAAGGTTATATTAATCAAGCTCCAAATGGCTATGCCATTTGACCGAGACCATTATGAAAATACATTTCTAATTCGCTAAAATCTCCTGCTGTTGCCTAAATTGCGTAGACTAACTTCTCTCAAAAGCAATTATGAAGATTGAAATAAGCGTAGCCAGCAATAGAAGGACCAGTGATGGAGACCAGTAATTAACGTGAAATAAGACTGTTTGCATAATTAGAGCTACAATCAGTTTCCACATGGTGCAAAATGATGAACCCTCGTCTTCGCCCTTGTCAGCGATAGCGAGCCGCTGGTCTAATCCTCTCAGAATTACGTTTGGTTTTAAGACAGACGGAATGGGGACATTGAAATGTATTGGAGGCGTTTCCAGGGTGTTGAACGAAAGCAGTTGTACTTGGCTAGACTACACACCAACAACTCATTTAACCAGGAGGTTCATTCAGACTGACGTCTCGTTCTTAAATATGAGCGGGGGAAAACAGCGAACAAACTCGTTCATGACAGGCCTAATTGTGATTATCTTTACGAGACAGAAACAGCGAGTCTGACTGTGACAACCTCCAGACAGGTATCCGAGTTCGCCTTGGCAACGGACTGACTCCTCTTTCTATAACCCCATCACACGCTGAGACGTTACTCTGGCAACGACCACGAGAATTCCTTCCTGTCACCTATAGTTGCGCTGCCCCATAAAACGATCCTTTCGAATCACGCCATCTCACTCGAGCTCTCTAGCAGATGAAAGACGCTCGTGTATTTTGGTTCCATCTTTGGAACAAAAGGACACCCCGGCTCGAGGAGAAATGACCTTGGACAAGATGAGGAAATTAAAAGCCGACTCCGGTTTCCCAGAAGCGCTTACCTGTAGATGAGAAAGCTGGAGATTCCAAATATAATGAGGGCGAGTCCAGATCCAACCGCCACTATCCCCAACACTGGAAGCTGACCTAGCGGTGAACATAACATGCAACTTTATAATTCAGCATCAGTCTAGATTGTTTTAGGCAGCAATCATACATGATACATATATAATAAAATATGATATACTCTAACCAATGACCTAACTGTAGCTAATGCAAACATGATGAAGAGCATGACTAGAACTGGGTGTGTCAACGTCCCCTACAGACCCCGGTGGAGTTTTGATGCGGTTCTCGTGCAGTTTACCCGGTAAACACACTTTCATTCACCAACTCTGACCACCGAAACGATGTTAAAACTACCGAGTTCTAATCCTCATCTGCGCTCTACATTCGCAGCATTTGCATAACGGTTTTTGGGATAAAAAGGGGGTGTGGCTAAATGAATAAAAAGCCTTTAAATACTTAAAGGACAAGCGTGGCGCCAGTATGGAGAGACATGTACCGTCGTTGCAGGAGGGGTCGTCGTGGGAGAAAACACACGGTGGGTTGTCGAGCGGAGGGTTTCCGCAAGGCCAGTGGATACTGTGCACAGGAGACCACACGATCTCTTTGCTGGTGCCGTTGAAATGAGCTACGATCTGCACAAACCACAGAAGAAGAAGACTCGTCATGATCTAAACGTCAACATTTCTCACCTGTCCATGATCTCAAAGCTGCTGTTTTTTTCACGGTTATTTGTCATTCTAATAATGTCCCTTTTCCGCTGAATTATCAAGAAAATGGTCCTATTACCTTTCATTATTTAGCCCAGGTGAATAACAGAGAGCTGCAGGTGTATTATTGAAGAAATAAATAAATAATTTTAAAGAGCAGGCATTAGGCTAACGAGGTGCTTTTCATCCAAATTGCTGTGATGTGAAGCAGAGAAAAATGACTCTCCTCTCTTTCAGTGCTTGAAAAACACAAAAGCTTACAGATGCTTATCAGAGGGGGTGTTTCATCAAACAGGAAGGGGGGTGCTTCAGAAAAAGAGGGTGTTTCAGAAACAGGAAGGGGGGGTGTTTCAGAAACAGGAAGAGGGTGTTTCAGAAACAGGAAGGGGGGGTGTTTCAGAAACAGGAAGGGGTGTGTGTTTCAGAATCTGGAAGGGGAGGGGGGGTAAAAAACATCATATCCCCTTGTTCCTCACAGACACGGCCACGCCCCCATTTGGAGGTAACCGTGGTGATAATCGCTCGCACCCAGGTTCGAACTTGCCACCTCTGACTCCTTAAGCCTGATCACTGCCAGCCGACCAAAGACAGCTAGCGAGGAGAAGGAAGATTGTATTCAAACCTGAGGAGGGAGATCAACCAAACTGCACTGATCCACGCCTAGGGTAGGTCTCCCAGTCTAGTGGAAGGGCTGTCTCACTGAGATGTCATTAAACTGTCTTCGGTTTTAGGAGTCGAAACAACTCAAACGAATCAGTTCAGAAGTCGAATCAGTTCAGAAGTCGAATCAGTTCAGAAGTCGAATCAGTTCAGAAGTCGAATCAGTTCAGAAGTCGAACCAGTCAAACGAATGAACCAGTTCAGAAGTCGAACCAGTCAAACAAATGAATCAGTTCAAGGGGCGAACACGCTAAAGCTCATTCAGTCAGTTCCATCTGACTGTGAGAACAATCTGAGGTTTCACACATCTTTTCAGTAAAAAGTCATTGTTCCAAGGCTTGCTCCCTGGCGGATGTAACACTAGTTCATGATTTCTTAACATTTGTTTTTGATTACATTAACCAACAAGGCAGTTGGTCCTACAGCACACATAACTTTGTAAAGAAGAATTTCAAGAAAAATTCTGGTGACAGTAATTCCAGGAATGGCAGCATATGGAGTGAATTAGACCACTGAAAGCAGACCCTTTATCACTGGGATACATTTTCCCTGGTTTATGCTTCAAATTCCTGATTTATCACGGGACCGTTCGTTTATCGTAAAGAATACATTTTGACTACAAACTTTTGCTTCCTCGGATTGTAAATATTCATGTCGTAAAAATAGAGGGAAGCTCTTTATAAAACCACAGGTATGTTTCTTCAGACAGTCACAATCTGTAACTGACTCATCATACACATGTACAGAAAACGCACGTCTATTTCTAAGGAAACTGTTTCTGTGCCAATAATGCCTGTTTCGTTTAGAAGTCGAGGTTTCTTTGCCACAGTCTGGTCATGAACCAACTGTTTCTACACCTTGGGGACCCTTACTTTATGAATGTTACTAAGTACATTTGTTAATCATTTACGTAAGCGCAGCAAAGACCAATTATTTGATACTGTCTGGATAATCTGTGCCCATTAGGAATGTTGGGCTACAAAACAAACTAGGGCTGATGTTGCTGAAAGACTTGTTATTGTGGTGTGCTAATATCCTGCCCAGCTATTCAGCCAAAGTTACTAGTTCTAATTTGAAGAAGATGATTCTGTTGGACGTTTTAAGCCTGCAGTACGCGTTTAAAGTTTAGAGTTACTGTTTTTACATTTTTAGAAGTTTGAATTTTCTGGTAATAAAAATAGCCTGTTTGTGTATTTCTGCTTTCCAAGCAAAAGGTCCTTAGATGTGTTTAAGAGAAGCTACAAAGGCTGGTCCTGATTGGTCACTCACCCCGTACTCTCCGGTGTCCTGATTGGTCATCGTCCACAGATTGAAGTCGGTGTTCCTGGCATTATTTTTGTCTGTAGTCACAAGTCCTGTCACTCCTTAACCACAGACAGAGGTTAGATTTAGAGTTCAGGTTAACATATAGATGCCCTACAGACCAACAGGACCATCTCACTGCAAATCAGTCCACACCCCCAAAAGAAATATGAAGACAATTAGCTTGTCTTCGTCGATCAACACAGACTAAGTACAGGATCTGCCCCACGTCTCCATAGTAAAGGGTTTTTTCCCCCAGCTTCCTCACCCCAGAACCTGAGAGTCTGCATCCTCTGTGTGATGAGGACGCCATCGCTCTGAGAGCCTCCCTCAGCCAGGACCTCCTCCAAGGCCTTAGCGTACATGATGAAGCCATCGTAGAAACAGCCAGAGATGAAGTCCATCTGAGGGAGAGGAGGGGAGGGGGAGGAGAGGTGAAGGGAGGGGGGATAGAGAAAAGGAGGGGAGGGGAGGAGGGGAGAGGAGGGGGAAGGGGAGGGGAGAGGAGAAAGGAGAGGAGAAAGGAGAGGAGAAGGGAAAAGAGAGGAGAAAGGAGAGGGGAGGAGAGGAGAAAGGAGAGGGGAAGGGAAGGGAGGAGAAAGGAGAGGGGAAGGGAGAAGAAAGGAAAGGGGAGGAGGGGAGAAAGGAGAGGGGAGGAGAGGAGAAAGGAGAGGGGAAGGGAAGGGAGGAGAAAGGAGAGGGGAAGGGAGAAGAAAGGAAAGGGGAGGAGGGGAGAAAGGAGAGGGGAGGAGAGGAGAAAGGAGAGGAGAAGGGAAAAGAGAGGAGAAAGGAGAGGGGAGGAGAGGAGAAAGGAGAGGGGAAGGGAAGGGAGGAGAAAGGAGAGGGGAAGGGAGAAGAAAGGAAAGGGGAGGAGGGGAGAAAGGAGAGGGGAGGAGAGGAGAAAGGAGAGGGGAAGGGAGGAGAAAGGAGAGGGGGAGGGAGAAGAAAGGAAAGGGGAGGAGGGGAGAAAGGAGAGGGGAGGAGAGGAGAAAGGAGAGGGGAGGAGAAAGGAGAGGGGAGGTTTACTGGACCCTCTGTGTATATTTTGTTACACGTTTTTTTGTCTTTTCAAGTTAGCTTATTCTGTTATTCAATTGAATGATGATATAGTAGAGCGTGTCAAACCAACTCATAAATTGCGAAGACATAATTCAACAGTTTCTTTGAAACAGTTTGAAAGAATCTATCTTAGACAGACTAAAGGAAGTAATCAGTTCTGGCTAAGAACACACAAATCTCTGACTGACTGAATGAAAGAAAGTCAATCATCGCGTCTAAATCACAGCGATATCGATATCAGATCCTGGAAGTTTAACAGCATATGTTCTTATCTCCTTGGAACAACATTGTGTGTTTCCTGAATCTGGAACGCAATCAAAGGTGTGACACTCGTTCAGACAGACAAAACACAGTTTGGTGGTTCCGTAGCAAAGCTGTGGCAAGGTTTCAAAGCCTCACCAGTGAAGGCTCCATGTTCACATCAAAGTCTCTCTGGGCTCGTTTGTGCAGCTCAGTCTGGAAGGTCTTGTACTCTGGGACGTCGGGTTCACGGTAGGTCACTACCAACACAGACTGGAAACAAACACAGACAGGTGACAATCTGCTTGTTCACCTGAGGGCCGAGAAGGCTGAGGACTCATGGTAAGGATCTAGTCTGGACCCTGTTGATGCTCTTCCCCTCTCTCTCTCTCTCTGCCCCCCTCTCTCTTCCTCTGTCTCTTTGTCTCTCTCTCTCTTTACCTCTCTCTCTCTTTACCTCTCTCTCTCCGCCTCTCTCTGGCTCTCTCTGTCTCTCTCTCTTTCTCTCTCTCTCTCTTTACCTCCCTCTCTCTGCCTCTCTCTCTTTCTTTGTCTCTCTCTCTTTACCCCCCTCTCTCTCCCTGCCTCTCTCTTTGTCTCTCTCTTTCTTTATCTCTCTCTCTCTCCCTGCCTCTCTATCTGTATACCTCTGTTTCTGTCTGACTCTTTCTCTGCCACTCTCTGGCTCTCTCTTTGTCTCGTTCTCTCTGTCTCTCTCTCCCTCTTTAGCGGACTCTCTCTCTCTCTCCCTCTCTCTGTGCCTCTCCCTCTCCCTCTCTCTCACAACATCGAAATCATCCCAATCCAAAACCTGTTGGTGAGAAGACTCTTTAGCGAAACGCAGGACGAGATTCGAACCTTGAAGACCTTGATGGGATCTGCCCACTGAGGGTCCTTGTTCTGCCATGGTTTCATCATCCCCAGACTCTCAGCAAACACATCCAGGTAGAAGATAGCGTAGTTCTCTGGGTCGGGAATTTCCTTCTGAACCAGTTTCATGATGCTCAGGAACGTTTCGTGTGGACCACATATATACACGACTGAAAAACAACAAGGGCACAGCGTCAAGATAATAGCGATGTTTTTGTTCCGCTGTCAGTTTTCAACCAAAGCGACACAGACCGGGGTAACTTGAACCTGTGACCGCTAAACCTATTGTCAAACGCTTTAATCACGGAGCTACACCACCATCCAACTGAACGTTAGGATTGAAAGATGGACTAGACACTTCTTAATACTCGCGTTAGGATAATTTAGTTTTCTCAGTAACGGACCATAAACGGCTCACGTAACTACACGAACATTAGGCCTACCTTCTACATCGTTATTCCACTTCCTGTCGCTACAACGGCTACTTCCTGTCGCTAAATCAGTCAGCGATGACAGCCAGACACCAGCTAGTCCTTCCAGCTAGCGGTCAAACCAGGCTGGACACAGACAGCAAATATGGTCTGTTCCGGGTTAGCCTCGCTGCCTACACAACGGAACCCAAAGGGAACGCAGAAATTACATACAACATTAAATCCAGGCTAAATCCCCGTGTTTTAAGCGTCTACTTAGTCTGGGGTGGATACGACGCGAGTTTAAATGGTTTTGTACATTTTGTTTTTTCTTAAAGGCAGCCTTTCGAAAACGTAAACTATCCACCTCCGGACTAAAAGCAGCGTTTTCTCCCCCGTGACTCACACTAACATTTACCCAACGTACTGACGAACTGACGGAAAAACACTGTAGATTGCACTCCTACAGAATATACGTATGACTGGAGTCTGAATAAACTTTGCTATTCACAGTCTACAGTCTAAATGTTGAGATTACTCAGACGTAATCATGTAGTAGATTGTGTGCGTGTGTGCGTGTGTGTGTGTGTCTGTGTGTGTGTGTGTGTTTTATGGTTGTTCACACTTACGGCATCGGCTAGGGATTATCACCTACAGGCCCTCTCATGTGGTTTAATTTTATAATCCGTCTGAGACGCTTCTAATGACTCGCTAAAGAACACTTTCTGATGCATCCTGCATGAAGAATCTCCTAATGTTTCTGGAGGAACAATCATCGGCAAACACGAAGTCCTTTTAGGACTGAACGGACTCTGTCGTACCAAGAGGAAAACCCTTTGACCTCCGTTCTTCTTCTATGGTAGTCGTGCCAGATGCATTCGCACAGAAACCGCAACTTCTGTGATGATGGTTGAATCACATCTCTACCTTAAACACTGTGCTCCTGGTCTGGCACAGACACACACGCTGGTATACGACCGGCGCACAGCTTGATAAATTCTTTATATTCAACCACTTAATACTGCTCTCCTCCTGGGCTACTAAGTATTGAGACAATAATCTAACTGCACAGCAAAATGAGATTTAAAACATAATTGCATTCATACTGTGAGCCAGCTACTTGACACTTAAGATGTGCATTAGTCATTTCTGCCCTGATGAGACTATCGTGTTATTAAATAACCTGTACTATTCCGCTGTAACACCATCTAGGTCTGAGTCACCGTGTCTGACAAATGAAGACAGTTTTTGGAGCTCTGACGGATGAAGAGAACGTCTGAGTTGACAGAGTTTAGAATCAGAACTGTCTAGAATCGGAGGGGGTTCTGATTCTGGAAGTAGAGAAGTTCTAGAATCAGAGCGCTTTTGAAGAAAATAATGTGACGCAATGTTAGAATCGAAGTGGAACGCTTAGCCAGAACCCCAAGTCAGAACAAGCCCACACTAAACCATCACCTTCCATCGCCAAGCCTGGACAAGTCCACATTAACCTACCACCGCTTGGAGGTTTGTGAGACAGTTTTGGCAGAATGCAAAAGGGTTTCCCCCTTTATATCCTCAATCATCCATTAAGTAGCATGTTCATTGCACTGTTAGTTAATATCACTACTGGAAACATAGATTTAAAAGATTTACAAATGGATAAGACTGATGTTTAGCAGTTTATATGCTTGATATATCACACAGTTGATTGTGTCTTGTTAGATGTCTCTTTTAAAACGCACTTTATACATCCGGGCAGGAAGATTGTAAACGTATTAATCTAATTCAACGACGTTAATGTGCCGTTTCCATCTCGAATGGTAAGAATGATAACTCTAGGTTGAAGTCACACGTATTTCACATTTTAATTCTGAAGACGGGAGTCCTTTCCGTGCCGAGCCGGGCGCTGACGCCAGACAGGCCAAGAGGAACAGAGAGACGTGCGGTTTGGATCCCTGAGAGAGCGCGAGGCCAACACAGGTCTACAGAGAGCAGCTCGGTTAACTTCTGAACACCAACGGTTCTTCTGATGGTCGTTGAAACGACCATTTCAAAGATTCGATTTAAGTGTGTAAATGGTTTTGTGATGTTTTGTAGTTTTTATGTTTTGTTGTTCACATGATGTATATAGAACACTGACTCATTCTGAATCAACGGCTGATTCATGTATTTACTTAAAGATGTCTGTTGGTTTGGTAAAATTAATGTTAATTTTCTCAAATCTTTGAGGGGTCTGATCCGCTAGTCATCTTGACGATAGACGCACACACACACACAGGCAGTAAGACGATTCTTTAGAGACCAGAATATGAAACATGCGCGTCACAGTCAACACTGTCTATATGGTGACGTTTAAATCAAATTCTTTATGGGTTTTATCAATTAAGAATGTAAAATATAGCTATAAATAGACATTTGGGCCTAATTGTCTAAATCTAAAACGCAGAAGATTTGATTGTTTATTTGTGATTTTAATAGGGAATACCTAGTCCGGTTATTTTTGGCTAATAATAATTCTTTTTTACATATATACAAATGTATAAAAACTGCAGTATTCTTTTTTTTAATAAGCTCCTGATAATCGTAGTGATTGACAGCTCCCACCAGTTCCATGGCAACATGCTTTCACATCTGTTGTGACATTCATCACTTACTTCTCCCGCAGTCTTTCATGAAAGTAATTATCTCTTTATAATCGAAAGTAGGTGGGTCTTGATAAGGATAAGCTTCAACCGTGATA
>BROE01000015.1:10125403-10127591 GCA_036571765.1 Plecoglossus altivelis
CCACCACACACACACACACACACACACACACCACACACACACAGCACACACACACTCCCACATCACACACACACACACACACGGAAAATACTTTCATAGCCCCACCATTATTGGCATGTGTTGTGTGTGTGTGTCGTGTGATAACTGACTGTGTGTGTGTTGGTGTGTGAATCACCTGACTGTGTGGTGTGTGGTGTGTGAATACCTGGACTGTGTGTGTGTGTGTGTGTGTGTTGTGTGTGTGGTGTGTTGTGTGAATACCTGACCGTGTTGTAGTCCAGCTGATGCAGTAGTCGGTCTGCCAGCACAGTACGATACTCGTCGATGAAGATCTCCTTACTGCCGTAGATGCTGACCAACAGGCTGATGATGTCAGAGGAGCGACGCTTGGAGCCTGTCTTGTCTGGGGGAGATTTGGCTGTCAGCGTGTGTGTCTATATCCAACTATAAAGGCATACGTGTGTGTAGATGTGTGTGTTAATGTGTGTGTGTATGAGGTGTGTGTAATGCGTAGATGTGTGTGTGTGCGTAGATGTGCGTGTGTGTAGAGGTGTGTGGTGTTGTCAGATGTGTGTGTGTGTAGATGTTTGTGTGTGTGTACGATGTGTGGTGTGTTGTGTTGTGTGGTGTAGATGCATGTTGTGTGTAGATGGTGTGTGTGTGTGTGTGGTGTGTGTAGATGTGTGTGTTGTGTGTGGTGTGTCGAAGTGTGTTGTGTGTGTAGATTGTGTGTGTGTTGGTAGATGTGTGTGTGTAGATGTGTGGTGTGTGTGTGTAGATGTGTGTGTGTGTAGATGTGTGTGTGTGTAGATGTGTGTGTGTGTAGATGTGTGTGTGTGTGTAGATGTGTGTGTGTGTGTAGATGTGTGTGTAGATGTGTGTGTGTGTCCTGACCGGTCACAGCATCAGTGGGGTCGGGGGTCCACTCCTCAGGGTCGCTCCCCTCGTCTTCGCTGTCCTGCGTCTCCAAGGTAACGGGGTCAGCCCGGGACAGCTCATTGGCCAGATCGCTGCAGCCCTCGGCGTCCCCGGTGAGACTGGCCACGATCTGCCGCACCGTGTCCTCCCGCGTCCTGGAAACCAAACCAAGTTATCACCATGACAACGCTCGCACTCACCAGCCAAGTGCCCATCTGTTCCCCTCCTCCTCCTCCCTTCCTCCTCTCTTCTCCTCCTCGCTTCTCCTCCTCTCTTCTCCTCCTCTCTTCTCCTCCTCTCTTCTCCTCCTTCCTTCCCCTCCTCCTTCCTTCTCCTCCTCTCTTCTCCTCCTCTCTTCTCCTCCTCCCTTGCTCCTCCCTTCCTCCTCTCTTCTCCTCCTCCCTTCCTCCTCTCTTCTCCTCTCTTCTCCTCCTCTCTTCTCCTCCCTTCTCCTCCTCCCTTCCTCCTCTCTTCTCCTCCTCCCTTCCTCCTCGCTTCCTCCTCTCTTCTCCTCCTTCCTCCCAGAGGGTAACCACTAGATGCGTCTCATCCTTCATCTATTTACCCCTGTTCTAAACACAGACACACTCTCAGCTCCGCTCATCTTAGTTTCCCTCAGAAGCTCACCGGAGATACTTGCGTATGGGCTGACAGGCGACCTGCAGGATGACCATGGAGGGATCCAGCTCTCTCAGAGCCTTGATGGCTGAGATGTACACGGTGATGATGTCAGAGGTGTGGACGCCTGCAGAGAGACAGATTACAGCGCACTGTTCCTTTAAATGCAAATGAGCCCCTCCATCACTCAGACATCATTGGTGCTTTTGTGTGGTCACACCAATAGAATCACGGACCTGGGTGGAGGAGGCGGGTCTCAAAAGCTGATTTGAGAGAGGTGAGGAGCTGCTGTCTCTGATTGGTTCGTTCCAGACAGAACTTCAGGTCTTCTATAGCGGGCTTCGACTCGGGGAAATCTGAAAGATGGCAGAAGAACCACTTCAAGAGGTGGAAAAAACACACACTCAAACACACACACACACACACAAACACACACACACACACACACACACTCAAACACACACACACACCTCTCTGATCCCTGTAGATAAAAGTAACACATAACACATTTACTTGATTGTTGTTTGCCTGTACTGTTGTATGCCTGTACTGTTGTATGCCTGTACTGTTGTATGCCTGTACTGTTGTTTGCCTGTACTGTTGTATGCCTGTACTGTTGTATGCCTGTACTGTTGTTTGCCTGTACTGTTGC
>BROE01000015.1:10128075-10164529 GCA_036571765.1 Plecoglossus altivelis
GTATGCCTGTACTGTTGTTTGCCTGTACTGTTTTATATCTGTACTTCTGTAGCACAATGGCTCTGTGAGGCACGACAATTCGTTCCACTTTATGCCCCCGCATGTAGCGGAATGACAATTGTTTGCCTGTACTGTTGTATGACTGTACTGTTGTATGCCTGTACTTGTGTATAACTGTACTGTTGTTTGCCTGTACTGTATGTATGCGGCTTACTGTTGTATGCTGCTACTTTGTATGCTGTACTGTTGTTTGCCTGTACTGTTGTATGCCTGTACTGTTGTATGCCTGTACTGTTGTATGCCTGTACTGTTGTTTGCCTGTACTGTTGTATGCCTGTACTGTTGTATGCCTGTACTGTTGTATGCCTATACTGTTGTATGCCTATACTGTTGTATGCCTATACTGTTGTATGCCTGTACTGTTGTATGCCTGTACTGTTGTGTGCCTGTACTGTTGTATGCCTGTACTGTTGTATGCCTGTACTGTTGTTTGCCTGTGCTGTTGTATGCCTGTACTGTTGTATGCCTGTACTGTTGTTTGCCTGTACTGTTGTATGTCTGTACTGTTGTATGCCTGTACTGTTGTATGCCTGTACTGTTGTATGCCTGTACTGTTGTGTGCCTGTACTGTTGTATGCCTGTACTGTTGTATGCCTGTAGTGTTGTATGCCTGTACTTATGTAGCACCGTGGCTCTGTGAGGCACGACATGTCGTTCCACTGTATGCCCCCCCGCATGTAGTGAAATCACAATAAAGCTCAACTTGAACTTGATAAAGCTCAACTAACACCAATCAGACTAACTATACGTTACACTGTCTATTTCACCCACAGAAGAGAAGCTCATATCTACAGCCACAGAGAACAGAGCATGTGGAAGATTCAGCGACGGTCAGACCAAGAACGTCTAACCTCTGATGATACTGAACAGCTCTTCTATCCGCATGTTCACATAAATCCTGCAGAAGAACTGGTGCATGTGGCATCGCCAGCGCTGTAGGGACGAGCTCGCTGGCCCCGCCCCCTCGCCGGCTCCGCCCACACCCGGGCCTACTCCAATCACATCGCTGGAAAACACTCTATTGAGCCAGCCCAGCACCAGCTCCAACCACTAGGAGAAGAGGAGGGGACAAGAGGACAGCAAACAAGAGTGTCAATCAAAATGTTAAAATCACCATGATCTCTCTTAACAGGTAACAGGTGAAATGAGGCACGAACATTTCTAAACAGGTAATCTTCAGAACAACAGTGACTACATTGAGTAAGAAAGAACTCCTACTTCCTGGAAGTTAAACAGGAAGTAACAGTGGCCCTCTTACTTCCTGGAAGTTAAACAGGAAGTAACAGTGGCCCTCTTACTTCCTGGAAGTTAAACAGGAAGTAACAGTGGCCCTCCTACTTCCTGGAAGTTAAACAGGAAGTAGCAGTAGCCCTCTTACTTCCTGGAAGTTAAACAGGAAGTAACAGTAGTCCTCCTACCTCCTGGAAGTTAAACAGGAAGTAGCAGTGGCCCTCTTACTTCCTGGAAGTTAAACAGGAAGTAACAGTGGCCCTCCTACTTCCTGGAAGTTAAACAGGAAGTAACAGTAGTCCTCATACCTCCTGGAAGTCGAGCAGGAAGGAGCTCTCGTGCTCGCCCCTGCAGTGTTGCTCCATCCTCTGTTCGATGAGCTGGTGCAGGATGGAGGTGACGGCTTCTGAGCTCACCCTCTCCAGCAGCTGCAGCCTGGAGCTGAGGAGGACAGGGCCGTCACACACACAGGTACACACACACACGCGCACACACACACACAGGTACACACAAACACGCGCACACACACACACACAGGTACACACACACACACAGGTACACACACACACACAGGTACACACACAGGTACACACACAGACAGACAGACACACACACACACACACACACAGGTACACACACACCCACACACAGGTACACACACACACATAGGTACACACAGACACACACACACACACACACACACAGGTACACACAGGTACACACACACACACAAACACACACACGCAGGTACACACAGACAGGTACACACACACACACAGGTACACACAGACAGGTACACACAGACAGGTACACACACACACGCACACGCAGCTTGTCTTATGTACCCCACAACCACACCAGAGTAACATTCGGTCCTTCAGTCTTCTTACAGTATGAGTCTGAGCTGCTGTAGACTCTCTGAAGCTTCCTGACACCAGCACTGCTGGGGGGCCACAGCACAGCCTGGACACACCCTCCCCTCAGGGCCCTCGTCCCCCGCCCCGGCCTCCCCCGCCTCCCCCGTCCCTGCCTCTCCCTCCCAGCTCATGTGGACAGAGAAGGTTCTGCTGTAGAATTCCAGAACCCGTTCCTGCAGCTGGGAGGAGGGGGAGAACAGCAGCGTGGCTCTGATGACGGAGAACGCTCTCTCTCGGAGGCCCCGGGCCCCAGGCCCGCACAGCCCGCCCCTGGCCTCGTCCTGCCAGGTCCCCAGCCTCTCCAGACCTCCTGGAGGAGAGAGGGAGGACACAGGTTCAAATCCCCTCCTGTACTGTGCCTCGCTTGGGATGACAACATCGTCTGCTTGATGTGACACTCGGATAACAGTGATCGTGTGATCGGGTTCCTTACCCAGAAAAGGCTCCAGTCGCTCCAACAGAGTACGGAAAGCCCCAAGCAGAACGCGGGCTCTGCCTCTCTCATCGGACTCCGTCTCGGACAGCCTCAACTCCGTCCAGAACTCGGGCGCCACCGCGGTGGTCAGACGCACCTGTAGGGTTTCCAGAAGCCAGCCATCTAGGAACTGGCCCAGACCGTTGGAGCAGAGGAGAGCTAGCGACTCCGAGAGAGACCCGTCGCACATTGTGACATCACCGGACATCGGAGAGACCTGCAGACGACAACAACAACGTAACTTGAATGTAGCCCAGAAAGTAAACACGTTAGAAATATCTTGAACAGATTAACATCTGTAACGCAATCGTTGAGTTACAGATGTTAATAGGAAACATTACAATTAATGGGAACGACAATATACTACGGCAGAACAGCATATGTGTAGCTACATTACATTTGATTCCGCGAACGCTATTATACAAAGCGACGTACACATTGTAAGAGTATTCTAACAGTATTTCGTTAGTCAGCGTCACGGTCTATTGACTATCTTCTGCGTTATTGATGGTGTTGCTATGATAACGTTACTCACCAAGGTAGCAGTGACTGTATCCCAAGCTAAGGGGAGCCCCTGTGGAACAGCGAATTGCATCTCAGTCGAGTCCATTCCAAAAATCGACCAGAATTGTTCCTTACGAGAAAGAGCAATTTACTTATTTGAGTAATTGCAAACGCACATTTTCTTGAATCGATGTAATCCGTTTAGAACTGATGCTAATCTATGTGCAGAATCTGTAAAAACGTCATTTGAAGCCCTGAAGTTATCGCGCTCTCGTTGAGGTATATCGTCGCATGTTAGTGACGTTGATTGTGGCGGAAGTGTGGCGGAAGTGTTTGTGACAGTTTGTAAGTTGTCCTAGAAACGAGCTAAATGGAGGGAGTTTGAAGATTTCAGTGTATTTCTACTGACTTGATGCGTGTCAATCTTTGCTCTAAGACCAAGGAACATTTTTTTAAATTGAATTTCACCATTCGCCTTTGTTTTAGTTGAAAATAGCTACAACCAACTTAACAAAAAAAGAGGTGAATGTGCGCGGGTAAGGGTCTCGAAAAGTTGGCAAACGAGTAAACTTAACATCATGACCCAACAAGGAGCAGCTTTACAGACGTATAACAACGAGCTTGTAAAATGTAAGTATCGAATGCTAGTAAATTAATAAGTAGGATTAGACTTTTCTCATATCACAAACTAGATAGGTTGTGGTACCGTTAGGAAATGTTGATGTTGTACCACAGTACTATTAGTATACATTTGAATTGTGGTGTTCCTTGTTGATGACATGAGACAGTTTGCCAGCCGTCTCATCCTTGCTTTTCGACCTTCTTTATAGCGAGGCTACGCAATCTGATTACCCCATAAATACCACGTCCTACTTGGAGCACAGGCCTGTCTTGAAGCTATATTTACCTTCTAATACTCTGATTCTATAACCTAAAGTATCGGGCGGGTTCCACTGTCAACAGTCTGTAGTCTTCCACCAACAGTTGTATTTGCTTATCGGAAGTATTAGTCAAGGGGATTACAATGTTCCAGGTTTCTAGAGGCACCATGCCTTGCCTGTCTACTGTGACCCACACCTAGATAGGTTGGGCGGTATGTGGTTGTTTTACGATGCATATTTATCTGACAGTGGGGAAAAAACCAATGATTTACTGGGTTACATCAACGCCTTGAAAACTTCCGACATCGGAGCTGTAAATCACGACTTGACATTCTGCTTGTGCACTAAAGCTTGTATTTGGCTATAAATACTGTCTAACAGTGTTCCAGTCTAAAACCACTCAGTATGTCTTGGGATGGTTTGATTTCGTTCAATTTGTAACCTCTATATTGAATTAACAAACCTGTTTTAAGGCTATTTGAAAAAAAAACTTTCTTGCTAATAAAGTCTAGAGTATACAATAAACATTTAATTGTACTTTAAGTCTATATTTATAATAGAGTAGTGTTATGGGGTAGTAGATTTTAAACCTATAAAATGCATGGAGGTTTAGCATTGATGGTTTTGATAGATTTAATGCCAGAGTGTTTCTGGAATTACGATAAGGAATTGACAGTTAGATTTAAAGTGGTTACTGCAATGCATGAGGTCACTCAACTACCACGCCTTCCAATCTCCCTGCACTGATCTCCTTGTACATTTGTACGTTACGTCATTCATTCAGAAGAATCCTTCATCCAAAGAGACAAACAAACGCTTCATATATAACATGCATTAAAAGATGAAGGATTCAATAACAGCAGCAAATCATCTGGTGGCTGCAATGTCTTTTGAGACAGTGTTGTCCTGGTGTTTCAGATTAGAGAGACAGTGTTGTCCCGGTGGTTTAGATTAGAGAGACAGTGTTGTCCTGGTGGTTCAGATTAGAGAGACAGTGTTGTCCCGGTGGTTCAGATTAGAGAGACAGTGTTGTCCTGGTGTTTCAGATTAGAGAGACAGTGTTGTCCTGGTGTTTCAGATTAGAGAGACAGTGTTGTCCCGGTGGTTCAGATTAGAGAGACAGTGTTGTCTCGGTGGTTCAGATTAGAGAGACAGTGTTGTCCTGGTGGTTCAGATTAGAGAGACAGTGTTGTCCCAGTGGTTCAGATTAGAGAGACAGTGTTGTCCCGGTGGTTCAGATTAGAGAGACAGTGTTGTCCTGGTGGTTCAGATTAGAGAGACAGTGTTGTTCTAGTGTTTCCAGTCTCCAGACATAAGTGACCCCTGTTGTCCCCCTGTCCCCCTCCCCCTGTCCTTCTCTCCCCCTGTACCCCTATCCCCCTCTCCCTGTCCCCCTCCCCCCTGTACCCACTTAAATCCCCTCTCCCCTGTCCCTCCTCTTTCCTGGTCCCTGTCCCCCTCCCCTCTCCCCTGTCCCTCTCCCCCTGTCCCCCTTGGTCCCCTCTTCCCCTCTCCCTTGTCCCCCTCTCTCCCCCTGTCACTCTCCCTCCCCCTGGTCCCCTCTCCCCCTCCCCAAGGTATCGAGGAGCTGTGCTCCAAGCGTGACGAGCTGAACCGTCAGATCCAGCAGGAAGAGGAGGAGAAGACACGTCTGCAACATGACGTCCGTGTCCTCACGGAGAAGCTGAGCCGCGTCAACGAGAGCCTCGCTCGCCGTCTCACCGCCCGCGCCGACTTCGACCGCACCATCGCCGAGACAGAGGCAGCCTACATGAAGGTTGGCACGCTACCACACACGCCTCAGGAACACAAACTAATACACTGGTTGTTTATTATTTTACCAGCATCCCTTGCAGAGACACACACAGGAGAATGTTATTACACACACACACACACACACACACACACAGGAGGCTGTTAGTACACACACACACACACACAGGAGGCTGTTAGTACACACACACACACACACACACAGGACAGGATGTTATCTGTGCTCCAGACTCTGTCCCTCCCTCCAGCTGACAGTAAACCCCTTCCAAACTCTCTAGATTAAAGACAACATCTCCTGCTGCCTCCCCAGCCACAGGACACTGTTTACGTTCCCTCTCCATTCATTCAGCATCCATGCTTCCATGCTTCCATGCTTCCATGCTAACCCTAACCTGCTGTAACTCTGCTGCTCTGCAGATCCTGGAGAGCTCTCAGACGTTACTGAGCGTACTGAAGAAGGAGACAGGAACCCTGAGCAAAACCACTGAGCCCAGAGGCAAGGACCACTGATGAAGATGGAGCACCCTTCACCCCTGACCCCTGACCTCTCACCCCTGACCTTGACATACAGGGCCTCAGCAATCTCCTCCTCCTCTCCTACACCCGCCCTATCCACTTCCTGTTCTCTGTTGTCCTGTGGACTGTTTGTAAGATATGGATGTGCTATTGCTTTGAACTTCTGAACTTGTCTGAATGCTGCCCCTACTCGCACAGTTTTGTATGCATTTGAATTATTTTAATAAAGTTTATCTGCCGATGAATCGCGTGGCGGTGAGTTGCTGTGGGATTCAGTTTGAATGAGTCTCCCTGCTGTCTCTCTGGTGTGTAAATGTAAATACAGGAGATTTGATGTTTTAGTGGAAACACTGTCTATTCTCTTCACAGACTAATCATCACTTCAAACAATAGCTTTTCTCTTCATTTACAATTCCTTTCTTTCGCCACAGACGATCTCTTATCGAGCACTCATGATCATTCTTGTTGTCAGTCATGTTTGATGTAGCTATCATCCCCCTCGATGAAACGCAATCACCATGAACGTTCTCCTGAAGTAGATCATCTCTGTCAAAGTTGAGATCAAATTGTGAAAAAAATACGAGCAAACGTGATGAAGGATATCTCAAACAACTTCCCACACCGGTGTTTTAAGGCTTCATCTATTTATTTAACTTTCATTTGTACACTTCTGACATCTTTTTGTTCCCCAAATTAACAAGTACAAAGTTTACAGTAAGTACATCTCTGGGATGTTGAAGACTCAAGACAGTGAGGAAGGAAAACAGATGAATCTAGCTACAGTATGACTTAGAAGAACCGTTTTTTCGACACGAACAGACAGAAATACAACAGTCCAAGGCAGAACGAAGATGGTTAAGTATCGATCACCAAACATGTTTTTATCATCGGCATTCGTTCAAGTGAATCAGTCTCCACATGGCGGCCATTTTCCAATCCCACTGGTGTCACATGATACGATTACCGGAAAATCCGGAAATTCTGTTTCCTGGTTTCTCGCTTCCATGGAAACCATGATCAGGAAGACCCAGTTCAGGACCATCTCATGGTCTCCGTGGAATCGGTCCTAATAGGCATGACTGTATGGGATGAGATTCCGTGACCAACCGCTCCATCGCGACAGTCAGACAGACGTATGGTGTGTCTGTTGTGGCAAATCGTCAATCGGAGGACTTGGCATAAACGGGCAGTGGTTTAGTCGGAATCATCTTAATGCCTCGATCTTTATACAAGCTACCGTCTCGTTGAGCTCGAGTCGCTTTTCAAACGTCTCTCCTCTCGAGGAGCCGAACACAGCGAGAACAACGACAGTGCAAATAAACAGGACAAATCAAAGTTAACATTGAGACACGGTTGTACATAAAACTGCTCCCCCAATCGTCACCCAATCTCACAAAAGCACTATAACGTTGGTTCGTTCTAACCACATCCATCGATATATGAAAATATGAAAAACCGTTAATAAGCCTAATGCAGACAATAAATTATGGTAATAACTTCAAATCGGAGTGTAGAAACTATACATAAATACTGGCCAAAAAGAGAAGAATTGTGAATGTTCATTGATTTGTGGCCTCCATACCACACTTGCATCCATTGGCATTATAAGTAAAAAATATTTTGAAGACTTGGTGCAATGCTGTGTAAAAAAGTTTTTATAATAATAATAATAATAATAATGGAAAAAACATTGATTACGTCATAGTCCTCAGATACACACATAATAAACACACACTCCATCCTGAACCTCTCGTCAATCAAATCAACCGACCAATCAATCACCGTTAAAAAGCCACTCTCTCCCTCCCTCTCCCTCTCTCTCCCTCTCTCTCCCTTTCTCTCCATCCCTCCCTCCCTCTCCCTCTCTCTCCCTCTCTCTCCATCCCTCCCTCCCTCCCCCTCTCCCTTTCTGTGGTTTAAGTACGCTAGGCTTTCAGGAGTAACCTGGACACATTCAGTCTTTGCACACGCGCACGCACACACACGTGCACGCACGCACAAACACGTGCAAGCACGCGCACACATGTGCACGCACACTGAGAAAGTTTTCCAGTCTGCAGTGCTGATGGGGACACAAGCCCCTCAACGCCTGCCCACAGATCTACAGTATTTTCAGTTACGCAAACACTAAATGCTAACGCCCCACATGCATTTGCGGACTATAGAAGGAGAGAGAAAGTTCTCCTTGCTATAGGGTCTGTGGGGAAGAAAGCCTTCCTGTTTTCAGCAATACAATGTGTTGTAGCTGTGCTAGTAATCAGGTTTATGAAGACATTCATACTCCGGGACAACTTATCGTCTGTACGCTTGACACCTGTACCAAGACACTGTGTTACGATCACAATCCTGTTTACAGTCCTGTCCGACACTGGCCAATCACACGCCTGGCGTTTCCCTGATCTTGAGCAGGACTGGAGGGGTGTAGGAGGAGGTCAGTGAAAGTACCTTGACTCCAGCTCTCTGGCGATCAAAGTCCATCAGTCTGAACCGAGGCGTGTTTTGAACCCTCATGCAGACAGAAAGCCTTTAGAGATCATCAACATGCAGATACAAAACACCAAAACACAACAGGCTATGACAGTGGCACCCTTTCAATGTAGAGACTCTTTGTTCTGTTTGCTCACAGTGGGTTGGACCACTCCTAGCAGAACCCACGGAACGCATGGAGCTTGGGGCGAACGTTCTGGAACCCCCGGAATGTGTTAACACTGACAACCAGAGATGGATCCAGACACTGACTGTCTGTTGCTGTCTGGGGGAAACTGGTCACTACAGACTGTCTGGGGGAACTGGTCACTACAGACTGTCTGAGGGAACTGGTCACTACAGACTGTCTGTTGCTGTCTAATGGAACTGGTCACTACAGACTGTCTGGGGGAAACTGGTCACTAAAGGCTGTCTGTTGCTGTTTAATGGAACTGGTCACTACAGACTGTCTGTTACTGTCTGAGGGAACTGGTCACTACAGACTGTCTGTTACTGTCTGGGGGAAACTGGTCACTAAAGACTGTCTGTTACTGTCTGAGGGAACTGGTCACTACAGACTGTCTGTTGCTGTCTGGGGGAACTGGTCACTACAGACAGTCTGTTACTGTCTGATGGGAACTGGTCACTACAGACTGTCTGTTACTGTGTGATGGGAACTGGTCACTACAGACTGTCTGTTACTGTCTGGGGGAACTGGTCACTACAGACTGTCTGTTGCTGTCTGGGGGAACTGGTCACTACAGACTGTCTGAGGGGAACTGGTCACTACAGACTGTCTGTTACTGTTTGGGGGAACTGGTCACTACAGACTGTCTGTTGCTGTTTAATGGAACTGGTCACTACAGACTGTCTGTTACTGTCTGAGGGAACTGGTCACTACAGACTGTCTGAGGGAACTGGTCACTACAGACTGTCTGTTGCTGTTTAATGGAACTGGTCACTACAGACAGTCTGTTACTGTCTAATGGAACTGGTCACTACAGACTGTCTGTTACTGTCTGAGGGAACTGGTCACTACAGACTGTCTGTTGCTGTTTAATGGAACTGGTCACTACAGACTGTCTGTTGCTGTCTGGGGGAACTGGTCACTACAGACTGTCAGAGGGGAACTGGTCACTACAGACTGTCTGAGGGGAACTGGTCAATACAGACTGTCTGAGGGGAACTGGTCAATACAGACTGTCTGTTGCTGTTTAATGGAACTGGTCACTACAGACTGTCTGAGGGGAACTGGTCAATACAGACTGTCTGTTGCTGTTTAATGGAACTGGTCACTACAGACTGTCTGTTACTGTCTGGGGGAACTGGTCACTACAGACTGTCTGTTGCTGTGTAAGGGGAACTGGTCACTACAGACTGTCTGTTGCTGTCTGATGGGAACTGGTCACTACAGACTGTCTGTTACTGTGTAAGGGGAACTGGTCACTACAGACTGTCTGAGGGGAACTGGTCACTACAGTCTCCTGGAGGACAGAGAGAGGGCAGGAGAGCAAAATGGAGAGTAAGATGAAGACGGAGGAAGTTGAGATGGAAAGAGAGAGAATGTGGTGCTGAGGCAGGCTGACAGACTGGAGCTGGAGAAGAGTGTTCCTGAACAGGGAGCAAATTGCCCTGTGGCGTAACTACCTGCGTTAACTTGGTTTATTTCTTCACAATCAAACTCAGTCAGTCAGAGACGAGAGTCCTCAGGGCAGCGGGGAGAACAGAGGAGGACAGATGCACCGATCAGACAAGCAGCACAGTCCAGCTGCTCGGGTTATCTGTGATCGTTGTTGAATGTCTGTGGATGTTATCTGTGATCATTGCTGGATGTCTGAGGCTGAACCTGATAAAGGACTGATGGAGAGGAGTGCTTGGGTTGGTTTCGGAATGTGACTGTGGTTCCAACCAAACCGGTTCAGTCCAGTTGGATCAGAAGTACAGAGCGGGCTCACTGCCGAAGTCCGAGAGAGACGAGCAGTCTGCAGGAGTCAGCTGGAAGAGAGGAGAGAGGGGGAGAGAGGGGAGAGAGAGGGAGAGAAGGGAAAGAGAAGAGGAGAAGGAAGGGAAGAAGAAAAAAAAAAAAAAGAAAGAAGAAGAGAAGGAAAGGGGGGAGAGAGAGAGAGAGAGAGAGAGAGAGGAGAGAGAGGGGAGAGAGGAAGGGAGAGAGAGGGGGGGAGAGAGGAGAGAGAGAGGAGGAGAGCAGGAGAGAGAGGGAGAGAGGAAGAGAGGGACGAGTAGGGGGAGATGAGAGGAGAAGAGGGAGGAGAAGAAAGAGAGGGAATTATTCTTGGTTTGGGGAATTACAGTGTGGAAAGAGGAGAAGTAGGGGAAAGAAAGACAGGAGAAAAGAGGAGGGAGAAGCAGGAGAGGACAGGAAGGAAAGAGAAGAGATAGGAGAGAAGGAGAGAGGTGAGGGAAAGAGGGGGGGAGGAAGGAGGAAAGACAGGGGAAAGTGAAACGCGAGAACAGAGGACGAAGAGAGGAGAGAAGACAAGCGGGAGAGTGACACGGAGACAGGAGAGGAAATAAAAAAACACGGAAACGGAGACAGAAAGCAACAGGAGCGAGCAGAACGAAATAAGACGGAGACAAGGAGGAAAGGAGGAGGAAGCAGTGGGAGGAGACGGAGACAGAGGGAGGGAAGAGAGGAGGAGAGACAGGGGAGAGTGAGACGGAGACAGAGGGAGGGAAGAGAGGAGGAGAGACAGGGGAGAGTGAGACGGAGACAGAGGGAGGGAAGAGAGGAGGAGAGACAGGGGAGAGTGAGACGAGACAAGAGGAGGAAAAGGAGGAGAGACGGGTAGAGGAGAACGAGACAGAGGAGGAAAGAGGAGAGAGAGGAGAGATGGGAGGGGGGAGAGGGGGAAATGAGAGAGGGGAGGGGGACTGGATGGTGGGGGTGAGGGAGAGAGAGGAGAAGACAGGGAGAGTGAGCACGAGACAGAGGAGAAGAGAGGAAGGAAGAAGGCAGAGTAGAGAAGACAGAGGAGAAGAGAGGAGAGAGAACAGGGGGAAGGAACGGAGAAACAGAGGGAGGGAAGAGAGAAGAGAGACAGGGGAGAGGAGAAAGGAGACAGAAGGAGGAAGAGAGAGAAAGACAGGGAGAGTGAGAGGAGACAGAAGGGAGGGAAGAAGAGGAAAAAGAAGAAGGGAGAAGAGAGGAGAAGAAAAGAGAGATGGAGCAGGGGAGAAGGAGAGAAGGACAGAGGGGAGCAAACATTATAACTGTGCATCTCTTGTGCTTGTGATTGGTTCGATCATGTTTCTAATATTAGTACCCGTTTGTTTGTGACTTTAGATAAAACCACCTGCTAAATAATTGTATCAAAAGTAGATTATGGAAAATTCTTCCTCACCATGACATCTTCTGAGATCTGTGCGCGCTGGGAATTAGCGTCCCCCTGGTACGCAAGGTCGTCGAGCTTGTGTTCCTGCCAGGTGTTGAAATCCACTGTGTGTTTGGGCGTGTAACTGGACAGGTCTGTTACAGAGAAGTCAAATCGTTTCACAACATGCAAATGAGCAGGGCGTTGTGATGGTCATTCCTGTGTCGAGTCTGAACAACCTGGCAAGTTATATGTGTTTAACGTACAACCAAGGTTATCAACATAGCTATTCTTTACGACAAATGTCATGTTTGTATGGAGGTGAAACCAGAACATGTTTGAGTATATGTAACTCTAGTTTGTCGTACTGCTCCAATGACCTGTTTAGACACAATGCTGTTGTTCCCTAAATGACCACTAGGTGTAGCTCATTGTACATAATTCATATCAATTCCTACAGAAGCTCTAAATCATACACAAAGGACAAATGTGTATCTCATTCTACCCCTCTCATAAAATAGAATTGATCAGCTGGTAATTCAGCTCGCCCCCAATTAACTACTATCATTTTTCCTCTCTCTATCCATTTCACTCTCTCTTCCTACCCCCTCTCTCCCTCCTCATCCCCTCCCTCCCTCTCATCCCTCCCTCCTCCCCTCCTTCCCTCCCCCCCCTCCTCCACTCTACTCACCCCTCCCTCCCTCCCCCCTCTACCTTCCTCCTCCCCCACCCCCACTCTACTCTCACTGCGACACTCAACCCTCCCCCCTTCCCCTCCTCCCCCCCCCTCCCCTCCCCACAGCCCAACCCTGCCCCCCCCCCAAGCCCCCAGCCCTCTCCTCCCTTCTCCCCTCCCCTCTCCTCCTCCTCCTCCTCCTCCCCGCTGTCCCAGACACTGCTCTCTGACGGGTACTCGTAGGTGTCCTGAAGGCTTGACTCGTTGAAGGAGATCTTCAGCTGAAACACAGAAGGTGAGAGGGGCTTGAGTCGCTCAGACGACTGAATGGAAAGACGGCAGCTCAGTGTAGCTCTGGAAGAGAGCAGCATAGCGACAGAGCAGTCGACCGATCCCTCAAACACACGACTGTTCAAAACCTCAATGCAGCCACCAGTTTCCGGGTAGAATAAGCGTAGCCTGCTATTAATGAATACATCTTTACAACGGCCAGTTAGGCTGCAACAGGAGCATGACTAAGCCTAAACCCACAAGATATTTTCAGGCAAATGACTCGTTTCCTGTTGTTGCATCTACAGTGGTATGTTCTCGCTGATGCTGTTAATGATAAGAATAGCAACGGTAGCTATCTCATAGCTATAGACTACTGACTAAACACACAAGAACCTTCGAAAGAGCAGCTCTGTGGGCGAATGTGAAGCTCTCTGTGACATTACTTGTAAAAAGAGCTCTACAAATAAACTTTGATTTGATTTCGATTTGAAGATATACACTATCAGCTAAACACACAATATACACTACAAGCTACACGCAGCATATCAATAGTTTATGGTGCATTTCAAATGATTAATGAATAACTTAATCACTACATGAACATAAAAACGTTGAATTCGTTTCCTTGTAACAGCCTCAAAGACAACAATCATCCAGTATCATCTCTGTAATATACAGAGAGGTGTGGAGAAGAGTGCATGTGACAGAGTTAGAAGTCAATTTACTACGGAACATAATCATGTGACCAGCACAAGTACCGCTTGTGTTTACTGTTCATCTGTACGTACGGTGGCATTACTACTGAGCATAGGTCACTTTGGAGAAAACTGTTAAACTAACACAGTTATCGTCCTGTGGTGTGAGCGAGGTGTGTTTCCGTCGGAGCCCTGAGCAGGAGGTCTGGCACACAGACTAATCTCAAGCTGCCGGCTGCTTGTTAGACATCTTGCTCTGGCAAAGATTCAGCGCCGAGCAAATACGGCGTGGTGGGGAGAGGAGAAGGGAGGGGAGGAGGAGAGGTGAGGAGGAGAGGTGAGGTGAGGAGGTAAGGTGAGGAGAGGGAAGGGGAAGGGAGGAGGAGAGGAGAGGTGAGGAGGAGAGGTGAGGTGAGGAGAGGGGAGGGGAGGAGAGGTGAGGGGAGGTGAGGAGGAGAGGTGAGGAGAGGGGAAAGATGAGGAGAGGTGAGGTGAAGAGAAAAGAGGTGAGGAGAGGTGAGGGTAGGAGGAGAGGTGAAGAGGAGAGGAGAGGTGAAGAGAAAATAGGTGAGGAGAGGTGAGGAGGAGAGGTGAGGAGAGATCAGGTGAGGTGAGGAGGAGAGGTGGGACTTGAGACCATGTCGACATGGTAAGGGACATGGCCAGTCACATTCCAGACGCCAACACTCATGGTTCTGAAGTCTGAAGTAATACTCAAGACCATTAAGCCTTTAATGGCAGATAATCTTTGACCAGTGACGCGAGGATGTTTAACACAAACATGCCACTGAACTGCTCCCATTGTAAATACCAAGCACACTCACTACTGCGGAGAAATACACACACACACCCCTTTATACACACACCTATTTACACACACACACACACACACACACACATTCCCAGCAGCCAGCTGACGGATGGGTGGTTCGTCTCCCCAGGCTCTGCTCTCAATCTGCCCTAATCTCCACCGCAAGGATCAGTCTGCCTGGCCCAGGTCCTGCTGTGTGTTCCTCAGCAACACTCTGACTGTGTGTTCCTCAGCAATACTCTGACTGTGTTCCTCAGTAACACTGACTGTGTTCCTTAGCAACACTCTGACTGTGTTCCTTAGCAACACTCTGACTGTGTGTTCCTCAGCAACACTCTGACTGTGTGTTCCTCAGCAACACTCTAACTGTGTTACTCAGCAACACTCTGACTGTGTGTTCCTCAGCAACACTCTGACTGTGTTCCTCAGCAACGCTCTGACTGTGTTCCTCAGCAACGCTCTGACTGTGTTCCTTAGCAACACTCTGACTGTGTGTTCCTCAGCAACACTCTGACTGTGTTCCTCAGCAACACTCTGACTGTGTTCCTCAGCAACACTCTGACTGCGTTCCTTAGCAACACTCTGACTGTGTTCCTCAGCAACACTCTGACTGCGTTCCTTAGCAACACTCTGACTGTGTTCCTCAGCAAAGCTCGGACTGTGTTCCTTAGCAACACTCTGACTGTGTGTTCCTCAGCAACACTCTGATTGTGTTCCTCAGCAACACTCTGACTGTGTTACTCAGCAACACTCTGACTGTGTTCCTCAGCAACACTGACTGTGTTACTCAGCAACACTCTGACTGACAGCACATCTCAAGCTCACCAGACAACACAGCTGCTTTGAAGATACGATTGTTAATGTAGGCGCCATAGTGACCCCTTCCTCACCCCCACCCCCCCCTAACCTCCCTCCCCCCCTTCCACCACCCCCCCCAAACCTTTTCACCCTCCTCCCCCTCCTAACCTCCTCCCCTCCCACTGTCCTCACCCCTCCAAACCTCTCACCCTTCCCTCCCAAACCCTCGCCCCCTCCTCACTCCTTCCTCACCCCCCCTTCAATCTTTCCCCCCCCCTAACCCTCCCCCCCCCCTCTCTGCTTTCCTCTCGGCATTTCTCCCGTCTGTTAACAAGCGCGCAGTGGCCACAAACACGGCACAAAAATCAAGCTCAACTGGTGAAATAGGTTCTCCCGCCTCGCTCCCAATCCTCCTCCTCTCTCTTGAAGTCCTCGCTCACCTCTCTCTCTCTTCTCTACTCTCCACCTCCCCCCCTCCCCTCCCCCCACCCTCCAACCTCTCTCTCTCTACTCGGCCACCCTCACTCCTCTCTCTCCTCTCCTCTCTCTCTCTCTCTCTCTTCTCCACCTCCACTCTCACCTCACCTCAACCCCTCTTCCCCTTCCTCCACCCCTCCTAATCACTCGCTCTCCTCACCCTCCTTCCTCTCCTTTTCCTCCCCTCCCCCCCCACACATTTCCCCGTATAGCAATTTATTAGAAGCAAGACGCCTCTGGGCCGCAGGCTGTGAAACAGAAGCCATTCAGGCCGCCGCTATCAAGACACACACACACACACAGACAACCAACAACAGACATACCACACACAGACACACAACACGACACACACACAGACACACACAACACCGACACACACACACAGACACACACACACACAAGACAGACACACACAGACAACACGACACACACACACAGCACACACACACACAACACACACACACACAACACAACACACACACAAAACACACACACACACACAGACACACACACAGACACACACACAGACACACACACAAGCACCCACAAACACAAAAACAAAAACCCAAGAGACAGACACACACACCACACCACAACACACACCACACAGACACACAGCACACACACAGACACACACACAGACACACACAGACACACACACACACACACACACACACACACACACACACACACACACACACACACACACACACACAGACACAGACACACACACAGAGACAGACACACACACAGACACAGACACACACACACAGAGACACACACAGGACACAAGACCTGATTGTGTCATTGCTCCACAATTACCACACAACAACACGGAAGTGACTGGGGTTAGGAGGGAGACGTGAGGAGGTCTCTCTGCTGTTGCATGCAGACGCCGGCTACTTAAAGGGTTTAAAAACTGCCGATCCTATCAGACAGAGGGAGGAACTACACAGAGGGAGCGAAACTGACCAGGAGAGAGAGGGAGGGTAGAGCGAGGTAGGGAAGAGAGAGGGAGAGAGGGAGGGTAGAGGGAGGTAGGGAGAGAGAGAGAGGGGGGGGTAGAGGGAGGTAGAGAGAGAGAGAGAGAGAGAGAGAGAGAGAGAGAGGGTAGAGGGAGGTAGGGAGAGAGAGAGGGAGAGAGAGAGGGTGGTTATGATGAATAGGCGAGAGATGAGATGGGAGCAAGGCCAGAAATGGTTTCCAGGCCACCCAGCATGTCCTGTCCTTGTTTGGAGACTAGCTGCCTAGTGCCACACACACACACACACACACACACACACACACACACACACACACACACACACACACACACACACACACACACACACACACACACACGGTCTCTCTCTCTAACACACACAATGTAAGTGTAAGTGGATGTGTTTGCTGGCTTGTGTGTATCTCTGTGGTGAGTGTGTGTAGTGTGTGTGTTTATCTCTGTGGTGAGAGTGTGTAGTGTGTGTGTGTGTATCTCTGTAGTGAGCGTGTGTAGTGTGTGTGTGTGTGTGCATGTGTAGGAGTGTGTATCTCTGTGCTGAGCGTGTGTTGTGTGTGTGTTTATCTCTGTGGTCAGAGTGTGTAGTGTGTGTGTGTATCTCTGTAGTGAGCGTGTGTAGTGTGTGTGTGTGTGTGCATGTGTAGGAGTGTTTATCTCTGTGCTGAGCGTGTGTTGTGTGTGTGTTTATCTCTGTGGTGAGAGTGTGTAGTGTGTGTGTGTATCTCTGTAGTGAGCGTGTGTAGTGTGTGTGTGTGTGTGTGCATGTGTAGGAGTGTGTATCTCTGTGCTGAGCGTGTGTTGTGTGTGTGTTTATCTCTGTGGTGAGCGTGTGTAGTGTGTGTGTGTGTATCTCTGTGGTGAGCGTGTGTAGTGTGTGTGTGTGTATCTCTGTGGTGAGCGTGTGTAGTGTGTGTGTGTATCTCTGTAGTGAGCATGTGTAGTGTGTGTGTGTGTGTGCATGTGTAGGAGTGTGTATCTCTGTGCTGAGCGTGTGTTGTGTGTGTGTGTATCTCTGTGGTGAGCGTGTGTAGTGTGTGTGTGTGTATCTCTGTAGTGAGCATGTGTAGTGTGTGTGTGTGTGTGTTTGTGTTTGTGTGTTGTGGCACAGGGAAGAATAAATACCACAGTCCTGCTGTAGCAGCTTGTCAGGGGCAGCTAGCCAGAATGACCAGATGTCCGGTGGATTGTGTTAGACTACCAGACCAGCAGGGGGCGCTCTCTCTCTCTCGCTCTGACACACAGGGTGGGGCACAGGAAGCTGCCCGCCATCGTCCCTTATGGAAATGTGTGTGTGTGTGTGTGTGTATGTGTGTGTGTGTGTGTGTGGATTTACACTTCAAACAAGTGACAAATGACAGGCCTTTGACACCTTCAGGAAACACATCCACCATCAGGAAGTGTGTCAGCATGTGAGTTAGCATTTCTGTTGGTGTGAGTTAGGGTTAGCGTGAGTTAGGGTTAGCATGAGTTAGGGTTAGCGTGAGCTAGGGTTAGCGTGAGTTAGGGTTAGCATTTCTGTTAGCATGAGTTAGGGTTAGCGTGAGTTAGGGTTAGCGTGAGTTAGGGTTAGCGTGAGTTAGGGTTAGCGTGAGTTAGGGTTAGCATGAGTTAGGGTTAGCATGAGTTAGCTTTCACACACTGCCTAACACACGCACACATACATGCACACCCACACACACACACCAGCATTTGGGAGGAATCTCTCTCACTCCTGGATGCGTGGGCGAAAGACACGTGAATCTCTGTTTACCTTTAGCAAGAGTGTGAGTCACGCCCTCACAGAGAGACAGAAAGAGACAAAGAGAGAGCAAGAGACAGAGACAGAGAGAGAGAGAGAGAGAGAGAGAGAGAGAGAGGAAGGGAGAGAGAGAGAGGAAGGGAGAGAGAGAGAGGGAGAGCAACATACCGATACACACACCACGCAGCAGCTACAGCCATGTTCTCAGTGCTAGGCGGTGTTCATCCTGCGAGATTAGACCATCCACACAGTTAACAGATCTGTAGATTACACCATCCACACAGCTAACAGATCTGTAGATTAGACCACAGTGCTGCTAACACACCTGTAGGTTAGACCACAGTGCTGCTAACACACCTGTAGATTAGACCACAGTGCTGCCAACACACCTGCAGGTTAGACCACAGTGCTGCTAACACACCTGTAGGTTAGACCACAGTGCTGCTAACACACCTGTAGGTTAGTCCACATTGTCGCTAACACACCTGTAGATTAGACCACAGTGCTGCTAACACACCTGTAGATTAGACCACAGTGTCGCTAACACACCTGTAGATTAGACCACAGTGTCGCTAACACGCCTGTAGGTTAGACCACAGTGCTGCTAACACACCTGTAGATTAGACCACAGTGTCGCTAACACACCTGTAGGTTAGACCACAGTGTCGCTAACACACCTGTAGGTTAGACCACAGTGCTGCCAACACACCTGCAGGTTAGACCACAGTGCTGCTAACACACCTGTAGGTTAGACCACAGTGCTGCTAACACACCTGTAGGTTAGACCACAGTGTCGCTAACACACCTGTAGGTTAGACCAAAGTGCTGCTAACACACCTGTAGATTAGACCACAGTGTTGCTAACACACCTGAAGGTTAGACCACAGTGTTGCTAACACACCTGTAGGTTAGACCACAGTGTCGCTAACACACCTGTAGGTTAGACCACAGTACTGCTAACACACCTGTAGGTTAGACCACAGTGTCGCTAACACACCTGACCTCCATGTCTGTCTGTAGCCTGGGGAGCCTGTGCAGCCATACACAGGAGGACAGCACAGCTGTGTATTAATACACAGCTGGTATTAATACACAGCTGGTATTAATACACAGCTGGTATTAATACACAGCTGGTATTAATACACAGCTGGTATTAATACCAGCTGTGTATTAATACACTCTGTTCTGTCCTCCCACTCGCTCTCTGCTCTGCCTTCACTCTGCTTCTCTTACAAACCTCCCTCCATCCTACTCTCTCTCTCTCTCTCTCTCACACACACACACACACACACACACACACACTTTCTCCTTCTCGCTGTCACCCATATGAGCACGCACGCACGCACACACGCACACATACACAAGGGGGAGCCTGAATTAAACATGACTATGACAGTAGGGGTTTAGTGGCTGAATTCTAATTACACCGTAGGTCTACAGATCTGACTGGAGAGAGAGTGTGTGTGTTTGGTGTGCGTTTTCAGTGTGTGTGTATTGGGCACGGGTGTGTGTGTGTGTGTGAGTGTGCAGCACGCACACACACACACATTTCTTTGTAGCTTACACACACAACCTTGTATATGCGCAAGTCACCAGTGACAACAATCTTGAGATAAGGATGAAGAAGGTAACAAGGACAGAGAGAGAGGAAGTTGGGTACAAGAAGAGGAAGTGAAGTACGAGGAGAGGAAGTGAAGTATGAAGAGAGGAAGTGAAGTACGAGGACAGGAAGTGAGGTACGAAGAGAGGAAGAAGTACGAAGAGAGGAAGTGAAGTACGAAGAGAGGAAGTGAAGTACGAGGACAGGAAGTGAAGTACGAAGAGAGGAAGTGAGGTACGAGGAGAGGAAGTGAGGTATAAGGAAGTATGAGGAGAAGCTGTCTGGTGGTAAATAATTAAACGGGCTGGACTTTCACACCTGTGGTATCTCAGTACACCTGCTGCTCTGGGTAAAGGGTCTGTTGACTAAAGTCGTTTTAAGACGCGCCCCTGAAAACTCCTTCCTGTTGTGATGTGGCAGCTAGAAGGCTTTCGATGGAGCCAGACACCAGACCAGACACACCTGTACAGGTGACGAGAGTCTCAGTTGGAACCAGACCATATCTATGAAGGTAAACGCTTTATAGATGCTTGAGTTTGGCACAGTGGTTCGACTGGAGATCAGAGAGGTTGCAGGGTCAAATTACCCTTTGGATAAAAGATCTACTTATAAAACATGATCATTACATTCAAACGTGGCCAAGTTGCTGTGTTAAGATCAGAGCTGACCACACACACACAGAGATCACACACACACACACACACACACACACACACAGATCACATACACACACACACACACACATACACACACACACAGATCACACACACACATAGATCACACACACACATAGATCACATACACACACACACACATCACACACACACACACACACACACACAGATCACCTGCCAATAAATCTACCTTGTGTGTCAACGCCAGGAAAATAGTTTGCATGTATTTAGGTCAAACCGTGAAAGCAGCTTGAATGAAGGTTATTTAGGCTGGATTCACAGCAGGCAGTCTGAACTAGCTGCCCATCAGAATGGCCCAATCAAAGCCCCAAGCCGTCCACTTGAACAAGTCGACCTCATCACAGACAGAAGCTGTTGTATCCATTACAGGTGATTCAGGTGGGTGGAGCCTGCCAGCTCTCTGCAGGGAAAAAACACTGAAGAAGAGCGGAAGAAAACACCCTCCCCTCTCTCTCCCTCCGTCTCCTCCCATTCTCTCTCCCTCCCCTCTCTCTCCCTCCGTCTCCTCCCATTCTCTCTCCCTCCCCTCTCTCTCCTTCCATCTCCCTCTCTTCTCTCCCTCTCTCTCCCTTCCCCTGTTTCTCCCTTCGCCTGTGTCTCCCTTCCCCTGTCTCTCCCTTCCTCTCCTTCCATCTCCCTCTCTTCTCTCCCTGTCTCTCCCTTCCTCTACCCCCCTCTCTTTCCCTCTACCCCCCTCTCTCTCCTTCCATCTCCCTCTCTCCCCCTCTCTCTCAGTCTGTTTGTTGACTTCCCAGCACACAAGTCCATCTTCCCGTTCCCATAATAAACAGTCCCAGAGAAAACCAGATTTCAAAAACAACTTCAGCCTCTCACGTCTCGCTGACAGTAGTGTGTGTGTGTGGTTACGTGTGTGTGAGTGTGGTTGTGTGTGTGGTTGTGTGTGTGTGTGTGTGTGTGTATGTGGTTGTGTGTGTGGTTGTGTTTGTGTGTGTGTGTGTGTGTGTGTGGTTATGTGTGTGTGTGGTTATGTGTGTGTGTGGTTGTGTGTGTGTGTGTGTGTGTGGTTGTGTGTGTGCAGCAGGGTGGGTGGAGGGAACACATCTCACTGAAACACTCATGTTCAGAGAACGAACCTCCACAGTAGAGCCAGGCAGCAGATGCTAAGTTTAGCCTTCTGGAGGATACCTGTTGTTTGTGACGTAACATGCTTCCCTATCAGAGGCTTTCATCCAAAGTGACTCGCAGTACAAGGGGAGGGGATTTGAACATGTCCGTCCACTAGACGGTACAGTTCTCTCGGAGCAACGTCCTGTGTTGCTACGCCGGCGGTTTCTTAGCGAACATGCTCTTGTTTAAACACGTCTGGTTAACAAACACACTGCACAGTCCTCCCCACATGATATCCAGGTCCTCCATACTTTACAGTCCTTCTGGATTTCTCCTCATGCTAATCAGAGCTGCAGCAGGAAGCACAAAGACTCTTCTTGACCTACATAGCACGTCGTAATTCCCGCTGTCGTTCCTTCACCATTGGAGGAAGAGAGGAGGAGAGGAGAGAGAGGAAAGAGAGGAGAGAGAGGGAGGGAGAAGAAGTAAAGGGAGAGGAGAGGAGAGGAGGGAGAGAGAAGAAGAGGGAGAAGAAGAGAGGAGGGAGAGAGAGAGGAGGGAGAGAGGAGGAGGAGAAAAAGAGAGGAGGGAGAGAGGAGAGGAGAGAAGAGAAGAGAAGAGGAGAAGAAGGAGAGAGAGAGGAGGGAGAGAGGAGAGGAGAGGAGGGAGAGAGGAGAGGAGGGAGAGAGGAGAGGAGGGAGAAAGGAGAAGAAGAGAGGAGGAGAAGGAGAGAGAGAGAGGAGGGAGAGAGGAGGAAAGAGGGAGAAGAAGGAGGGAGAGAGTAAGGAGAAAGGTGACACTGCCCCCAGACATACTGCCACAGGACTTTGGACCAGCCACCATGAGGTCTGAACTCAAAACACATTTCAAAGTGTCAATTTACCACCCGGGGTGTTTCCACAGGTCCTTATGAACCTTGAGAGCAGACCAGAATGAACACAAACACTTCTGCTATCAGATGAACAGAACTAAGAGGTCGTGTTTGAGAGTGAGAAGGTCCACTCAAGAGGAGGAGGGGGCTGTAGAACTGTAGCTAGATCGAGCAGTTTGTCCTCTAACCCACGTTCAAGATAGCCTGTCATTCTTCCTCTGGCCATAGAACAAGCACTCCTCGTTCCTGTTAAAACGTTTTGTATGGAAACACGGCGTTGAAAAACCCAACCCTAAAACGCAGAGAGAAAACCAGACTGGCAGAAAAACCTCAGAGCCAACAGATTCCACACAAATGACATGTAGACCTTGATGTTTTTATAACTATTTGCTGCCCTGCCCAGAATCGTTCCCTTAGGCCTTGGCCGCTGTGAAAAGATGACCTGGAGGACAAACACGCACAGACAACAAAGGAGGGAATTTTGGTAGCACCCAAACGTAGCGTGGGTATAATGAAATCAATAGAGGACAAAAACACTGAATACTTCTGAGGGGCCTGGCCTCATTAATGCCTGTGTTCACAGTCTCTTGACAGTACACACACACAACCACACCTACACACTCTTGGAAACTTGTCTAAAACAGGAGTACACAGGCACTTGGAGAGGGCTAGGTGTGGAGCCAGGTGACAGGACAGGTAATCGGGATTAGAGCAGCACTGTTGTCCAGGTGTGTGGACACACACACACACACACACACACACCCTGTGGCCTAGATTCATGTCTGGTCATCAACACCCATCAAAAGGCAACAACTGTATCTGTTTAAACAGGACTGGGTTCTTCATGTGTAATAGTATTGATATCATATCTTAAACACTGTGTCATAAATCCCACAATCCACATCTTTTTTCCCCAGAAACACAAGAGTGTCTGTTCCTCATGCAGCACTACCAGGCAGCGAGGCTCTAGGCTCTACACACCCATGCTAACGTCACCAGGAAGAGACACAAAAGGCTGGGTGGCCGGCAGGATAATCTACAATCTGGAGTCTTTCCTCCAGGGGAACGTTTGAGGTCATCAGACAAAAGGTCAAAGGTGAAACTGTGACCTTTACAGCGACTGTGACAGGAAGTGTTTGGGGCTGAGATGGTGAGAGGGTGAGAGGGTTAAAGGGTGAGAGGGTGAGAGAGTGAGATGGGGAGATGGTAATAGAGTGAAAGGGTGAGAGGGTGAGATGGTGAAAGGGGGAGAATGCGAGAGAGTGAAAGGGTGAGATGGTGATAGAGTGAAAGGGTGAGCGGGTGAGAACGTGAGAGGGTGAGATGGTAAGAGAAGGTCTCCTAAAGTACGTCCTAACACACACACTCAGACACACACACACACTCAGACACACACACACACACACACACTCAGACACACACACACACACACACACACTCAGACACACACACACACACACTCAGACACACTCAGACACACACACACACACACACTCACTCAGACACACTCAGACACCCACCCACACACTCTCTCACACACACACTCACTCTCTCTCTCTCACACACACACACACACACACACACACACACACACACACGGCCTCACCCTGTTTAATCCGTTTTAGGAACGACGCAACAACAACCGACAACTGTAAACCCAGACTGTGACTAGCCCTTGACTGGAAACACAAGGTACATCACCACCGTCTAACTCTGCTGGTTTAGTTCAGTAATGTTCACACATCGCTTTGCATGAAACAGACTGCTGCACTGATAAAACACAAGGCGTTCCTGTCATCAAACAGGAAGCTGCCTGGTTGGGTTTATATAGTCTAACAGCAACACAAACCAACAACTGAAATAACAGGTATGTGTGATATAGCTGCCCCATGTACCAGGTGGAACACCTGTAGCAGGTGGAACACCTGTACCAGGTGGAACATCTGTACCAGGTGGAACATCTGTACCAGGTGGAACACCTGTACCAGGTGTACGAGAGCAGCTCCAGGCCCCAGGTATGCTCACCTTCTTGCCCGTGGAGCTGGTCTTGGTGAGGCAGGAGCGTCCTAGAGACAGGTAGCCTCCAATCACCTCGATATCCTCTACAGCAGGGTAACGCTTCTTCAGCAGAGAGCCCAGCTGGGCGTAAGGTGCTGGAGGGGACATGGAGGTCGACGTTGCCCCTCCAGAAGGTTCCTCCTGGGGCTGGGGCTGAGGCTGGGGGTTGGCCTGAGGTTGGGGCTGAGGCGGGGGCTCGGCCTGAGGCTTGCGTTTAGGTACCACAGTAAAAGTATTTCCTTTTCTCCTCTGGACCACCGGGCTGGCGTAGGAACGTCCGGGCTCCACGTCGATGTCGTCTATGTTGGTGATGGGGAGGTGCTCAGTGTAGGAGGCTTCTGGGGGTGGGGGGGAGGGAGGAGGGGAGGAGGAGGGGGCAGGGGTGACGGTGGGGGAGGCAGGGGGAGGCAGGTCTGGAGAGGGAGAGACAGGGATGTTGTCCACTTCATCCTCTCTGCAGGAAGGCTCCGGGGTGGCCATAGGGGAGAGGGGTGTGGGGGAGAGGGACGTGGGGGAGAGGGGCGTGGGGGAGAGGGGCGTTGGCACTCCGGGGGAGGGGAGGGGTCTGGCTGGGCTGGGCGGAGCCGTGTTGCCTGGGGCGGAGGCTTGGCGCTTAGGAATGACTGTGAAGGAATTCCGGGATTGGAGGCGCAGGTTGGCAAGGACCCGGGCTTGGATGTCCCCAGGAGGCAGCTGGGAGAGGTCGGGGCGGGCCGCTGGACGGATCTCGAAGCTGGGGGAGGGAGGGGAGACCGGGGAGGGAGGCACCACCCGGGGGCGGAGGGTCTCTGGAGAGCATGGCACCTTGGGCTTGGGGAGCACATCAGGACTCTCCCAGCCTCCGCCGATGACGGACTTGGAAGGAGAGGAAGCTGGGAGAGACGAGGCCCCGGAGGAGTCCCGGGCCCTGGAACCCAGAGGCCCCTGAAGGACAGGGGAGGACCAGCCAGGTCGAACAAGGCTGCGGACCGGTGATCCTGGTTGAGGGTGCGATATGTACTTTGGCACCAGATCTGGCTGTGGTTTAGGTCGGGACCTCGACCTGTTGGCGTTAGTCTCCAGATCCAGCAGGTTGTCAGTGCTGCGACATTTGGGTTGAAGTTTACCGTAGTTGCTGTCGAATTTCTGAAGCATGCGGCTTACCATGCCCTGACTGTCTCCAGCCTCGAGCGAGCCCTCGTAACCCGGACGGCCCAGAGTACTCAAGTTTTCTTCGCTCCTACTCAGCGCGGTATCATAAATGACCACTTCCTTCGCCCGTATCTCGGTAACCGTACTGCCTCTCCGGTCTAAGAGGTCGTTGAGGGAGCTATAATTACCAACTCCATTCTGTTGATGCGTAGACGTGGATTTGAGTCCACTCGTATCCGGGCAATAGTCCGGATCGGACTCGATGATAATGATATTCTCTGCGCGTATAGTCCTTATTCCAGGAACACTCCCATACAGTTCCAGTATGTGCTGAACCGGGCGAGAGACATTATCTCGGTCCTGCCGTTTCTTCCGTTCCTTCTCCAGTTTGATGAACGGGTTCTCTTGCAAGGGGCCTAGACTGTCCTGAAGAACCAGACTCTCGTGCCCCTCTTCCTCCCTCGCCGTTCTCTCAGAAGAGTCGTTAGCGTCGATATCAGTCCAGGGGTCTTTGTTTGGTTTCACCGGCGACAGCTCCGGTGAGGTTACGGTGCTGCTGCCTCGCTTACCCGTTAAGTGCTGGTTCGCTGGGGCGACGGTGTAGTTCCGAACAGCGGCAGAGCTGCTTGCATTGTCTTTTTTGGGGCCACTGCCGTTTCCCGTTACTTCGCCATTAACCCGCGATGAGCTCGCGCTAGGGCACGGCTCGGCTGCACCTGCTCCTGCTCCGCCACCCTTCGCTTTCCTCCGCTCGAGAATCTCTCGTTTCCAGGCCGGCATTCTCGGGCTCTCCTGGCCGGCCTCTTGGCGGAGGACACGAACATCTCCGCCAGACATTGTGGAACGAGAGGATAACGTCTCCGGGGTTAGGGAGAAGCTGTTCCCCGGCTGGAAAGGAACCCTATATCCGCTGTCTTTTGCTGTACCTGCAGCGCCGAATAGCTTACCGTACACACACATACATCGCCTCGGTCTTTCTCTGCCTCCTTGGGTCCTTCCTCCTCCCTCCCTCCTCTGCTCCAGTCTCCAGCCCCGCCCTCCGCACCTGTAAACCTACAACGTCATCCACCAGTCTGCAAAGCCGCGCCTCTCAAAGACAAAAGCAGCAACCTCATTTGGTCATAGCGATTAAGAAACTCCCACCTTAAGGATATGGCTCCACCCCCTCACAAAAACTCCTCCCATTTCTATTGTTGAGCAGGCAAGGACGAGCTGTCAATCAAGCATCGACGTTTCAGCCCCTTTTTACTATTTAACCCTTTCAGTGAATTGATTATGTTTCGTCCCAGCCCTTGTTTATAATCTTACACAATACAAATGTCACCATTGCTTCGAAAGGTGCAGTTTTTACTTTATACACGTAACATCTAACTATAATACAGCTTCAAAATAACTGGGTAAGACGCGATGTGAATCGAATCTAACACAGCGTTTATTTCACTGAAGCTGTTGGTGGACCAACCCAGTCACTTAGGGGTTTAATTCGCGTTAGTTCAGAAGCTTCGTCTGATGCCAGTACACTTACGAATAATCCGTCTGAGATAAACACATTAGGAAATAAATTAGGCGGTATTACGTAGTTCTATTCTTAGGCACAGCTAGTAGGAGATTATATTGTTTCTCATCAAACATTTATCACAGTACAGTCACTACAAGGTTGGAATCCCAATGAGCCTCTTCGCACAAGGGCAGATGAGAGCTCGTGGACAAAGCAGTTTCGTGTTTCTGATGCACCACAATATTTTCCGGCCCAATAAAGTGTGTGTATGTTACATGGAGAGAAAGAGAGAGTGAGAGATAGACAAATACTGAGTAAGACAGAGGGAAAAACGAAATTGGAGGACTGTTGAAAGATTTTATAACTTGTGAATAATTAATGACTAAACCCATATTGCTTTATTCGTCTGTGTTCCCCAGTACGGCTTTTACGGACGGTTTTACGGTGACACAATTAGGTCCACAAGTCCAACACCAATGAAAGGACAGACGACAGTAACAGAGGTGATTAATTGCAGCAACCATCTTTAAACTTAACAAACACGACTCTGTTGTCTCGATAAATTAGAATATTTTGATGTGTCTCTTACTAATATTATCATGTCAAAAAAAAAGAACAAAATCCTATTCACACGGAATATTTCAGTTGTAGCTCTGAATCACTGAGTGAGACTTCCCCTTTGAAGAATTTCAGTTTTTTTTTTTACTTAAGCCTTTGACACAGGAAATATTGAAGTGGGACCAGTCGCTGTCCACAAACGGACTTCCACGTTAGTAGCGCCATCTAGTGGCACAGCGTCAGATAACAAACGCACAATGGAGCAGACGGGTGGATTACATCTGATTTAATCGGAAGTAAATCCCATTGATTCAGACATTTATTTCAAATAGAAATGGAAAATGATATCTCTTATGGGGTAACTGATCGAAATGACATGATAACTCGGGGAAGTCGTGGCCTAATGGTTAGGGAGTCGGGCTTGTAACCTTCAAGTTGCTGGTTCAATTCTCACACCGGTAGGAATTGAAGGTGGGGATTGTGAACAAACAGCACTCTCTCTGCCTTCGATACCATGACTGAGGTGCCCTTGAGCAAGGCACCGAACCCCCAATTGCTTCCCGGGCGCTGGAGCAATAGCTGCCCACTGCTCTGGGTGTATGTTCACTGTGTGTGCGTGCGGTTGCCCACTACTCACTACTGTGTGTGCACTTGGATGGGTTAAATGCAGAGGTAAATTTCGAGTATGGGTAACCATACTTGACAATAATTCACTTCACTTTACGTCACTCAACAAGCTTACATGTCGATGGTTTATTTACACATATAAACAACAACAACATAACACAGGTACCAAAAACAAGCAGATGAACACAATGTTGTTGGTGCAAGTTGAGTAGCCCCCTTTAAAAAAAAAGACATCCCATCTGATCTAACTCCATCCCACCAGTCTATTCTATCAGGAATGGCTCTTTGAAGGATAGGATTAGGCAATGAGTGCATGCTTGGGCATTAGGATCAATACACAGACCAGACACACTTGAACCGCGATGTTCGGGGGAGAGCCACGCGAGGGGTCGTCATGGAGACGCCGTCTGGTCGGCGAGGCGACACCAGGAGAGAGAAGACGAAGATCCATCACTCGTTCATGAGACACTTCCAACATGTCTAACCCACGATCCACTGTGTGTGTGTGTGACCCTGGATCCTCTCCAGTGGGCGGTGGTCGTCTCTTCCCTCCCCCTTCCCTCCCCCTCCCTCCCTCCCTCCCCCCCGGGGGGCGTCAGTTGACGCGACAGGCTCGTATCATAAGCAGCTGCAGGAGGATGAAGAGCGGAGACACGATGAGACCGAACCACAGCTCTCGAGTTTCATCTTGCTCCGCCAGCTTCTTACACAGCAGCACCTCACACACCAGCTTGAGACTCAGTACCGTGAGAACCCACAGCAACCGCAGCACGGCCAGACGCTTCTCGTTCTCCTGGTACAGGCGGATGGATACGATGGCCGTGAAGTAGGTGCTGAGGCCGTCAGCGGCGAACAACGGCACGAAGACGAGCCACCAGCTCATGGCGGGAGCGAAGAGGTCGGCGCGCAAAGCCACCAGGACGCTGAACACCAGCAGAGCGCACAGGTGGAGGAACAGTTCAAAAGTGGCGAAGCCTAACCACTGGACCAGCTCACGCAGGGAGAACAACATGGTGGAAGAAGGAGGGGCAAGGCCAGACCTCTCTCTCTCTCTCTCAGGGACGGACTAGGGGCGAGTCACTGGCCCAGTGAGGAGGGAGATGCTCTGGGCGTAGGGTGGGAGAGAGTCAGGAGAGGGTGGAGACATGGAAGTCAGTCTGAGTTCACAGGTGGGGCTGTCCCCGGATAGGACAGGTGTTGCGGACGCAGATGGTCTCAGAATTCACATCTTTGAAGTTGTGTGAGGGGTTAGTAGGGTGGGAAAGCAAGGGATTCACGTGGATGGAGACCTTTGTGGGCGTCTCTGGGATTTGTAGTCTTTCTCCAGCCACACTTCAGCCTGTCAATACAAACATGCAAATCCTAATTAGAGATCATTATTGGAAATAATAACATTATATAATGACCCGCTGTCAACCGACAGACGACGTTAATCATTCTCGCTACACCTTTACACAGTTTTGAAGAGACTACGAAGTAGCCAAATATAGATGGCTTGCAAATCGAACAAGATGACACCCTTTCATTGTGTTTTATAAAATCTAGCAACAGCTCGTTAGAATATTTTGGCAGACAGAAAGTTTACCTTGAAGTATGCGAGCTAATGCCGAGGCTTAGATTGAAGAAATAAAAATGTTTTCTAACGCAAGGATGGTGTCTAAGTGGCTAGCGACAACAGCTAGCTAGTGAGAGTACTGTCGTTAGCCAGCTAGCCAACTACCTTCGTAACGCCACCACATCCTGCAAGTAGTCATGTATTAATACGCATTCAGGCGTAATCCAAACCCTACGTATGTCATTTTACCTTCATGAGACTTGAGTATTTTGTTTCGCTTTTATCAAACGACTCATCTTCCGAATGTTTTTCCTCTCTTCAGCCTTCCTTCGATGTAAACATCGCGAGATTTCAGACCTCCTATATCACAGCTGTGTACGGTGGCCGACGAGTTCAGTCACTTCTTCGAGGAAGAACATTTATAGGAGGACGTATTGTACGAGAGTAAGGTAACTAACGTGTATTCATTCATTCGTGGGTATTTAATGGCTGATATGAAGTATCATTAATTAAGAAACATACTTTCATAGTTACAGTGTTGAGGGGGGAAAGTTCGCAAGCAAGTATAACTTGTCATTGCAGCCAGTCGAAGCAATAGTTTGGCTGGTAGGTGAATCGGGAGCCATTCTGACTGTTCAAATACTGTTTGATAATTATAGTTTACAGAACTTGATACTAGTATTGCATGGTGAGAAATGTCAACAAATTCGTTATCCTTAGTATTGTTAGTCTGGACGAGTCCCAGTTTCTTGCAGCCAAAACAATGTTTTATGCAATTCATGTTATATGAATAGTTTAGTTTTCCTGCTGTATATTACTCGTATAGCCTACATTCAAGGTTAGTTGGTCAAACATATATATATATATATTTGTCGTGGTTCATTATTCTATATCATTGTGATTGGGATCAAAGTAAGCTACACGTTTTTCGTACACGGTAACATTGTTAAAACATTTTTTATTTCGGCCAAGCAATGTTTTGACTAGCCAAGTTCACGCATGCTTGGCCATTTAATTTGGTGTTGAGAAAAGCCAAGCAGGCCTGTAAAACAACCAGGTTTCATTCCTGTGTGTCAAACACGAGGTGTCTAATGCCAAATCTCTCTCTTCCTCCGTCTCTCGCTGTCGCAATCGTCTTACATCTATCGCTCTCTAACCCTCCTGAAGCGCCTGTTCAAGGCGGTAATGTTCCGCTTGTATTCCCCTCTCCGTTCTGTCTAAAACGTTGGCCTTTCAGCACAAGAACAGCATCTGTTCTGCCGTTAAACTGTAATAAAGTCAGAGCTGAATCGACGTCTGTTGTACTTTTAAAGCAGAACTCATGCAATATTGCAAGAAGACGACCAACAAACGCCAATTCAATTCAGATTTCGAATGAAGGCTGCATACTGTATTGCCGCCGTTTTAGATCATCGGTCTTCTGCTATTTTCTGCTATCTTATCAATTGTTGCCAGTCAGGGGACCAGATTAATCCGAATGGTGACGTTTTATTTCCTCGGTAGAATTCATCTGACATGACTCCTCAGATAGTTTGTTACACGTAACCATCTGGAAAGTCGTCATCGGGAACGGATGGGAAAAGGACAGGCATTTTCTATTTTGCGCTAACACCAACCACGTCATAGTTGCAAATAGTTCCTCCTACACTGGTTATGGAGCTCAACTCTTAACACTCATCCATTCAGAGACGTTAGTTAGCATACTATCATGGCATTACAGCGCTGTTACGACGTTATGACGTTTACGACGTTTACGACGTTATGACGCGTTCTGGTGACTCCTCTGACAGTCGGCCTGTGTTTCCAGCTTCCTCTCCCAGGATCACCATGCAGCCGATCCAGTCTCTCCTGCACAGCGGATATTTCCACCCCACCCTCAGATACTGGCAGTCCTCCCATCTGACCCCCGACAACCTCATCTACCCCATCTTCGTCACGTAATTGCTCTTTTGTTGCTTTTACGTTGCACATTTTTTTTATCACATTTGATCGGTCAAGGTGATGTACGCTTTGACGTAGAATGTTGAGTAGAAGTACAAAGGATAAGAAGTGAAGTTCTAACTTTGTTTCAGCGGTTAGAGTTCTAGAACAGTCTGGACTTACAGGGAACACTGTTACAATATTACAAAAAAAAAACGTATAACTCTATGGTTCTATCTAGACACATTCAGCATGTTAGGTCAAATGTAACTGTGCTTTGCCACAAACACTGTTACTGTTCGTCACAGTGTGGATGAGCTTTGTTTGTGCTTTTTCTTTGCACAGCGACAGTCCAGACGCAGTGGAACCCATCGCCAGTCTGCCAGGACAGGCCAGGTACACACCCTCCGTCTGGGCAGAGGATGATGTGTCTGAAGCAGGAGGCTGGGGTCTGGGTGGTGCTCTGAGGGAGGCTGGGGTCTGGGTCCTGCTCTGAGGGAGGCTGGGGTCAGGGTCTTGCTCTGAGGGAGGCTGGGGTCTGGGTCTTGCTCTGAGGGAGGCTGGGGTCTGGGTGTTGCCCTGAGGGAGGCTGGGGTCTGGGTCTTGCCCTGAGGGAGGCTGGGGTCAGGGTCTTGCTCTGAGGGAGGCTGGGGTCAGGGTCTTGCCCTGAGGGAGGCTGGGGTCAAGGTGTTGCCCTGAGGGAGGCTGGGGTCTGGGTGTTGTTCTGAGGGAGGCTGGGGTCTGGGTCTTGCTCTGAGGGAGGCTGGGGTCTGGGTCTTGCCCTGAGGGAGGCTGGGGTCTGGGTCTTGCCCTGAGGGAGGCTGGGGTCTGGGTATTGTTCTGAGGGAGGCTGGGGGTCTGGGTCTTGCCCTGAGGGAGGCTGGGGTCTGGGTGTTGCTCTGAGGGAGGCTGGGGTCTGGGTGTTGCTCTGAGGGAGGCTGGGGTCTGGATGTTGTTCTGAGGGAGGCTGGGGTCTGGGTGGTGCTCTGAGGGAGGCTGGGGTCTGGGTGTTGCCCTGAGGGAGGCTGGGGTCTGGGTGGTGCTCTGAGGGAGGCTGGGGTCTGGGTGGTGCTCTGAGGGAGGCTGGGGTCTGGGTGTTGCCCTGAGGGAGGCTGGGGTCAGGGTCTTGCCCTGAGGGAGGCTGGGGTCTGGGTCTTGCCCTGAGGGAGGCTGGGGTCTGGGTGTTGCCCTCAGATAGACAGTCAGCATTGTGAGGTCTGAGTCAGAGCCTGGTGGAAGATAAGCAGAGAATCCGTTGACTCCCTCCCCTCACTTCCCTCTCCTCACCTCCCTCCCCCCACGTCCCCCTCCCTTCCTCCCTTCTTACACACACTGGATCGTTTTGAACTTTTTTTGATCGCTGTTCGCTAAGACGGACTTGAAATCAGATGACACACCAAGAGTCAGGGTTTTCAAAAGGTTTCTGTATAAATTTTGCAATGCCTGAGTGACGTTTCCAGGTCAGACATTAGTAATGTTACACAGAATTTTGCTCACCACAGGTCAGATGTTAGTAAGTTATCATAAAAAAATATTTACAGCTAATAAAGTTCCACAAACTACTAATCATTGAAACAAGAAAGTCTTTCTAAAAGACGGTGTTTCAAGAGAGGATGTTTCTAAAATACAGTGTTTCAAGAAAGGATGTTTCTAAAAGACGGTGTTTCAAGAAAGGATGTTTCTAAAAGACGGTGTTTCAAGAAAGGATGTTTCTAAAAGACGGTGTTTCAAGAAATGATGTTTCTAAAAGACGGTGTTTCAAGAGAGGATGTTTCTAAAAGACGGTGTTTGGAGAGAGGATGTTTCTAAAATACAGTGTTTCAAGAAAGGATGTTTCTAAAAGACGGTGTTTCTAAAAGACGGTGTTTCTAAAAGACGGTGTTTCAAGAGGGGATGTTTCTAAAAGACGGTGTTTCAAGAGAGGATGTTTCTAAAATACAGTGTTTCAAGAAAGGATGTTTCTAAAAGATGGTGTTTCAAGAAAGGATGTTTCTAAAAGACGGTGTTTCTAAAAGACGGTGTTTCTAAAAGACAGTGTTTCAAGAGAGGATGTTTCTCTGATGTGTGAGGTGTTTTTCCACAGGTATGGGGTGAACAAGCTGGAGGACATGTTGAGACCACTCGTAGAGAACGGATTGAAGTGTGTGCTGATTTTTGGAGTGCCTGCGAAGATCGCAAAGGTAAAACTGGACTAATGATCTGCTTCTGGCCACTTCTGTTGGACTCTGAAGACACTGTTTGTACGTCACTTTAAAGCATCTGCTAAATAAATCAAATGTAACGTACCATCTGAACCATGTCTGAACAGCGCGAACGTTTTAAGAAGTTCACTACGTGCAGCGTTGTTGAGAGGGTTACTGTAAAGATTCGATGGGTGCCGTTGCTACAGCAACCGACTGACGAGCAAGAGGTGCAGGTTCGTTCAATGATGTTGAACGAAACATGACATGACCTTTGACCCCAGGATGAGAGAGGCTCGGGTGCTGACTGTGACTCGACCCCGGCGATCCTGGCTGTGTCGAAGCTCCGGTCGTTGTTCCCTGATCTGGTCCTGGCCTGCGATGTCTGCTTGTGCCCGTACACCTCCCACGGACACTGTGGTGAGTCCTCACCCCTCCTTACTCCTCCTCACCCCTCCTTACTCCTCCTCACCCCTCCACACGCCTCCTCACCCCTCCTCACCCCTCCTCATCCCTTCCCACCCCTCCACACCTCTTCTCACCCCTCCTCACCACTCCACACCCCTCCACACGCCTCCTCACCCCTCCTCACGCCTCCTCACCCCTCCTCACCCCTCCTCACCTCTTCTCACTCCTCCGGAACATCTGATAAACGGAGACTCTCTTGTCTCTCCAAGGAATCTTGCGTGAAGACGGTACTCTGGATAATTCTGCCAGCTGTGAGCGTCTGGCAGAGGTAGCGGTGGCCTACGCCAGGGCAGGTAACTCCTCAGCTTCCTCCGCCCACATCCTCCCTTCCTCACTGTGATTGGAGGAAAGCTCCGCCCACATCCTCCCTTCCTCACTGTGATTGGAGGAAAGCTACGGGAACACAACTGTAACTAGTGTTGTTGTCCACCAGGGTGCCACATCATCGCTCCCTCCGACATGATGGACGGACGAGTGGGGGCAATCAAACAGGCACTGGTGTCTCACAACATGAGCAACAAGGTAGGTTGAGACTGCAGTGAGGATAGTGTCCAGTAACAAGCTAGGTTGAGACTGCAGTGAAGATAGTGTCGAGTAACAAGCTAGGTTGAGACTGCAGTGAGGATAGTGTTCAGTAACAAGGTAGGTTGAGACTGCAGTGAGGATAGTGTCCAGTAACAAGCTAGGTTGAGACTGTAGTGAGGATAGTGTTCAGTAACAAGGTAGGTTGAGACTGCAGTGAGGATAGTGTTCAGTAACAAGCTAAGTTGAGACTGCAGTGAGGATAGTGTTCAGTAACAAGGTAGGTTGAGACTGCAGTGAGGATAGTGTTCAGTAACAAGCTAGGTTGAGACTGCAGTGAAGATAGTGTCCAGTAACAAACTAGGTTGAGACTGCAGTGAAGATAGTGTCCAGTAACAAGCTAGGTTGAGACTGCAGTGAGGATAGTGTCCAGTAACAAGCTAGGTTGAGACTGAAGTGAGGATAGTGTCCAGTAACAAGCTAGGTTGAGACTGCAGTGAAGATAGTGTCCAGTAACAAGCTAGGTTGAGACTGCAGTGAGGATAGTGTTCAGTAACAAGCTAGGTTGAGACTGCAGTGAGGATACTGTCCAGTAACAGACAATGAACTTCTTACCTTAACCTGTCTCCTGTTCCTCAGGTGTCTGTGCTGAGCTACAGTGCAAAGTTCGCGTCTTGTTACTACGGACCTTTCAGGTAAACACCTGTGTGCACCTGGTCCTGACAGCTGTGTGTGTAACACTTATGTGCTGATCTGAGAGCTGCTGTGTGTGTAACACTTACGTGCTGATCTGAGAGCTGCTGTGTGTGTAACACTTATGTGCTGATCTGAGAGCTGCTGTGTGTGTAACACTTATGTGCTGATCTGAGAGCTGCTGTGTGTGTAACACTTACGTGTTGATCTGAGTGCTGCTGTGTCTGTAACACTTATGTGCTGATCTGAGTGCTGCTGTATCTGTAACACTTATGTGCTGATCTGAGTGCTGCTGTGTGTGTAACACTTACGTGCTGATCTGAGAGCTGCTGTGTGTGTAACACTTACATGCTGATCTGAGAGCTGCTGTGTGTGTAACACTTACATGCTG
>BROE01000015.1:10164773-10177233 GCA_036571765.1 Plecoglossus altivelis
GAGGGAGAGATGGAAGAGGGGTGTGATGGGGGAGTATGTAAGGGGGATTGGATGGTAGATGGTGAGGAGTAGGAAGGTGAGGGAGTAAGGGTGGGTGGAGTTATTTTGAGATGTAGAGGGAGTGTAGGGTGGATAGATTTTTGGATTAGGGGGAGGTGTAGAGCTTGATGATGGTGAGAGAGAATGGGGAGGGGATGATGGGATTGAGGGAAGGGGGAGTGTTGAGAGATGAGGGAGAGAGAGATGGGGAGGGAGTGAGGGGGGGAGGTTAATTGGGGGAGGTGGAGATGAGCATTGATGAGGGAGTTTGTAGGGGAGTATGGAAGGTGAGGGGGAGTGATTGAGTATTGGATGACGGGAGAGAGAGAGTGGAGGGAGTTGAGGGGAAGAGGAAGGGGGAGTGGATGCATGAGATGAGATTGTGGATTGTGAGGGGAGATGATAGGGTTGGGGTGATTGAGTGATTATGTATGTTATTGTTGGGATTGGGTATCTAAGTTGGGGAGGATGGAAGGGGGAGGGTGGAGGATGTTATGATTGGGAGAGATGGAATTGGGGTATGAGTGAGGGGAGAGGAATGTGGTGAGGGATTGATGTAGATTGGGAGGGATGTGGTGTAGTAGATGGTGAGGAGGGGAGAGTGAAGTGGGTTGTCCGACGATGAGGGGGAGTATAGTGTATAGGTGTGGGATGTTATGATGAGATGGTGAGGTGGAGGAGTGAGGTGTTGCGGTTGTGTTCTTTGTTTGGTGGTGAGGGTGGTGGCCGTTGGTTAAGGGAGTAATGGGATGTTTTGGGGTAGATTATGTGGAGATGTGCGCGTAGGGGTGGAGACGTGAGTGAGGAGAGGTAAGTGGGGTAGTAAGATGTGTGAGCAGAGGTCCGGTCCTTTCCTCGTTGTGGCTCTTGGCTCTAAGAAGATGATGGCCATCAATTGTTGGTGTTGTTTGTAATGGTCAGATAGTGCCTAGCTCTAGTGTATCGCGCGTGGCCACGTTCCAGTTACTCCTGCGTTTTGTTCCAGGTGCTGACATCATCATCACCTACTACACTCCTCAGCTGCTCACCTGGCTGAAAGAGTAACGGAGCCCGCGATTGGACAGAGAGATGGACCAATGAGAGGATTCCTCGTCAACTGTGGGACGCCAGAGCATCAAATGTCGCTGATACACGAAAACAACCTGTATCTCTGCAAACACACGATTCCTTTCAGTTCTTTTCATCTGTTATTCTGTGTCTTCGTGTAGGTTATTTTTTATGTTATAAGTTTTCGTTCTTAGCAGCAGTTAGAGATTCTCGCCAAAGTTGGGAGTTTTGCTTTAAAAAGATCAACCGCTTTAACAAAATGTGCACAAGGTTAGTGTTACTTGAACGAATTGAGAATGTCTGTATATGGAGTATTAAAGTCTTGAGGTGTTTCGGTAACGAACGATGAAAACGTAGATGTGGACCTCTGATCGTGTGTTTGGCTTCACAAGCGATCGTCTCCTGATCACGTCACGTTTATACAAATCCAGAAAAGGAAAATAAATGAAAGTTTCTTTCGATTGTGTCAGTTAGTGCTTTATTTCCCTGGTGATCTCGTAACGTGCAGCATTGTGCCAAAGCCTTCGGCATTTAACATGTTCTTCATTAAAAGGGCAAAGAAAATTAAATATTTTGTTTTGTAATTTGTTTAATGCATTTTTGTCTTACTTTCACTTACTTTTACTAAAATAATAATTAAATCCTAGGACTTGATCACAGTCCTACACGTGGAATGTGAGGATGTAACATACATGTTCTTGCTGCCCCGCGTGCGCTTTCAGTCCCTCCTCCTCCCGCGAGGGGATTTTACAGACGGGACGTCATAATGGCTGAAGCAGAGAAACAGCGCCCTCTAGTGGCGCACTGCGGGTGGTGCCGGCGCAACGGCCGTCTGAGGAAGGTTCATACTAACGGGAGGCTCTCTGAAGAGGATCCCTTCAGACACGGTTGAAACTTCACCTCCTATAACACAGGATAGTACAATACTTGCAAAAAGTCGTGTCTAAAATTAATTATCTTAACTAATTCATTAAATTAATTTAACAAGTAAAAGTTCAAAGCTCAAACACTACTTCACTAGCTCCTTATTTGATTTCATGCAGGTGTTCGACAGCGAATAACAGCAAGTTTTTACCCCTCAGCTGGTACAGTCATCCTGTCGCTGGTTTACATTTCTCTGAAGGCCTGCAACAGGCGGCTATCCTGTCAGCCACGTAGGATAGTGCTGTGGGAGACATGGCGATATCACTTCTCACGGGCCTCGATAGTTTGGTCTTATCCATCAACTATACCCTTGGATACAAGTTTGCCATCTAGGATTATATTATCGTTATTATGATAATTGTATAACATATTTGAACTGCTCAGCGATGAAGATAATGTTATGAAATCAACCCTGAAACACTTTTGTATAAGTTTATACAGTTTAAAATATGTATATAAAGTAGGCGGAGACCACACGTCCAGTATTGTGTGAAACCGCTTGAATTGAGACAACAGCCGCTTTGCGGTAGCTCTCTTATATTAAAAATATATTTACAGAAGAGTAACCGTCGTTTTACATAAATATATGTGGTTCACATACCAAATCATTTCGTCCATTAAATTAAACGTTTTTCTTACCATTGAATAAGAGTCAAAGCATGTCTGTGGTCCTCAAGATTTTAAACGGTTTTCTAGTTAGTCGTTGAGCTAAAAACAGCGCAAGTCCTCACAGAAGAAACGAATGAATAATTAAATTGTCTGGTTGTCTTGTGACCGTGAAGAACTGGTAACATAACACCGCTTCCTCCAATTGATTTGGTGTCTCGCCATCTTAAGAAGAGAAGCAATATTGCAATGTATTTAACTTTATTGCTAGGAAAGCATCGTCTTTGTTGCAATGATTGATTAATTATCTTCACGTTCAAGCAAACACAAACTCCTCAAGGAATCTTAACGCGACGTTGTGGATTGAACGAGTATTCTGTGATCGACTATCAGTGTCTGGAGTGATGTCATACCAAGACGCCGGTAGGCGATTGGTTGTTGTCATCTTCGTGCTAACGGTGCTACTAGTAGCTTGTGAACTACTGCGATACTGATAGATTTGGTTTCGCAAATATTGTTGTCTGACAGGTGAGTGAAGATTTAAATTTGCAGCAACATGTGGTCTGTAACAAGCCTAAATAAAGGAAGGTATTCAACAGTCAAATAGTTTGTCTTGCAAATCGCTTAGAGGGGTCAACGTCGAATTGCAGAAAACGATTGACTACTAGAGTAGCCAGACGCTTACCAATTGACACCTCATATAGCTTAACTAGTTAGCTAGCTTTAGCACTAGCGGTGAGATTCCAACAAAGTTTTGCCTTTCGAACTAGTTGCTAAAACATACTTCACTGTACTTACAGTTATTTAATCGGCGATTCAAAATTAGATTGTGTATGGCAAGGACAGTGTCATGAATGCGTCTGTGTTTGTGTTGCTTTCAAAGTATGTAGCAGATTAGTTAGCTAGCTGGAGCTAACGAGCTACATAGCGACCATTATGCGACTGGAATTGTTATGGCTTGTTTATCTGCAATGTCCTCTACCGTTAATAACTACTGTGTCCACGGGACTACTGTACGTGCATGGTCTACAGTGAATCGGAACTTCATCAAATGAACGTAGCTTGACGACGCATCATTTTAGAGTATTCAAAGTATAATATAAATCAAGTGCTTCTGCAGTGGTGGCTAAAGCATGACTTAAATAAGCAGCTTGTAGTGGTGATACCCTGGCATGCACTAGTCCAGCCCCCCGCCGCAGCTGACAGGCTTAATATAGCCGGACCCAGAGGTGTCAGGCGGGCGGGACCACGCAGATCCGGAAACGGAGATCATTTGTTGTCATCTAAATTCCTCAATTGTGACGTCACTTTCCGTATATTTGGGTCTTCTTTTTTTCACCACACATGACGTAATGTTCAAACTACACCTGCCAGTATTCAGATGACACTAATGGATTTGGCAAGGGTTTGATTTAGCACACTTGATGAAAGATCAAGTCATCTGCCTGTTTGAATGATTTCATGATTTCCCCGGCCCCGACCCTTACCCCGGCCCCGACCCTGACCCTTACCCCGGCCCCGACCCTGACCCTGCTTTCTGTGGCTTCCTGCAGGATGCCAGGATGGAGAACCAGCCTGCCCTGCCTGATAGCCTGGTGTTGGAGATCTTCCTGCATCTCCCCCACAGCACTGTGCTAAGCGCTGGCTTGGCCTGCAGACAGTGGCTCAACGTGTCCAGAGACGAGTTCCTCTGGAGAGAACTCTTCTACAGCTACTACCGCATCCCTCGCTCTGTACCCAGACACCCAGGTATCTAGAACCCAGACACCTAGAACCCAGACACCCAGGTATCTAGAACCCAGACACCTAGAACCCAGACACCCAGGTATCTAGAACCTAGACACTCAGATATCTAGAACCCAGACACCTAGAACCCAGACACCCAGGTATCTAGAACCTAGACACTCAGATACCTAGAACACAGATACCTAGAACCCAGACACTCAGATACCTAGAACCCAGACACTCAGATACCTAGAACCCAGACACCTAGAACCCAGACACCTAGAACCGAGACACCTAGAACCCAGACACTCAGACACCTAGAACCCAGACACTCAGACACCTAGAACCCAGACACTCAGATACCTAGAACCCAGACACCTAGAACCCAGACACTCAAATACCTAGAACCCAGATACCTTGCATTCTGGACACTTTGCCTCCAGCTAATATCCACACCTTAAATCCATTGCTATTTCCCTTTGCTGCGTGTGCTTGCTCGTTCTGTCCATCTCTCACCACACTGCGTGCATGCGTCCGAACAGCGTCCGTGTCGTGGTACCGGGAGTTCAGGCGTCTGTTTGACTGCATCCCCTGTGAGGAAGTTCAAACTCTGAAGGAACATCATGACCAGGTCCTGCACCTGGCCTTCTCGCACAGAGGACATCGTTTCTCATCCTGCTCCAAGGACTGCACCGTTAAGGTCCACTGTAGCCTCCCTGATCCTTTTACACACTCTTATATGTACACACACGCAAGCGAGACAGAAGATATACAGTATACACTCTCTACATGCACTGTTATATACACACGCAAGCGAGACAGAAGATATACAGTATACACTCTCTACATACACTGTTATATACACACGCAAGCGAGACAGAAGATATTATATGCTCTCTGTCCACAGTAAATATGATATACCCCACATGTCTGAATGTATGAGATATACAGTATGAAAACAGTGTATTTACATGCAATCTCTTTCTGTACATGGATATTGACGGTACAATAATCCATCTGTACATGTTACTTGTTATTGGAATACCACTTTAACCTGAGAAGTGGAACATGTTGTGTATCAGCTGTGGGACACAGAGAGGCCAGATGGGAACATTTCGCTGGTCCACAGTTGTAGCATGCGGCAGTTTAACTGGGGCTACACCCAGTTCTCCCAGTTCAACGCTGACGACACCCTGCTGCTGGTGTCAGGGGTCTACCTGGGTCCACACCACTCCTCCTCGGGGGAAATCGCTGTCCTCAGCCTCGGTAGGAGACACACGCATGCACACACACACACACCTGTATACAGGCACACACACACACCTGTATACAGGCACACACACACACCTGTATACAGGCACACACACACACCTGTATACAGGCACACACACACCTGTATACAGGCACACACACACCTCTATACAGGCACACACACACCTCTATACAGGCACACACACACCTCTATACAGGCGCACACACACACCTGTATACAGGCAAACGCACACACACACCTCTATACAGGCAAACGCACACACACACCTCTATACAGGCAAACGCACACACACACCTCTATACAGGCACACACACACACATCTCTATACAGGCACACACACACCTGTATACAGGCACACACACCTGTATACAGGCAAACACACACACACACACCTCTATACAGGCACACACACACCTCCATACAGGCACACACACACACACACATACATACACACACACCTCTATACAGGCACACACACACATACTTACACACACCTCTATACAGGCACACACACACACACACATACCACATTTATACAGGCACACACACACACATACATACCACATTTATACAGGCACATGTATATAACAGGACGCGGATACACAGTCTCTCTGTCCTTATGTCTTCCAGAAATGTTCCTCTCGTGGCTTTTAACAAATTAAATTACAAATTAGGCTAAATGCAAAGATGGTCTAGTCCTCTGGGTCATGACTGTAAACATGCTAGCAGTAGCTAGCATAATGCTCTGGGTCATGACTGTAAACATGCTAGCAGTAGCTAGCATAATGCTACAAATAAATTTAATTTTTTTATTTGTGTGTGTGTGTGTGTGTGTTCCAGACAACTACACTCTTCTGTCTCGCGTGAGAAACAAGCCGTACGACGTGTTTGGCTGCTGGCTCAATGAGACTCACCTGATCTCAGGGAACCTGCACTGGATAGGAAACATGACATCCTGCTCAGTGCTGTGGCTCAACAAGGCCTTCCAGGTCCCACACACACACACACACCTACACTCACACCTACACACACACCTACACACACCTACACACAGACATACTCACACACACAGACATACTCACACACACACACACACGCAGACATACTCACACACACAGACATACTCACACACACAGACATACTCACACACAGACATACACACACAGACACACACCTGCACACAGGCACACACAGACATACACACACCTGCACATAGACACACACCCAGACACACACCTGCACACAGATACACACACACACACCTGCACATAGACATACACACATAGACATACACACATAGACATACACACACCTGCACATAGACATACACACATAGACATACACACACCTGCACATAGACATACACACAGACATACATGCCCACACACACACACACACACACACACACACACATTAATAATGTCTAGCTGTCCTGTAGCCTAGCAACCAGTCTTCCCCAGTTCTCCCGCTGTTCTACCGCTGAGCTGTACCCCTACGTTCTCCAGGATATCGAGTCGGAGAATGTGAACGTGGTGAAGCGTCTGTTCAAGATCCAGAACGTCAACGCCAGCACCATCAGAACCGTCATGGTGGCACACTGCCGTCGTCACGACAACCCGGACCTCCTCTTAGACTACGAGGCCCAGTCCCAGGCCCGCTCCACTCCTCTGCTGTTTGACCTGGGTAGCCCTGACACAGAGGAGGAGGAGGAGGAGGAAGAGCATCCTAGGGATATAAAGGGGCGTTTGGCTCACCCCTCTGCACCAGGGCTGGAACATATTATCCAGGTAGGACAGTATTAATTGTCATATGGACATTATGTTACGCACAGTAAAAGAGAACACAAACACATGAATGTAATGTGGAATATAGTTTTCGTTTTTTCATAGCGAATATTAACAATGACTGTCAGTTAGAGCTGTATGCATGATTGTAACCAATTCCTAAAGGTGTCTCCTGCCCCCCCTGTCCTCCCCCCCCCCTATCCTTCTTCCTCCCCCCTCCACCCTCCTGGGCCATCAGGGTGTGGCTGCCAGAGATTTGGAGCTGGAGGCCAAGGTGGTCCGGATGATGAGCCGTGCCCGTACCAAGCCCCCGGACCCCTCCCTCGTCTCCCCCTCCACCCCCGGGGACGGGGAGGACAAAACCTACCTGCTGTTCACCACTGGCAGCCTCACCTACTCTCCTCACCAGATAGGTAGAGCATCCTCACACACACTCACACTCACACACACACACACACCCGACAGCAAGGGCATCCTTCCGGGTTCTGCAAGAGACACTCACGGCTTGCTCTGCGTGGTTCTGAAGGTATCAAACGGATTCTGCCGGACCAGATGAGCACAAGCGGTCCAGTTCTGGGCGAGGAACGCAACTCAGATGAGTTCTTCGACTCTCTGGACCACGTGATCGATATCCACGGACACATCATTGGCATGGGCCTGTCTCCAGACCACAGGTACAGTAGTTCTGGACATATGTGGTTGTAGGTCAGTGGGTTACTAAGCGTCAGAAAAGTTTATGATCACACGTAATGGTTGCTAAGCGCTCGTCTCCCGTTGCCTAGGTACCTGTACGTAAACAGCCGGGCGTGGCCGGCTGGCTGCGTGATCTCCGATCCCATGGCCCCGCCCCCCATCGCAGAGGAGATCGACCTGCACGTCATCGACCTGAAGAGCCTGCGCGAGGAGAGGCGGAGCCTAAGGGCGCACAGAGCCTTCACACCCAATGACGAGTGCTTCTTCATCTTCCTGGATGTCAGCCGGGATTTCGTTGCCAGGTACAAGAGCGGTTTCAAATATTTGTTTTTAAAGATATATTGTGTGTAATATTATTATTATTATTATTATTATCATTTTGTACTCATATCAGTGCATAGCTCTCAGAAATAGTATAAATAGACTGTGTAGATGTGTGTGTCTATATAGACGTGGTGTGTGTGCCAGTATAGAGGCATGTGAGTGTGGATTTTGTAAAAAAGAAATGTGTTTGTAGCCTAAAACCCAGTTTAGTAACTACACACCTTGTTGAAAACCGCTCCCTTGACCTCTCTGTCGCCCTCCAGTGGCGCGGAGGACAAGCACGGCTACATCTGGGACCGCCACTACAACATCTGCTTGGCGCGGCTACAGCACGATGACGTGGTGAACTCTGTGGCCTTCAGCCCGGCCGACCAGGAGCTGCTGCTGTCCGCCAGCGACGACTCCACCATCAAGGTGTGGCGCTCACCTCGCATGGTGCGGCTGGCACAGACGCCCGCACGCCCACCGCGGCCCCGGACCCTGCTCTCATGGCTGGGTCGCAGAGGAAGCAGCCAGGCCAATGGGAAGCCTGGACCCAGTTAGACCAGACTGAGAGAGGGAGGGAGGGGGGAAAGAGAAGATGGAGGAGATGGAGAAGGGGGAGAGGGAGAGAAGGGGGAGAGGGAGAGAGACAAGGGGGAGAGGGAGGGAGAGAGAAGGTGGAGAGGAAGGGAGAGAGGGAGAAGGTGGAAAGGGAGGGAGAGAAGGTGGAGAGGGAGGGAGAGAAGGTGGAGAGGGAGGGAGAGAGAAGGTGGAGAGGGAGGGAGAGAAGGTAGAGAGGGAGAGGGAGGGAGAGAGAAAGAAGGGGGAGAGGGAGGGAGAGGTGCTTCTGCCATATGGTCAATGGGAAAACCTGAACCCAGTTAAATGGTGCAGGTTGGAGCATGGGGAAGGGGGAGAGAGAGGGAAAGAGGGGAGACAGACAGGTGCTTCTCTCACGTAGTTGACACTCCAGGAGTGAGGGTGTTGTGGTCAACAAGTGGCCAGTTTCAGATGCAACTCTTACGACTGTGATGAGGTGACTCAGCATCACCAAGGACGTAGGATACACTTACCCCGTTAGACTCAAGGGGGCGCTGTTGCTACACCGTCCAGCTTCTCTACAGACTGACTGGTGCCAACCAGGTCTGACATGTTTGTACACAGTACAAACCAGGAACTGACTGAATGCTTGGACGTAAGAAGAAGAAATTATGATACGTAATCTGTTCATTTCAAAGACAATTAAGTCTGTGAGGAAAGGAGAGCCGTGTACAGTAACATATATATACAGTATACTGTACATATACTTATATACAACCTTATTTCTTGTGTTTTTGTTTTTTAAGGCTTTCAAACCACGTGTGCACGCCAGCACTCGAGTTTACATTGTGTCTTATCTGATGTTTTATATGTTAGAATGTGTTTGTAGGTCAGTGAGGTCATGATGGGAGAGGTCGGAGGTCAGACTGGTCCGTCAGAGAACATCGATCCTTTTCACTTTGTTTCACATCACAGCTGTTTGTCTGATTCATATTAAACTTGTTTGTCTTAAATACCCAGAACTACATGCGGTTTTAAGTTGTTTCATAGCCTGTCACCTGAATATTCCTACAGTGAAACTAATAAATGTATGAAACATGCTTACTGTTTATTTTCATTGTAGCCGTCAAGGTTACGTTAAGATTATGTAGGACTGTGACTTCCTGCAAGATAGTGCAAAAAGACAGTTACCATGACAGTCCTGTCATTGTTACATCACAAACAAGTTGACAGTCCTGTCATTGTTACATCACAAACAAGTTGACAGTCCTGTCATTGTTACATCACAAACAAGTTGACAGTCCTGTCATTGTAACGTCACAAACAAGTTGATTGTCAAGAAAACTGGTAACCTGGGTGTTTTGAGGAATTCCACCAAAAAAACAAGTGTCAGTCTTGTGATTTGGAATCTTTGTGTTTAATTCCATGTACAGGACAAGTTTCACACACATTTATCTACGAAGGACAATCATTGGCAACAGCTCTTCAGAACCTCCACTAAGGCTATAGGAAGTGAAATCAAATACATTGTCTGTTAGAAATGAACTAAAACTTTCTTCCATTTAGAAATAAAAACATTCAAAAACAAATGACCATTGTTTCTTTTAAGTTGAATTTGACCACAATCTCGTTAAGTATTAATGTCTGGTTATAAGATAATATTACAGGAGCAGAAGAAAATGGCATATTCCTGCATGTGCGACCAGCACATAATATTCACGCAAAATGGCTTAAATCATTCAAGTTTGTTGACGTTTATCCTCATAGACGAGTAGTATCTTCAAATACAGTATTAGAAGTATCTTCATAGATAAGCAGTATCTTCATAGATCAGTAGTATCTTCATAGATCAGTAGTATCTTCATAGATCAGTAGTATATTCATAGATCAGTAGTATCTTCATAGATCAGTAGTATATTCATAGATCAGTAGTATCTTCATAGATCAGTAGTATATTCATAGATCAGTAGTATCTTCATAGATCAGTAGTATCTTCATAGATAAGCAGTATCTTCATAGATCAGTAGTATCTTCATAGATCAGTAGTATCTTCATAGATGTATTTCATGGTGATGGTTTATTCTTCAGTATTTGCTGAGATCGTTACTTGAGTTCTTGGAGTGCTGCTTCTTTGGTGATCTGTCTCCAGCTTTCTGGGATTTGACCTAAATCAGTAAATTTGTATCCATACTTTTTCTCCCACTGAGACTGAAAAGTACAAATGAACCATTTCCAGTAACTCTGACTGCTGTTATCTGCAGTGATGTTCCATTCATCATACGGTTTACCTGCATCTCTGTATTTCTTGTAGGGCCACCTACCAGTTGAACAGATGAAAGACTCATCACTGTCCAGACATGTGGTGCAGAAGTTAGTACCAAAAAAGTCTGTATCCTGATAATGCCATCCAGCAATGGCTTCAGAACGGTGAAATTGGACACTGTGCTCTCCATCATGTCCAGGGATGGTGTTTGTACAGATGGCTTTGCAGAACGGGCACTGGGCCCAACATCCTTTATGATGATCCAACAGGTGCTCGCAGGCTTGGTTTTTCAAAGTGGCAAAAGATTGTATTCCCAAATTCTGCTTCTCTTCTTTCATCTTACTCACCGTCTCATTAAGACATTTTGCTATGTTATCTTTGAGTTCTGTCAGATTCTTAATATCTTCATTTTCTATGCTCTTCAGATCCTCTCTTTTAATCACCATGTGTTTTCCAAGTGTCTTACAGAAACTGTCCAGCCATGTTTTGGCTATGCCACGTTGTGCAACAACTTCTGCTGTTACTTCAGTATTCACTGTTAAAAGGACACTTTTCAACGAACGTAGGTTTTCATCAAGCAAGTCTGTAATTTTGTCTTTTGCAAAATATGTCTCCACTTCCCCTTGGATGAATCTTTCAAAATAGGCCTTTGGTTGGTCAATGTATTCCACATAGTCATCAAAGCTTTGCTTTTCTGCAAGATGTTTCAGGATGTGATTCTCAAGATTGGATCTGTTTCCATTAAAGGCAGGATGGTTGGTTATTAATGAATCACTAATCTGTCTGCTTGTTTTCTGGTTCATTTGCTGTTTGATTGCTGGTTCCAGCTGTTTACAGAGGAAATCTGCAAAAATGGTGATGGAGTTTGCTCCTTTGCATAAGTTCTTGCACATCTGAAGGTACTGATCTCGTTTGCTTTCCAGGTATATTTGAGGGTCTACCGTTTTCCTGAATGATGAATGCATCCTCTCAAATGTTGGAACTGCTTTGATGCACAGGTGAACAGACAGGTCAGTTAGGTAATCTTTTGTGAATTTAATCTGATGGGACTTTGTAAAACTCTCGATCTCCCTTGTTATGGTGGTTAATATTTCATGAATAAAGCTGTTATTGAAATCCCATCCTTCATTTTCTTTCTTAGTGATATATTTGTCGACCATGCGTGACACTTGCTGTGTACATGTTTTCACTGACTCTTCTGGATTTCTATGGAAAAGATTCAATTTATCCAGTGACTGCCACCACGCTTGGTTTACGTGC
>BROE01000015.1:10177733-10195920 GCA_036571765.1 Plecoglossus altivelis
ACAACCCCGTCCATGAGGAGACAGTCTCGGGTGCTGCCTTCACAGTTTTATATCCATGCTCCATCTCACCTGATTCTAATGAAAGGTCATTATCAGGCTTCCACATAGCTTGATAACGACCCATTCATTAGAATCAGGTGTGCTGGAGCAAGGAAACACCTAAAACATTCAGGACAGCGACCCTTGAGGACAAGGATTGGACACCCCTGCTGTAGAATTTTACACAACACGTCCTGCTTAGACTGTCCGCACCTTCTTCCATGAACTCATCATCCTGACATACTTGCACAAGCACATCGGTAAGTATTCGTACAGTTTGTATAGTTTGAATCCTATTTAGTTTATGTATAGGAAAATTGTTATATTTATTTTAAATTGTTTGTTGTTTGTCTGTACTGTTGTATGGCTGTACTTCTGTAGCACCGTGGCACGACATTTAATTCCACTGTATGCACCCGCATGTAGCGGAATGACAATAAAGCACAACTTGAACTTGAATTTGAACTTGAACTTGAACTTAGACTCTGTCTGCACCTGCTTCCATGAACTCATCATCCTGACATACTTCAGCCAGCTTTCCAACCACTCCTTGTCAGATCGTAGTTTCAGCTACTACTGTGTTTATGTACGTCTTGACCCTCAAGTATTACTTGAACTGTTACATTCTTCCCGACACTGTACTCAGAAATGTCCTCCTTCCAGACCTTCATGCCACGTTGACAACTTTCAGTAAATGAATTGTTGTGTTCCAAATGTATCATGTTAAAAACGAATAAAACTACCTATCCCCAATGAGCACTGTGGATTGAATCAACAAGTCAACATACAAAATAATCGTTAATACATGACGTAAAAATAATGATGGTGAATAACTAGTATAAAAGTATAAGTTCATGAAAGACGTGAGGAAACGTTCACACATCAATAGAGCTGAATCATATTCACAGACAGATTTATTCAGGTGTAAGCTATGCAACCATAGGCTAACAACAAATCAAAATTAGAAAGAGAAGATGGAGGAGATGAAGAAGGTGGAGAGGGAGGGAGAGAAGGGGGAGAGGGAGGGAGAGAGAAAGTGGAAAGGGAGGGAGAAAGTAGAGAGGGAGGGAGAAAAAAGCTGGAGGAAGAGGGAGGGAGAGAGAGGGTGGAAAGGGAAGGAGAGAAAGAGAAATTGGAGAGGGAGGGAGAGAGAAGGTGGAGAGGGAGGGAGGGAGGGAGGGAGGGAGAGAGAAGGGGGAGAGGGAGGGAGAGGTGCTTCTGCCATATGGTCAATGGGAAAACCTGAACCCAGTTAAATGGTGCAGGTTGGAGCATGGGGAAGGGGGACAGAGAGGGAAAGAGGGGAGACAGACAGGTGCTTCTCTCATGTAGTTGACACTCCAGGAGTGAGGGTGTTGTGGTCAACAAGTGACCAGTTTCAGCTGCAACTCTTACGACTGTGATGAGGTGACTCAGCATCACCAAGGACGTAGGATACACTTACCCTGTTAGACTCACGGGGGCGCTGTTGCTACACCGTCCAGCTTCTCTACAGACTGACTGGTGCCAACCAGGTCTGACATGTTTGTACACAGTACAAACCAGGAACTGACTGAATGCTTGGACGTAAGAAGAAGAAATTATGATACGTAATCTGTTCATTTCAAAGACAATTAAGTCTGTGAGGAAAGGAGAGCCGTGTACAGTAACATATATATACAGTATACTGTACATATACTTTATATATACAACCTTATTTCTTGTGTTTTTGTTTTTTAAGGCTTTCAAACCACGTGTGCACGCCAGCACTCGAGTTTACATTGTGTCTTGTCTGATGTTTTATATGTTAGAATGTGTTTGTAGGTCAGTGAGGTCATGATGGGAGAGGTCGGAGGTCAGACTGGTCCGTCAGAGAACATCAATCCTTTTCACTTTGTTTCACATCACAGCTGTTTGTCTGATTCATATTAAACTTGTTTGTCTTAAATACCCAGAACTACATGCGGTTTTAAGTTGTTTCATAGCCTGTCACCTGAATATTCCTAAAGTGAAACTAATAAATGTATGAAACATGCTTGCAGTTTATTTTCATTGTAGCTGTCAAGGTTACGTTAGGATTATGTAGGACTGTGACTTCCTGCAAGTTAGTGCACAAAGACAGTGACCATGACAGTCCTGTCATTGTTACGTCACAAACAAGTTGACAGTCCTGTCATTGTTACGTCACAAACAAGTTGACAGTCCTGTCATTGTTATGTCACAAACAAGTTGACAGTCCTGTCATTGTTACGTCACAAACAAGTTGACAGTCCTGTCATTGTTACGTCACAAACAAGTTGACAGTCCTGTCATTGTTACATCACAAACAAGTTGACAGTCCTGTCATTGTTATATCACAAACAAGTTGACAGTCCTGTCATTGTTATGTCACAAACAAGTTGACAGTCCTGTCATTGTTACATCACAAACAAGTTGACAGTCCTGTCATTGTTACATCACAAACAAGTTGATTGTCAAGAAAACTGGTAACCTGGGTGTTTTGAGGAATTCCACCAAAAAAACAAGTGTCAGTCTTTTGATTTGGAATCTTTGTGTTTAATTCCATGTACAGGACAAGTTTCACACACATTTATCTACGAAGGACAATCATTGGCAACAGCTCTTCAGAACCTCCACTAAGGCTATAGGAAGTGAAATCAAATACATTGTCTGTTAGAAATGAACTAAAACTTTCTTCCATTTAGAAATAAAAACATTCAAAAACAAATGACCATTGTTTCTTTTAAGTTGAATTTGACCACAATCTCGTTAAGTATTAATGTCTGGTTATAAGATAATATTACAGGAGCAGAAGAAACTAGCATATTCCTGCATGTGCGACCAACACATAATATTCATGCAAAAATGAATTAAATCATTTAGGTATGTTGACGTTTATCCTCATAGATGAGTAGTATCTTCATAGATGAGTAGTATCTTCATAGATCAGTAGTATCTTCATAGATCAGTAGTATCTTCATAGATCAGTAGTATCTTCATAGATCAGTAGTATCTTCATAGATCAGTAGTATATTCATAGATCAGTAGTATCTTCATAGATCAGTAGTATCTTCATAGATCAGTAGTATCTTCATAGATAAGCAGTATCTTCATAGATCAGTAGTATCTTCATAGATCAGTAGTATCTTCAAATACAGTATTAGTAGTATCTTCATAGATGTATTTCATGGTGATGGTTTATTCTTCAGTATTTGCTGAGATCGTTACTTGAGTTCTTGGAGTGCTGCTTCTTTGGTGATCTGTCTCCAGCTTTCTGGGATTTGACCTAAATCAGTAAATTTGTATCCATACTTTTTCTCCCACTGAGACTGAAAAGTACAAATGAACCATTTCCAGTAACTCTGACTGCTGTTATCTGCAGTGATGTTCCATTCATCATACGGTTTACCTGCATCTCTGTATTTCTTGTAGGGCCACCTACCAGTTGAACAGATGAAAGACTCATCACTGTCCAGACATGTGGTGCAGAAGTTAGTACCAAAAAAGTCTGTATCCTGATAATGCCATCCAGCAATGGCTTCAGAACGGTGAAATTGGACACTGTGCTCTCCATCATGGCCAGGGATGGTGTTTGTACAGATGGCTTTGCAGAACGGGCACTGGGCCCAACATCCTTTATGATGATCCAACAGGTGCTCGCAGGCTTGGTTTTTCAAAGTGGCAAAAGATTGTATTCCCAAATTCTGCTTCTCTTCTTTCATCTTACTCACCGTCTCATTAAGACATTTTGCTATGTTATCTTTGAGTTCTGTCAGATTCTTAATATCTTCATTTTCTATGCTCTTCAGATCCTCTCTTTTAATCACCATGTGTTTTCCAAGTGTCTTACAGAAACTGTCCAGCCATGTTTTGGCTATGCCACGTTGTGCAACAACTTCTGCTGTTACTTCAGTATTCACTGTTAAAAGGACACTTTTCAACGAACGTAGGTTTTCATCAAGCAAGTCTGTAATTTTGTCTTTTGCAAAATATGTCTCCACTTCCCCTTGGATGAATCTTTCAAAATAGGCCTTTGGTTGGTCAATGTATTCCACATAGTCATCAAAGCTTTGCTTTTCTGCAAGATGTTTCAGGATGTGATTCTCAAGATTGGATCTGTTTCCATTAAAGGCAGGATGGTTGGTTATTAATGAATCACTAATCTGTCTGCTTGTTTTCTGGTTCATTTGCTGTTTGATTGCTGGTTCCAGCTGTTTACAGAGGAAATCTGCAAAAATGGTGATGGAGTTTGCTCCTTTGCATAAGTTCTTGCACATCTGAAGGTACTGATCTCGTTTGCTTTCCAGGTATATTTGAGGGTCTACCGTTTTCCTGAATGATGAATGCATCCTCTCAAATGTTGGAACTGCTTTGATGCACAGGTGAACAGACAGGTCAGTTAGGTAATCTTTTGTGAATTTAATCTGATGGGACTTTGTAAAACTCTCGATCTCCCTTGTTATGGTGGTTAATATTTCATGAATAAAGCTGTTATTGAAATCCCATCCTTCAATTTCTTTCTTAGTGATATATTTGTCGACCATGCGTGACACTTGCTGTGTACATGTTTTCACTGACTCTTCTGAATTTCTATGGAAAAGATTCAATTTATCCAGTGACTGCCACCACGCTTGGTTTACGTGCTTTTTAACATCCAACACAAATGGGCCCTTTTTCCTTCTAATTGTGTCTATGATGTCCTTCTGGTTTTGGAACTGATCAAGCAAGATTTCTTCAACCGCAGCTTTAACATTGACACGATTCTCTGGAGGTTTGTCTTTTGCCATTTTGGTGATCCAATCTGTCCAGATTGAGTCAAACTGCTCTTCTACATCCTTGTCGTTGAGCCTCTTGTTTTTTAGTTTGGATGCCAAGTTTTTGCTCATTCTGAGCAATTCTGCCTCATAGTCCGAATTGTTTTTGTCAAGTTCTGATCTATGTTTCCTCATTTTGATGACATCTTCGCATTTCTTCAGGATGTTTTGAATGAGCTCCCTGTTCAGATTTTCCAACCGCTTGTCAACGGTTCCTTTCCATTTAATGAGGATTTCTGGATCTTTGCTTTCCTTGAAGTATGTCTCAATTTCTCCTTTCAAGGGATTGTAAACTTGATCGAAATCACGTTTCAAATCACTGTGATTTACATCCAAAATGGTTTTGCTTTGAAGTTGGTTGAGCAACTCATTCTCTTTTTCCAGGGCATGTTTTCTCAGTTTCCAGGACCACTCGCATACCTTTTTCTCCAAATCACTGTAAACCATCAGTTCGAGTGTGTTTCTGAAGCTGAACACAAAGTTCTCCTTCAAAAGACCGTTCCATAGGTCTCTGATCCGCAGTTTCACTTCAGATAATGTGGAAAATCTACAGCCAGTCCTCCAGTGTGCGGTGGAGAGCACTTTGTTTTTCAGGTCCTGAACGTTCTGGCTGTAAGACGGGTTGGGAGGGGCCATCGGGGGGTCTCCCTCCAGAAGTCCCTTGAAGTAGAATACTTGGGTTTTTACGTCAAACTGGATTACATCACTAAAGCCAGTGACAGAATCCAGTTGTTCCTCTTTTGCTGCTGTCACAGCCATAGCATCTAGTTTCCCCAGAAGATTAATTCTTCCCTCCATGTTTTTCTCACCGGCGGAGGCCTCTGCAACGTTCTGGTGGACGAAAATGCAGCTTGGGGTGATATTCACTTGTTTCATCCTCAAGAATGCCTGGACGCAGATCTGAAGGATGTCGTGCATTTCAGATGGGTTTTCCCCCATGATGTTAATGATGGTGATGTCCCCTATTCCGATAATGAAAGTTGCCAGTTCATTGTCATGACTGAGGGTGGCATTAGTGCTGAGCTCTGGTGATCTCAGGCCCTCTGTGTCCACCACCAGAACATACTCGTATTTCAGTTGGTTTGCAAAGGCCGGGTCCACCTTAATTAGCTGCATGAAGGCTCCTCGTGTGCACCGTCCTGCGCTCACGGTGAACTGAAGACCGAACATGGCATTGAGTAGTGTGGACTTCCCTGAGCTCTGCAGTCCGAGGACCGACAGCACAAACACCTTCTTGTCTCCAAGTGTTTGAGTGAGATGGCCCAGCACAGCCTCAATCCACAACAGAGGAACGTGCGCCGCATCTCCGTCCATCAGCTCCAGAGGCAGCCCTGACATCAGCATCTCAGCTCCAATTGCAGGAAGAGCCTCCACAAATTCAGCGTCCTTCTGAAGTTTAACTGTAGGCTTAAAAACTTCATACATCTGGCTCACTTCTCTCATGATATGCTGAAGTCCAATTGTGGTAGCAGTAATTTTGGCAGATATCGCATTGAGTTTTTTCCGCAGAAGATCTTTGTCAGTTGATCCTCCCTCAATCTTGGGGCCGCATGTGTCCCATGTTGAAAGATACTCCTCCTCATATCCTGAAAGGGCATCCATGTTGAATTCATCCAAAAACATTCTCAGCCACTGAAGCATGTATAATGTTTTCTCTTGTGATGAATTTGTGGACTTTACACAGCTTATAAATGACCTCATGAAATCATTGATTGGTAAAGCTGCCTTAAGCTGTACATTTCGAATAGCGGTCTTCTCCTTCTTGACTGCTTCCAACTGACATTCCAAACTTTCTGTTCCTTTGCATTTCAGACGATACTGATCCTTATCTTTCAGGCACCAATCATGCCACAGTTTTCCTTGGAGAGGTAAAAGTTTCTCCTTCAGACTCGATGACCTTTCCTCCCTCAACAAGCACATCAAAATCTCGGCTTGTGCCCTACCATCTCGGCAAGAATTCTTGTCTTCGTCCACTTGAAACTGTTGTTTTCTTGCTTCGACACAAAACTGTTCGATGCTTGTCTTCTTTTCGTACGTGTTGACGAAATGTTGGATATGTGATATTATGTCTTTGTTCAGCTCAGCCTCATTCTTGTTTTTGGCAGCTAATCTCACCTTTTTGGGGTTTTTAAAAGTCTGACATTGTTCCTGTCCGGCCAAAAGCACAATCAGAGGGACAGGAGACTTTGAAAGACTCTTGGAAATGTCTTTGTTTTCTTCATGTAAGGGATGTTCTGAAAGTAGAACGACATTTACAGTGCTCACTGACTGTATGAATTCAAGTTGCTGTGGATGGTCTTTTGCATCACCATGAAGGTTCAGAAAAGCCACACAATCATCAAAAATGTCATCTTTCTTCCCCGCTGGACAGTACCAGGCGATCTCCACAACCCCGTCCATGAGGAGACAGTCTCGGGTGCTGCCTTCACTATGACGATGGAAAAACACATTGTGCTTTTTTTTGCCAATGACACTGTTCAAGATCTGGGACTTAGAAATGGACGACTCTCCCAATCTGATGACGGATACAACAGACACTGGCGTATTAAGCATGGCTCTGCTCTTGTATTTGCCAGGTTCTGTTTTTGATGGACTTTTCCATGACTTCTTGATGTTTCGAAGGGCCCAGAGAGGGAATTCTGTTTCCTGTGTAAAAGGGTTTGGTACCAGCAGAGGGAGGCCAAACTGGCAACTGGAGAGTTTTGAAAATATATACTGCCTCAAAAACTCATCAGCACAATGGAAAATAGCCATGTGAATATCCATGGGGTGAATGTTTTGCTCTTCAATTTGTTCGTTTTTGATGGTTTCTTTGCAGTCAAAGATATCATCATCGTCATCATCGAGGCTCTCTGAGACTGCGGCCGTTGGTTCAGGTTTGAAGAAGAGAAATCTAGCTGTGTAGTCCAACATCATCAGTTTGTACAGGTACTGAGACCACAGTTCTTTTTCTGTTTGAGGTGGTTTAACCTCTTGGGATAAAGCATCTATCATAAGAACATTATTTTGATGCAGGCGTTTGGGGAGCATGTTGCTTAGACCTAGTTTCTCGAATAACTTCAAACATCTGATTGTCTTCTCATTTTCAACGGCACATATTGGTTGCATCTTCTCATCTTCACGGACTTTACAAGAAGATCTATCTGGACTCTGGACTAAACCTTTTATCAATTCCTCTGGCTTGATACCACCACTGTCAGTGATTTGAGTTCCGTTTATGAGGGCATTCAGTCTTTCCTTAAGCCTTATCAAGTCATGACCTGTCTCTTCAATTGCTGATTCAATAGAGCTTAGCATTTTATCTTTCAACTGTGACTTCATCATCTGTAGTATTTCACTTTTCTTGAATGTAACAGGTACATCGTCATCACGAGATGCAGTTAAAGCCGTAAGAAACAGGAAAGCCTGGGCTTTTTCCAAACTCATGTCTTTGAGAGCTGAGAATCGACTGTACGCATTCTGAAGCTTATCTTGTAAGAACATGACTTCATCCAAACTCAGAAGATGATCGAATGTCTTACTATCTTTGCAATATCCCAACGCCAAGATTATGGTCAGTATCAACAGTCTTGCTTCTTCTTGACCATTCTCCCTAAATGTCTTCATCAACGCATTCAAGGACTTGGTGATAGTTGCTGTGGCTTTCACTTTGGCATCATGAATTTCAGGGGTACCAAGAACACCCAAAGCATCTTCCAGTTTCTTCTTAGCTAGTTGCAGGTTTGTGGCAAGTTCAGGAAATCCAGAAACAGAAATGACTTCATACACATCTGCTTCAGTAGCATAAGCCCAGTTCATAATGTCTGTTTTATCAGGGAACGTCTTTACTTTGTGTAGGTCAGGCTCCATTAGGGACCGTGTCAAACTTCTCAGGTTTGCTGCTGCAGAATCACAGTTTGTTTTAGCCACGTTCAACAGGTAATCTTGAAGTACCGGACTTGACAGACACACTTGAATCCATATGTCATGAGAACCAGTTTTTTCACTCAAACTCGTTTTGATTTTCAATAATTCTGACAAATGCTTTTCACAATCCGCAGTGCTCCAGTCCTCTATTGACTGAATCATGTTATTTGCATCTTGCTCTGCCAAAAGAACCTCTTCTCCACACAATGGCTTCACTTTTTGGTTTGGTTTGTCTTCATACGCTTTCCTCAATGAGGTGCTTAACTTCAGAGTATCTTTGAAATCACGTTTGTGAGCAGAGATCACAATGTCCCATACCGCTACTCGATTTGTTCCTCTATCAATCACCCTCCAGGTTTTGTTGCTGTTGACCAGGTGAGTCTTCCACAGCAGGTGATCATCAATCTCTGCTGGACCCCCAGATTTGCCGACTGACAGCTGCACCAGGTTCATGAGAGCTTCATTGTGTTTTCCAGTAAAAGATCCTTTCAGTTGCGACGACGATGTTTTGACTCCAGCAGAGACATTCACAAGTCCACTGTACCCAGCACCAACGTAAATATCTAGGGCTTCTGATGTCAAACTCCTCATCTCTGATTGCTGACTGTCTTGAAAACCTTCGGCAGATGCTGTCCACCAGAAAACTCCTCCAAAGTGAATTGGACCCTGGTTCACATGAGATCCGTATCTCTCAAAAAAAGTAGATATTCTTTTTCTTGCGGCATTTTTGTTGTTGGAATTTAAAAGGAGTTCAATTTCTTTAAGTTCGGCAAGAGCTCCGTGTGACAGCCTCAGTTGGTCCTTCTCGAAAAAGCAAGATGCCAGTGGGATGTAATGGTACTTTGTTTTGTAGATGTAACTTTGTTCTGATGAATGCTTGTTTATTTCCTCTGTTTCACTGGATGTGATCTTCTCTACTGAGCTTTCTACGCCAAATCCCTTGAATCCAACAGACAATGTGCTGCCAATACTGAAACCAACTTGCTCTATAACCTTCTGAAAGGTGTCCTGTGTTCTACGGGATGAGAATTCTTTCTGCTCATACATAACAGGCTGTTTGGAACCACAGAGTGAGAATGACTCAGGAGGCTCTATAAGCCTCTGTCTGGTCTGAAGCAGACTCTCCAACTCTCCTGTGTCATAAAGTCCCTCCAAAGCAAGACCACCAGATGACCTCTTCAAAACGTCAACATCTGAAATACTTTCAGTTGAGAGTGGGGTGTTATCCAAGCCTGTTAGCTGCCTTTCAAGGTTCTCCAAAACATCTTTCACAGTTTGATTAGCAGGTATCCAGCTTTCTTTTGGGATATCCAGGGCTACACGGACCTTCTCCTCCAAGACTCTAAAGCTTGCATCCTGTCGATCTCTGCCCTTGCTGGACAACTTTTTAAGATCGTTCAAACCTTGTCTAACTTGCTCTTGTCTCTTATTAAAAGTCTCAATTTGATTGTCAGTTTTCATGGTTTGACTTCTGATCATCTTTTCAAGGGCTTTTTTTTCCCATGGAAAGCGAACATGTTTTTCTATCTTTTTTTGCTCTGGATTATTCACATATTGTAATGATGTCGAACGGTCAATATTTAGTTCATCTTTAAACACCTTTAACCAGTAACCTTCATCCAGTCCAAGATCCCGGAGTAGTACTGCAAGATCTGGAGGTGCTGCATCTGGAGGTTCTAGATCTGACATGTTGACTTGTCTTAGATTTGTCTCCTAGCCTGAGGAAATAATAAATACATGATTACTGATTTTACTTCTGACCTAAAGAACAAATACATTTATTTGAGGTATACCATATTCAAATTCATGTAGTCTATCGTTTTGTAATGGGAATTTAAACTGCCAATGAAAAATAAAATTGTAAATGTAAGTAAATGTCCAACAAGAAAGATTTATATACCCCCCCCCTCCCACGGTTGCACTACTGTGTATATACCCCCCTACCACTGTTGCACTGCTGTGTATATACCACCCCCCCACTGTTGCACTGCTGTGTATATAAGCCCCCCCTACCACTGTTGCACTGCTGTGTATATACCACCCCCTACCACTGTTGCACTACTGCGTATATACCCCCCACTGTTGCAATACTGTGTATATACCCCCCCCTACCACTGTTGCACTACTGTGTATATACCACCCCTCCACTGGGTTGCCTCCTGTGGTATATACCACCTACCAACTGTTGCACACTGTGTATTATACCCCCCACGCATGTTGCACTACTGTGTATATACCCCTCCTACCACTGTTGCACTACTGTGTATACACCCCTCCCACCACTGTTGCACTACTGTGTATACACCCCTCCTACCACTGTTGCACTACTGTGTATATACCCTCCCTCCCACTGTTGCACTACTGTGTATATACCCCTTACCACTGTTGCACTACTGTGTATATACCCCTCCCACTGTTGCACTACTGTGTATATACCCCCCCTACCACTGTTGCACTACTGTGTATATACCCCTCCTACCACTGTTGCACTACTGTGTATATACCCCCCCCTACCACTGTTTGTACTACTGTGTATATACCCCAGGCTCCCCCTGCACTATATATACCCCACTTACTGTAGTTATATGAACCCCATCTGTACAGCTGGTGTCTACTTTTTTATCTTATTTGTATTTTATAATAGATTTTTATTATATTTTGATCTACCTTCATTATGTTCCATTTATGTTCTATGTTTGCACTTTCCTGCCACAGTAAATTCTGTGCTTGTATATCTTGCATGGCGAATGAAACTGATTGTGATTCTGATATTAGTGAACAGCTGAAATAGAGGGTGTGCCCTCTGGGGGTTTTCAACAGCTTTTCCAACATTCTCCTTTCAGCGTTTTTACTATAAAGAGATAAATTGTTTTATACTAAGAGAGCTGAACTTTGTCTTGTGCTCCTCTGCTCGTAAGACACATTTATCTGTGTGCTCTGCAGATCCAGGTGCCAAGACCCAGATATATATGTTTCACATTTATTAGATTCTATGTATTAGGGACAATAAATACTTGTTGAACTTTAAACCTACAATCCTGGTCATCTCCTCCTCGATGCATGAACACGCCAAGGGACTAAAAAGCGAATAGATCCCTTCAACTACTATTAGGGTGTTTCGTTGTGTTTATTTTCTGTTTAGTTACTGTTCAGCCAAGATAGAATATTCTGGTATCCGGTTGAGGTTTTATAATCATAGAAATATTATGAGTTATTATTTTTCAAGATGGCATGTGCAGCTTTCATCCGGTCCCTACCGCGAAGCTGCAAACTAGCGTTTTCCGAAAGCGAGACCAATGTCGAATATTAAATTGACTCCACTTTGATCATTTAATTGCCCCACTGGACAAGTTAAGACTCAAACAAAATAAAATGACATAAAACTCGTTACGTCTACTTTACCGAATGTTCACGTAGCTAGCCTAGCTCTGTGTTTTCGGTGAAGATCATTTGTCATTTCGGTGAACACAGTGACAAAAATGTCTAGGAGGACAAACTTTAACACCATTAAGCGATTCTCCATTGATCTGTCACATTAGAATTTTGATTTTGGTTACGAAAGTCTAAAACTTTGAGTGAGAATGTGTTACCGGGCGACGCAAAATTCCGTTATTAAATGCAATAGGAGGGTTTAAAACACTAACCCACCCACAAACCCTTACAATAAGATAATACATCCATGCAAACAGTGCGACTAAACTCATATCTGACTTACCCGGTCGGTTACTCACTGCAAGACAAAAGGGAAGTCCGGATGCGTCTGAATTCTAATTTATACGAAACCCACTCCTCCCCTAAGACACATACTGTAGATCAGGTGGTTTACAGGAAATCTTACGACCACGGCCTAGCCCCTGTTTCTTTAACACTCAATGCTTGTTCTTCTGTGTTATCTGATGTACAACATAATGAAGAGGGGTGATGTTTATGGATTAATCTGACTGACATTAAAACTCTAAATTGCCCTCTGAAGGATATAATGATTTACTAATGCTAACCTATATGATTTTACTTATGCTAACAATAAAGAATACAATGATTTACTTGTGACAGACAGAGACAGACAGTACTTTTCCATCAGGCAATAAATGTAACACACTGTGGAATCGAGAGAGTCAACAGTCCACACATAGTCAGCAGCATGATGTATTCTACTGTCCTATCTCGGGATGGGGGGAGGAGGGGACACTGTCTTCTTTGTGTGCAGAGTCAGATACAACAACACCTGGGAGAAAGATGCAACAAAGAAGATCCTCTCAACCATGTGAGGAGATAAGACGGCCATCGAACCATGGGCGGACACCACCGAAGGCTGAGGAGCTCCTGTCCTAATTAAATGCATAATGTTATCTATATTACTGCGGGTCTCCTAAGGAAAGGTGTCGTTCTTTGCTGTGCCAAGCATAAGACGCACGTAGTTGTGTGCTGTTAGGCACCTTGACAATGACAATAAAGCTCAACTTGAACTTGAACTTAGACTCTGTCTGCACCTGCTTCCATGAACTCATCATCCTGACATACTTCAGCCAGCTTTCCAACCACTCCTTGTCGGATCGTAGTTTCAACTACTGTGTGTATGTACGTCTTGATCCTCAAGTATTACTTGAACTGGTACATTCTCCCCGACACTGTACTCAGAAATGTCCTCCTTTCAGACCTTCATGCCACGTTGACAACTGTCAGTAAATGATTTGTTGTGTTCCAACTGTATCATGTTAAAAACGAATGAAGCTACCTATCCCCAACGAGCACTGTGGATTGAATCAACAAGTCAACATACAAAATAATTGTTAATACATGACGTAAAAATAACGATGGTGAACAACTAGTATAAAAGTATAAGTTAATGAAAGACGTGAGGAAACATTCACACTTCAATAGAGCCAAATTTATTCAGGTGTAGGCTATGCAACCAGAAGTCATTAGCAATTATTATGTTTCATTACATAATATGATAACTCATAACAAGTTACGAGTTATCGTCTTACACATCGAAGCTATGTCAAAGTAGGCTACTACAGAAATAATAGATAACAACAATTCAAAATCAGACATGGTAAGAACTTATAGTTATATATAGACTACTTATATTTAATGTTGTTACACGCATTACATAAAGACTGCATACATACATACATACATGTATGTATGCAAAAATGTATGTATGTATGACTGCATACATATACATCATATATTTATATAATATTATTATTTAGGTAGTTATAATATATTATTCATAGGACCAAGTCCACACACAATACCTGTATGTGTGTCTTATATACACACACAGTTGTATAATTGGGTATGTTATATGCCCCAGTCATATTTATTCATGAAATTGTTTATTTAGCCGGCTAATAGGCATGGTTACTGTTAGCAAGCCAACTGCAGCCAACAGTGGTCAAATGAAAACTCCTTATCAGGCTACATGAGACTGTAGTGCAGGCCGATGCTACTCAAGATGCACTCTAAAGTACCCAGGTAGGAGAGTGGGGATGTTACGAAGAACGAGACATATTGACAAACTTTACCAAGAGCCTTTGCATTTTGTTTGTGTCAAGCGAACGAGTTAGCCTAGCTAGCTCGTTCGCTTGGAGCAAGTTTTAAGTTACGTTGCTATGAGAGACGAGTTGCCGTTTGTCGAAATAACTTCCGCGTTGTGATGACGGCATTGTCTCAATTTCGACATCGATTGATTTGGAGCCTCACGGATTTCAGGGTACCTGGACAGGTAACACATGAATGCCACAGGGCAGCCCTTGCCCCGTCCTTCATCCACCGAAAGGACGGAGGCTACATTGTGATTATTTAACACCGATCTTACGCTGATCTCTTGCCTGTTACACGGGTGGGTTAATTAGCCTGTATAATACAGTCCCTGACAAAAGTCTCGTCGCTTATCCATTTTGTAGAAACAAAAGCTTATAACCTGACTTTAAATTAATCGATTGGTTTTAGACATGTCTCATATGAAAGCTAAAACCCTCCCAAATTATCCTCAATATACAAAAAGAAATTTGCTTCACTGAAGAAAGATCGATCATTTAATGAACACAGAAAGGTCAGATTTTGGCAAGACTAAAGTCACAAAGGACAAGTCAGGGTGTTGTTTTGAAGAGTTGGGGCGACACTTGTCGGTGTAGATAAGCACGCACTTTTTATAAAACACGTAGTTTTGACGATGTCATTTGATTGGACGAGACCCCCAAACTACCTTCCTCCTTTTCCGGGTTTCAGCCGATCTGTTTATGCTGCAGTAATGACTCCCTGACATACTATCTCTTTTAAATGACTGAAGACTCCATCACCATGAGAAAGTTTATCTTCATCACAAGACATTTTGCTTTCATACTACCTCTTCTCTGTTCGTCTGCTCCAAACCCGACTACCTTACTTTCTACATATTCATCCTAATTTGACATTTTCCTTTCAGTCCAAGTCTCTTAAAAACAGCCACAAGAGAAATTCAAGCCCATTAGCCGGTTATATAAAGCATATAATTGATATCTAATAATAACTTATAATAACAACATTATTTATCATATAACAATAAGAATAATTTCGTCATTGTTGGTTCTTTTATCGCTATAGACTCCGCGCCTACAAACCAGTGAGATCGACGATGGCCTTGATGAAGATGGTGTCGTCCCGCAGGTACGAGCTTTTTCCCGTCAGTTTGGCCAGCGGGCAGAAGAGTGGGCAGCCGCTGGCAATGTTCATCTCGCTGACGGGCCGCTGGAACGAGGTGGAGCTGACATCTGGGCGGAAGGCGTCGATGATGTGCTCCCTGTTGTTTTGATCCAGTAACATCAGGGTCACCTGGGACGGAGACAGCACAAACACTGTTACACACAGACTGTTCCTACACTGTAACCTCATAAACACTGTTACACAGACTGTTCCTACACCCTGATCTCACAAACACTGTTACACAGACTGTTCCTACACCTTGATCTCACAAACACTGTTACACAGACTGTTCCTACACTGTAACCTCACAAATACTGTTACACAGACTGTTCCTACACCGTGACCTCACAAACACTGTTACACAGACTGTTCCTACACCCTGACCTCACAAACACTGTAACACAGACTGTTCCTACACCCTGGCTGCACAAACACTGTTACACACAGACTGTTCCTGCGCTGTGACCTCACAAACACTGTTACACAGACTGTTCCTACACCCTGACCTCACAAACACTGTTACACGGACTGTTCCTACACCCTGACTGCACAAACACTGTTACACACAGACTGTTCCTACACTGTAACCTCACAAACACTGTTACACAGAATGTTCCTACGCGTGACCTCACAAACACTGTTACACAGACTGTTCCTACACCCTGACCTCACAAACACTGTTACACAGACTGTTCCTGCACTGTGACCTCACAAACACTGTTACACACAGACTGTTCCTACACTGTAACCTCACAAACACTGTTACACAGAATGTTCCTACACCCTGACCTCACAAACACTGTTACACAGACTGTTCCTACACCCTGACTGCACAAACACTGTTACACACAGACTGTTCCTACACTGTAGCCTCACAAACACTGTTACACAGAATGTTCCTACACCGTGACCTCACAAACACTGTTACACAGACTGTTCCTACACCCTGACCTCACAAACACTGTTACACGGAATGTTCCTACACTGTGACCTCACAAACACTGTTACACACAGAATGTTCCTACACCGTGACCTCACAAACACTGTTACACGGAATGTTCCTACACTGTGACCTCACAAACACTGTTACACACAGAATGTTCCTACACTGTGACCTCACAAACACTGTTACACTGTCAGGTCTGAGCTCCTCTGTGCCTGGTTCTCCTGCTGTGGTCGGTTGTGCTTGTGGCTCTCACCTTCTGACTGAAAGGCCATTTGAGCAGAGCGTCACATTTGCCTCTCATGACCACGAAGAAGAGAGACAGATGAGTCCCTCGACCTGTACCATCTCCATTCAGATAAAGCCTCAGACACATCTTGTATCCATATTTACTGGAGTAGAAAGCTGGGAAGGAGAGAAGAGGGAGAGTGTAAGTCAGTAACTGAAGTCTAGTAGAGGCCATGTGATTCTGTTGACGTTCAGCCCTGAATCACGATACTTAAGCCAGCCACCTTTTTCCCTGACCACATTGACGTCAGCATTCTTTACAATCAACAACACCTGTTGAACTAGAGTCAGTTCGTTTTCTCAACTGTCACAGGATGGCTTTTGTCCCGGCCAAGTGAAGTGACCTGGCCTCACCTGGGGAGAACATGGCGGGCATCCTCCCTGCTGTGGCGTCCTGTCGGCGCTTGGCAAAGTCGGAGATCTTCCATACGAACACGCCGTCGTAGGTGCAGTGTTGCAGCTCTCGGAGGATACGCTCGCTGTCGGCCAGCTGCAGCTCTCTGGTGTTCAGGGTCCTCTCCAGCTGGTGCACCTGGAGGAAAAACCACCTGGTCACCACACCTGGCTTGCTGAAGTCTCCCCCCCCCCCCCCCCCTCCCTCAGTGTTTACACAGTGACAGACGACAGTTCAACTGTCGCGCCAGGAAAACATCCGAAGGGGAGTTTCCCCAGAAGTCTTATCAGCTCATACATTCAACTCAGAGAACAAGCAGAAGGATTTTGTTTGTCATTACAGGAGGTGGGACAGTTCCTGTGGGTCTGTACTAACAGGAAGTACATCTTGTGGACTGAGTCTAACAAGCCAGAGGGGAAACTTTCACCATACAGCACTGGGACACAATCCAATCTATCTCCTCCAATGATTATGAAGAACATTGTATTTAACAGACATAACCTCAGCTATTAAAAGGAAGCCAGGTGTAGAGGTGGGGGGTGTCAAAGTCAGATGGGCGTGGTTAGGGGGGGCGAGGTCAGGGGGGCGAGGTCAGGGGGGCGAGGTCAGGAGGGCGAGGTCAGGAGGGCGAGGTCAGGAGGGCGAGGGTTACCTTGCTGCTCAGGGCCTCGATCTTGTCCTGGTCGAGGCGATGCTGTCGTGATGCAGCCTCCAGAGACAGAGCGCTTCTCTCCACCTCCCTATTCAGCACCGTCACAATGTTCTCCAGTGCAACCACCTGCACAGACACAGCACAGACACAGCTCAGACACAGCTCAGACACAGCACAGACACAGCTCAGACAGAGCTCAGACACAGCTCAGACACAGCTCAGACAGAGCTCAGACACAGCACAGACACAGCACAGACACAGCTCAGACAGAGCACAGACAAAGCTCAGACACAGCACAGACACAGCTCAGACACAGCACAGACACAGCTCAGACAAAGCTCAGACAAAGCTCAGACACAGCACAGACACAGCTCAGACACAGCTCAAACACAGCACAGACACAGCTCAGACACAGCACAGACACAGCACAGACACAGCTCAGACACAGCACAGACACAGCACAGACACAGCACAGACACAGC
>BROE01000015.1:10196623-10222908 GCA_036571765.1 Plecoglossus altivelis
GGGATACACAGCAAGACCCAGCCAGACACAGCTTCAGACAATGAAGTTCGACACCGCACAGACACAGCACAGACAACACAGCACACACACAGACCAGCAGACAAACAGTCTCACCAACACAGACAAACAGCTCGGGGAGAACCAGCTCAGACACGCTCAGAACAACAGCTCAGACACAGCTCAGAGACAGCTCACACATAGCTCAGACACAGCTCAGACACAGCTCAGACAGAGCTCAGACACAGCTCAGACACAGCACAGACACAGCTCAGACACAGCTCAGACACAGCTCAGACACAGCTCAGACACAGCTCAGACACAGCTTAGGGGTTAAAGCTTCAGACTGCAAGTCGACAGGATCCCAGGTTCAAATCCAACCTCAGGGATTCTTTGCTGTATGTTTTCTCTCTTGTTCCCTGCCGGCATTTTCTGTCTCACTTCAAACTGTCCAGGACAGCATGATAAAAACCAACAACTATCCTTTTAAAAAATCATAATAAAACGAGAGCAGCTGCAACAGGTGGTGACTGTGTAGGCCTACAGGACAACCTGTCAAGTCAGTTTGGTGTATTTTCTCAATACTGAGATTATTCTTTAAATTACAACTGTTCTGTAAATGCAGCAGCGTCTCACCTTGGTCTCCAGGCTGACAGAGTGTCCCGCCGTAGCCCCAGTCAAGCCTCCCTCCTCAGGGGCCCGGTACAGGCCCAGCCCAGAGTCCTCCTGCCACTCACTTGGCCCCGGGGCCTCTGTGCGTGGTCGTAGCAGGGACAACACCATCGCCAGGAGCAGACGTAGGTGCTCCATCACACTGCCCTGCTCGTGGTCTACCAGACTCCTCCCATTCTCCATCTGGGGGAGGGAGAGAGGGATGTAGGGAGAGGGAGGGAGGGAGGGATGTAGGGAGAGAGGGAGAGAGGGATGTAGGGAGAGAGGGAGGAAGGGAGGGAGGGATGTAGGGAGAGGGAGGGAGAGGAGTGTAGGGAGAGAGGGAGGGATGTAGGGAGAGGGAGAGGGATGTAGGGAGAAGGAGGGAGAGGGATGTAGGGAGAGGGAGGGAGAGGGATGTAGGGAGAGGGAGGGAGGGAGGGAGGGAGGGAGAGGGATGTAGGGAGAGGGATGTAGGGAGAGAGGGAGGGATGTAGGGAAAGAGGGACAAAGGGAGAGAGACGTAGGGAGAGAGGGAGGGATGTAGGGAGAGGGAGGGATGTAGGGAGAGGGATGTAGGGAAAGAGGTACAAAGGGAGAGAGACGTAGGGAGAGAGGGAGGGATGTAGGGAGAGGGATGTAGGGAAAGAGGTACAAAGGGAGAGAGACGTAGGGAGAGAGGGAGGGACAGAGAGAGCGGTAGAGAGAGGGACGGAGGGAGAGAGATTGTTCATTACCCTGCATCACCACTAGATGTCTCTCTTTGGATATTTAGAGAAGGATTCATCCACTGCATGGTTGCTAATTTTATGGTTAACTATAGACTCCTACTCATGCTTCTGCCTTGCCTGAGAGAATACAGTAAAACACGCACCACTATCTTACAGCCGACCTCACTGAAAGGACATCCACTCTTTGCTTTCGGACAGTTCCTTGCATGGTCATTCATCTACAGGGGTACGGAAAACAAAGTGAAAAGGTTAAGACAGCTAAGACGAAACATAACACATCGCCTCATTTGAAAAGTGAAAGTAGACACACAACTTAAACAAAGCTTAAATCTCTTAAGAGTAACCATCTAGAAATCCTGCAGTGCTATACATCAACCACAACGTCGACATCCAAAAACGAAAGTGCCAAATGAGTTCGCGGAAACCACCCGTCTACCCACCCGCAAGATAACGTCAGTTCAGCCACAGACAGTTTAAACATTGGGCGCCAGTTGGATGTGCTGATAAAATTAACGGTTATAGTACATTATACTAATTGGCCTGGAAGGACGTCAGTGACCGAGCAAAGCACAAACCTTTTCTCTTGGTATCTTCTTTTTCCCACAGTCTTTGCACTGCATGGGAAACTTAATGCAGATCTCATCGTGGGCCTAAAATTAAAAAAAACATTTAAAAGTCAGATTTAGAAGGGGGAAACCCAGGAAACAGGGACCTGGGTTTTATTTAACTTGAAAATGACATTTTTTCTGTTATTAAAGCGGTCTCACTCACAAAACAAACCCTACGACCCTTCCAGGAGGGATCATTTATTGGCTAAACTGTGAACTTTCCAGCTTTAACATAAGAAACCGGCTAACTGGTATATTTTTATACATCTGCTGACTCATCGTAGGTTGCATCAGCAGATATATAAAAATATATAGGAGCATCGATCGGTCTAACGCGTATGCATTAACCTCGCCCATTTGGGCTCCTCAGCTGTCATAAATTCCGTCTTTAGCGCCAACAACCTGCAGGCAGCCAGTAGGCATTTGTGCAAAAGCAGGTCTAGGCAGAAACGGCTGAGTGAAAGAGGATATAGGCCTAGTAGCATGCATCTAAACGGCTGGGTGAATATCGTTGGATTAAAAACGTCACTTTAAAATGATTGGGTATATGCGTTCCCTTATAAATTATGCTACTAAAGTGAAACTATACAGCATATCATTGATAGGAATGTCTGCTTATATCCTAACCTGTGAATTAAGCATTCAGACGAAATATAGATGCACAACCCTAGACGTTGCTTGGCAACGACAAAAGTTTAGTTCTGGAAGTTCCAAGAGAAGCATTCTGACCTTGATCTCTCTAAAGGGGAAGGTAACTTTGCAGAATTTGCAGTTGAGAGTTCTTGCTTCACATTCCCTCTCGTTGTGCTTCTCTTTGTCTTTTCTCTGTACGTTGCTGTGACACGCGTCACACAACACATGGTCGAACTCGCACTGGTTCTCATGATGGGCCTGTGAACCAAAAAATTGCTGTCATTTTTTCCCCCAAACTTTTTTAAGACATCCTGTGTCTCCTTCGCTGAAGCAGGTGTCGTTAGGAATGACAACAAATATTAGTTTTAGATAAAACCTTGACACCAGGAAGAGGGGAAAAAATGATTTCATGATACATATCAAGAGACAAAAAATATTTAACAGCGTGGAAAACATCCACTCATAAGTGCACAGTCTCTGAATAACACTTTCCTGATCATCAACATTTTACATGCAGGTAAAGATTACAAGGGTAAAACCCGACCTAGCCAGTAGTTCTTCTTTTTAATGGCCGGGAACACTGTGTACTTATTTACACTGTGTACAGATAAGGCCACACACGCCAAAAAAAGAAAAGAAAAAACGTTGGTACAACCACGTGACCCTTGTATCGCTAACCTTTCAACCTTCCACACAGGCGTGGTGGAGGTTTTGAACATGTGAACTCAATCTGCCTTCATCCAACGCAACAGCCAGGCTATGTCGCATGCATGCACACACACACACACACACACACACACACACGTCGAGGAGGTTTTGAACACGCGAACTCCATCAACATCTGTAAACCTTTTATTTTTAGGTTTTCAGTTTCAAACCACATTCATACCAAGTTATTATGTGAACCTGTTCATCATAGAGTCACACAGGCGTGGCAGGGTGGAGGGAAACACACACACGCGCGATCCCTAAGTGGAATTGCAATGCCGCTTGTTCCCATCTTGGGGTCACGGGTGACTGCAGCCTAACCCAGTAGCTTTCGGGCCATAGGCGGGGCACACCCTGGACTGGGGCCAGCAAGTTGCAGGGCCAACACAGAGACACAGGCAACCATTCACTCACACATCCATTCTCTAAGGGCAATTTTCAACATACCAATTAACCTATCAAATGCATGTCTTTGGATGGTGGGAGGAAGCTGGGGTGCCCGGAGGGAGCCCATGGTAACATGGGGAGGACATGCAGACTCCACCCAGAGAGATCATGCGATGTTGGATTTGGCCCAAGAATTGAACCCATGATCTCCTTTCTGGGAGGCAAGGGCTCTAACTGCGCTGCCACCATGCACCCCATTGTAAAAATAATAACAGATAATAATATATATTATTATATAATATATATATATATATATAATAACAATAATAAAGTTTGAATCCCCACCATTGCAAGCCCTTTCAAACCTTCCTCACAGATAAACTCAAATTAAATCTTGAATATTCATAAGGGTAACAGGACTGGACATTCATGTAAACACATCTTAGCATAAATATATAAATAACTGATGAGGGGAGGGACAAAGGTAGTTAGGGTCGTGGCCCAAGGGATGAAGTCAGTCTATTCAGTCTTGAAGCACTCTGGAAGGAAGTGCCAACCGACACACCCGCTGGTAAGTCAAGACATTTTTGTTCCGGCTAAGCTATCAGACAGTTGTTCGATACTATGACTGTACTTTTCCACCAACCAAATACTTAACCGGACAGAATCACTCACAAACACTTATCTACGCGAGTGATTTTCCATTCAGCACCACCACACTACGGTTACAGATCAATGACTAATATGCAAAGGTAGGAATCTGTGATTAACATCTTTTCCCTTGAAGACTTTAAAAGTCATATCTTTCCGCAGAAAAGGGAGTGTTTGCATGACGTCATCGGAACTTCCTAACATTTGATATCTTAGTGAACCTAAACCAAGTATTCTGCACATCTTAACACCAAAAAGGAACACTATTGCTCAGTTCAGTGTTAAATCTGGTATCTTCCTCTTTCTTCATCTTCGTTTTAAGGCAAGAAGAACTGCTCTTAAAATCACAATGCCTTTACAATCCTTCACATACTTTAAGCAAGAGGAGGAACAGAAACACATACATACATAGTTCCGCAGAACTGGAAGACTGGGGACTTTCCAGCCTCAAACAGGAAGTACAACACTAAGTCCCTCCTACAGGCCCTCTTACAATTCGAATAAAAACAGACCAATGACATCACAGCCCACAAAAGGAATGTTTACAGGCTTTGAGTCCATCGATGTGGGTGTTTCTTTTCAAATGGTAAAAGTGTGTGTGGGCTCAGTGCTGACTAAACTATAGTCATCGGACATTTTGCTCAACAAAACACGTACAAAATGCAAAACAGTCCAGTAGACATGCAGTGAGCACACATATGAGAGCAGCTGGATCATTCTATACCTCATAGTCTTTAACTGTTCCACACCATGAGCACTCTTGGTTCAAACATTTGGCAGGAAGGCTGGCGATCTCTCTTCCTGCTGCATTGTCCGCAAATGCCTGGCACAGGAGATGGAACAGCTTGTTGTGATGACTGCAGCACACAAAAACGATTGCAATCTTCCCTCCCTTGCCTTCTCCTCTCCCCCTTGTCCCCTCCTCTCTCCCTTGTCCCCTCCTCTCCCTCCTTGTCCCCTCCTCTCTCCCTTGTCCCCTCCTCTCCCTCCTTGTCCCCTCCTCTCCCCCTTGCCTCCTCCTCTCCCTCCTTGTCTCCTCCTCTCCCCCTTGTCCCCTCTCCCTCCTTGTCTCCTCCTCTCCCCCTTGTCCCCTCCTCTCCCTCCTTGTCCCCTCCTCTTCCTCTTATCCCCTCCTCTCCCCCTTGTCCCCTCCACTCCCGGACTCACCTCGTTGCTGTTCAGGATGGACTGTGGTTCTTCGTAGATCTCCTCTAGTCTGCAAGCCTGACACGGCTTGGGGCCATTACTGAGAGGGGAGAGAGAGAGGCTGTTATTAAGCATACAGTCCTGCTGTCTGTCTGTCACCTACACAACAACACCGCCATCCACACCTGCTCACCTACACCCACTCTCAACTTCCAAGGGGCTGGATCGAGCTACAAAAGATCAATAATGTCACAGTGAAATTATAACAATTATAACCAGTCATGTATGAATCCAGCAGATGATTTCATCCAAACTGACACGGAGAGGGATTTGAACTGGCCCTCTGCCCTCAAATTCTCTAACCCCTGAGCTAAACCTTTTTTATTTAACAGTTACAGGTTGGGACTGGTACAAGACAAACACCCCACATAAGCATGTAATTGTGTCCATAATCATAACAGGGTGTGTGCACCATAATCACTAGGGTTTGAAGAGGGATGATGGTGCACAAGCAGAGGGCAAAACAACAGGAAGCCAGGAGATGCTAATGCTAACGCTGTGCAGCAAGGAAGAGTTCAAGAAGGGTAGACAGTACTGCTGACGAAGCACAAGCGTTTAGCTTCAATGCTGTATGGCTAGCTTCAATGCTGCATGGCTAGCTTCAATGCTGCATGGCTAGCTTCAATGCTGCATGGCTAGCTTCAATACTGTATGGCTAGCTTCAATGCTGCATGGCTAGCTTCAATGCTGCATGGCTAGCTTCAATGCTGCATGGCTAGCTTCATTGCTGTATGGCTAGCTTCAATACTGTATGGCTAGCTTCATTGCTGCACGGTTAGCTTCATTGCTGCACAGTTAGCTTCAATGCTGTATGGCTAGCTTCAATGCTGTATGGCTAGCTTCAAAACTGTATGACTAGCTTCAATTCTGCATGGCTAGCTTCAATGCTGCACGGGTAGCTTCAATGCTGTATGGCAAGCAATACTGGTGCACAGCTAGCTATACTAGTGTGCTATTCTGGTGCACGGCAAGCTATATTGGTGTACAGTACTATTCTGGTGCACGGCAAGCTGTACTGGTGCAGCCACAACCAACATCAGATACAACCTCAATAGTCTCTTAGCATAAAGCTGTCTTTCAACATACAGAGTTCATTGCATCTTTATGGCTCCAATTACTCAAGATATTTCCCAGTAACCATAAGGTTTCTAAGGACAGGTTGGGCAACATGTTTCACATACTTGATTATGAAATACCTTTTCTACCACTGAAGGCTTATAATACTAAACTGGAACTGAGAGTCCCCACAGAGCTTGAAGAAGCACTTAATGTCTACAGAGTTTGTAATCATCTTGAAACACTGGATAAATCGGGTTTAGATAGAGTCCTTAGATGGTCTCAACATGAAGGTGTTTGAGTTTCGAGAAAATAGTAATTGTAAAATCACGTTAAAAAGAATGATGTAGTTAAGTGGAAGACACAAAGTGAAATTAGTGATTGAAATCACACCAATTAATAAATGCATTGAGCTGACACCATTAGATTTAGTGAAGAACGCACCATCGCATTTTAGCATTACATGGTTACAGATTAGACTGAGGGTTGGTGCCATGGCGATTGATAAATCTCTTGAGTCAGACAGCGCAGATGTTCCAGCGAAGCAGTATTTCCACAGAGAGGCATCGATTGCAGGTGCCATCCAGAATGATCGTCCTCAGTTCAGACATTAAGCATCCGGCTGCGACATCCTCTGAGATCAGATGAGCTCATTGAGCCAGATGCTGATGTGGCTGTCGAGTCAAGCAAGCACAAACACACCACACCATGGGGGGACGCGGGTCTAGCTACAGCAGGACCAGGGAGGAAAGTGAGCATGCCCAGTAGAGTGAGGAGGAGGAGGAGGAGGAGGAGGGGGAGCTGTGGCACTCCTGTCTACCTGGTGAGGAGCTTAAAACAGTGGACACAGAAGCGATGACCACACTGGGCCTGCACAGGCTTCCGTAGGACCTGGCGACACTGCTGGCATTGGTACTTGTTCTCCATGGGTACAGTCAGCACACTGCTGGGGATCCCTGTCAGGGATCTGGGCGCGTCCAGTGAGATGTGAGCCATTCCTCCCCATCAACACCTGGTGAGGAATCCTGCAAGGGAAAGCGAATCGTCGTCCTGCTGGAACTTCCAGTATAGAATAATCTCACTGTTCTACAGCTGTATCCTCACACATCACACCAACGCACACCATACTCATTGTGTACGTTTTTTTTGTCAACAGAATTGATCATGGCCTAGCATATAATTGGACAAGCCCTAGTAGCAGATATTTGCACATCATTTGAGTAGGGAAATACCACATTCAAACTAAGGACTTTGCGTAACCAGGCAGCCAGTCTGCTTACATAACACATGAGGTGGAGCCCAGAATTTACTTGAGAACGTTCTGTTCTGAACTGTAGATTAAACATTCCCACAAACAGGCCTCAAAATAAACCATGCAAGGGTGAGGAGAGACGAGACAGAGAGGAGACAGAGAGAGACGAGACAGAGACGAGACAGAGACAGACGAGACAGAGAGAGAGTGGAGACAGAGAGAGTGGAGACAGAGAGAGTGGAGACAGAGAGAGTGGAGACAGAGGAGACAGAGAGAGACGAGACAGAGAGGAGACAGAGAGGAGACAGAGAGAGTGGAGACAGAGACGAGACAGAGACAGACGAGACAGAGAGAGATGAGAGAGAGTGGAGACAGAGAGAGACAGAGATAGACGAGAGAGAGGAGACAGACAGAGGGGAGACAGAGATAGAAGAGACACACTGCTGTGGTCAAACATTGCAATAGAATGATGAATAGACATATCAATTACCCCGGAGAACACCTGGCAGACAGGTGTTTCACGGGTGAATGGCTTGCTGTTGTGTTAAGTGTGAACGTGATACTGACTGCTGTGGGGGTTGGTGTTTTACCTAATACAGAACAATAAATATCCTTGAACTCTGGGAAGGGCACATCCTGGTTCCATAAAAGTTTATATATAAACTGAAGCCATACCCATATAAATAAACATAGTTAATCGGCAGGAAGACAAACACAGGATTTGTATCCGGAGTGAACGCAGCTGCTTCCATAGCGACCCGCTTCCATAGCGACCCGCTTCCATAGCGACCCGCTTCCATAGCGACCTTTCATAAAATTACAGGAAGTCCCCTCAAGGACCCGTAACGGACATTGCATCAACAGACATCTGCCACCATAGAGGGCAGAATGCCACAAGACCATGTATTGTGCTTTGCAACAACAACAAAAAAAAGCAAGCAAACAAGGTTCACTTTGCTGTTAGCTAAAAACCTAGCCTATGTGAAGTGAAGTATGTAAGGCTCAATTTTTATTTTGCTTACGTGCTTGGTCTAGACCTGCAGTAGGCTGATCCGTTTTTACTGCTTACATGTCTGTAGGTCCAACCAGCAAACAGATGTAGCGTCTGGGAATAAGGACGAAGATGTAGCGAGCTAGTTTGAATTGTAGTTCTGTAATGGCGACGGAGAAAGATACGTAGTGAAGTGACGTATCGTCAAGTATGGTTACCCATACTCGAAACCCACAAGCGAAGCCCTTCGGTCTGTTGTGGCAACGCTGACGGATATCCAAAGCCGAAGCAAGAACAACTTTGCAGAGTTTTGTTGTTGGTCATGGTGTTGTGGCCCACCGCTCCATAGAGTTCGGGAAAAGTTCGATTTTCCAACTCGCTCCGTTAGTGGTGAGGGAGTTGGCTAGGATGAATGCTAGCGATTGGCTGTGGCAGATCCAGAGTGGCTCTCGGCAGATCCAATGGTTTCAACAGAGTACCCGCCTTCAAGAAAGCTCTTGTCAATGGAGAGAGCCCAGACTCTGTGTACAAATGAAATGCACGAGAGTCTGGTAGGACAAGGCTAGCTAAAACCACAAGTATTTTCCGGTGCAGTTCCCGAAGCAGCCACTAGGTGAAGCAATGAGACTGCTTCTTCCAGAGACTTTTTACAATAAGACTCCTTAGTGACCACACCACCCCATCTGAAAATAGTAAATTTTTTATCAACATTTACGCATGTACCTGCAATAGGGCTGCACTGAGGCGGTGATCATCTCTTCTGGCCAGACATCAAAAGGCACCCCTGGACTGGAGACAGCCATCAGCAACAGGAAAATATATTTGAGAACATTTAAAAATTCGTTCTGAAGTCTGGACGTTATGCAGTTTTAATTGAACATCTGAAATGTGAAGCAAGCTGGGATGTTACTCCCAAGCACACTGGTCACAATATTCCTCTCAGAGATGAGGCAATGGAGGAGTTCTGTACCTAAACCCTTTTGTCTTTAAAAAAAATTGTATTTATCTGATAATGCGACGAAAGCAAAAACATTCCAGAATTTCAACCGACGGCCATTAGGGCGCCAGAATGACGTAATGTACTGTATGTGAAGAAAAACCAGAAGTCCAGAACCTCGGATCTCTTTGCGTTCAAGAAGCTTCTCCTGGAACATGGCGGTATCTGAGGCGATGCCAACAAGCGTAACGCCATCTGGAGGTGAGCTTGTGATCCTCAGTGATGGTGCAGGCTGTTGAGGGTCTGCAAATACCAGGGACATTATTGCCGAAATGTCCGAGTATATCAATAGCATTCATCCGAAGGCCATATACATACAAAATTGTGATTCTGTCGGTACATAAAACCACAACTTTCAATATTTTCTGGTGCAGTTCCTCACTAAGCCACCAGGGGAGACTGCTTCTTCCAGAGACTTTCTACGATAATATGCAGATGATCTCTTGAAGTGACCCAACCACCCACCCTACCCATTAGAGAAGAGTGTATTTCCGTAAACATTTGCACGTGTACCTGGAAGAAGGCAGCACGGAGACAGCAATCGTATCTTCTCGCGAGAACTCTTCGACACGTCTCTTCGTCATCTCGCAAACAGACAAGCGCCGGTTTTTCCCAGCGACGGGTCGATCTAAACAGCGCTGTAAAAAGGCCGTTGAGCTAACGTTACATTCTGAGACAACTCTTCTGTTGACGCCACAAAACCTTCAAATGCACGTCTGGACTGGAGTCACTCATCGGCAACAGTACGAAAAAAAATGGGGGCAATTTCAATTGTTCATTTGAAATGCGATGGAAGCTGGGATGGTGCTCCCAGTGCTGGCCACAATGTTCTCCTCAGAAATGAGGCGATGGAGGAAAGATCGAAGATGAAACAGATGATCATCACAACTCCAGAAGGTTCATTTGTAGATCCAATCGTAAACGTATAAAAGAACTAATCGACATTTTCTTTCAGTCCATCGCTCAACTCAGCAGAAAACGATTTGCTGAGATGGGATACGTCAGCATTTACTCAAACAGGAAAAGTTCTTGGGAAATCACAAACTAGAACCCTTAGATCCAGTAATCTTAGGTCCTGTAATCTTAGGTCCAGTAATCCTAGGTCCTGTAATCTTAGGTCCAGTAACCTGAGATCCAGAAATGACGAGCTAGAAACAAGCTTTGCCAAGTCATAAATCATTATCTTTCATCACCAAAAGAAGTTTGAACCATTAGTTCATAGCAAATAACCTCACAAAAACGCACTATTAACAAGACATGACCTAAACAAACAAACAAACAAACACGCATTAAGTCAGCGGACTCAATCTAAATGGTGACCCTAGTTTGTGATGCTTTCTCCATTTCTTCTTGTCCCAGAACTAGTTACTTGTCAATAAATTTGTAGCTTAAAATCTATTTTAGACCAGGACACATATTCAATATCTGGGTTTTAGATATTTTTGTGGTTGGCCTCACTCCTAGAAAAAGAATAATGATTATTGGATTTTAACTATAATTTAACATTATGACTTCAGTATGAGGTTGAATGGCGTTAGGTCTTGCTTTTTAGCCTCCAATAGTGACTAAGATATTGTGATTACTGAGTATGGCTGTATAACATACGTGTCCAAATATACATGTACACGTTTAGGTTTTCTGCACACGAAAGGTACGGTTCCATACAATACTAGGGTGATAAAGCTAGAAACAAAAAGTGTATTCCTTGATTTAAATTCAGTCAAGTTAATTAATTACTTGCGAGAAAATTCAAAACCGTTCGTCAAGTGTTTTTAACTGGTCATCCAGAGACACAAAATGTTAAAGACTCGTATGCTATACAAGTCTGACACTTACAAACCTGAGTCACAAGTCTTACACAACCCAACACTTTGTGAACATTTAGGTTGAAGGTTGTTTTTCAGACAGTAAAATGTCTCCCTTCTCGTATTTGGCAGTTCACTTCCTGCACAGAGTGAGCGCAGCCATGTCCTCCTTCACCCCACCGCGCACAGCCAACTGTCTCCAACATACCAACTGCCCAAGAAAAGCGATGTATTCTCCCCCAATAACTCAGACGTGCCAGGCACCCAGCACCTGATAGAAGTCCTACTCACCAAGTAGATGTGGAAATTACCGAGAAATTTCTTCGTGTAGAACTTTTGTCGGAGAATCAAACCTTAATGAACTCTCCTTGTAAGAGGACGACACGCCTACAATACGTAGGCGGTTAAGATCATCGTGAGGCAGGCAAATAGGACACTTAGTCTTGTAATGTTGGGTTTGTATGTTCGAACATCCCAATGGGACATTCAAATCAAAAACATCGTTTACAAAGGTATGGTTTGATTACGTTGACCGTGAATTTATCGGACTACCTGGTCTTTGATCAAATCTGTTCTCAGTTGTCGCCAAGGTCTGTACTTTGCAAGGGTAGAATAGAGCTAACAAGGCTAGCATGCTAGCCTGCTAATGTCGTTAGCATCGTTCAAGTGTCCCGCTGAACGATGGCTAGCAGATAGAGCTAACCTAATATGATTTAGGCTGGCTAGTTTGCTTGAATATCCAGTTACTACCCAAATATACGTTCTCAACATGCAAAACGAAGATGGGTAACAGATTCCACCGTCGACCGATATAATGCCCTTGCTTGTCAAGTTCTGCTAGCTAGCTAGATAAGTTGATCTGTTGCCAAGCCTACCTCAAACAGGCATGCAAACGCATGCATCACATAGCCAGTCTGCGTTCACTCTGCTATGCATCCTATGCGAGCAAGTATGATCATATTGACAACGACACAGTATTGCTGTTTTGATCAGAGTTGTTTTAAAGCCGTCTATTTCACCTCGTCTCCGTAGCTACATGTGTTCGTCTGCAGCACAGCGGGCTGGACTCCTCAGACCGGCACTATGACAGATTGTACCCGGGTCACATCCCCACTAACCCGGTCCAGAAGGCCATACTGGCGGTGGGCTCCGGGGTAGCCGCTCTACGAGACCCATACAGACACGGTACGACATGAGACCCTTGGAAGAGGCATTGTAATGTGCTGAAATGTAGTTTAATTAGGTATTTCACTCCACCGTGCCTGGTAGCTAAGATGTGGTCATCAACCATGTTCCCTTCCCTACCTACGTATTTGTATGATGCAAAAACGGTATCTTACAAATATTCAACGGCATGTGTGTAGTGTCTGAATCATGGTTGATTTTCAAATGTCGGAATGCGGGCAACGATAGCGTGCTGCCAAGTGTTGATAAAACTGAGGAAACGCTCTCTGACTAGTATGCTATTTGACACCGGAAGAGATCAAGATTAGTGATTAGGTTATTACATATACTATTTAAAATCAAATAAAGTATGACTTTTATAAGCTTTGGACCATCAATTTACAATTTTAAAACGGAAACTAGTTTTTGGGGCAGTTTTACTTTATCCTCTGACTCTTTATAATTTACCCTGAAACAAAAAACCCAACACTTTCATTATGCAAGAAGCCTGAGATGAGGCAGCAATTGACTGGTCTCTCTTTCATTTCTTGTGAACTTTATTAGCATTTTCAGAAATTTCAGACAAAGGGGAGGTTTCATTTCTGCCAATTCAAAGCTGTTCGCTTAATGTAAAAATATCCAAAATAATTTAAAGCTGTTGGCTCAATTTAAAAATATCCAAAATAGAAGTGGTGATTCCACTTCTTCCTTTTTAAAAATATTTTCTCTCTTCCGTTATTTAAAATGTAACACTTTGACTAGATCCTCAACTGAATCATTTCATTGTTCAGTTAAAACATTGATGAACTAAAGGTGTGTATGTTTTGCAGACATGGTGGCTGTTTTGGGAGAGACAACAGGTGGCCTGGCGCTTCTGAGATTGAGGGACAGGATGAGAGAAGATCCAGAGGGCTGCACTATCCTCACGTAGGGGCCACGACGCTGACGTTACGACCTCACGTAGGGGCCACGACCTCACGTAGGGGCCACAACCTCACGTAGGGCCCATGACGCTCATGTTACGACCTCACGTAGGGGCCACAAAGCTGATGTCATGACCTCACGTAGGGGCCACGACGCTCATGTTACGACGTCACGTAGGGGCCACAAAGCTGATGTCGTGACCTCACGTAGGGGCCACGACGCTCACGTTACGACCTCACGTAGGGGCTACAAAGCTGATGTCATGACCTCACGTAGGGGCCACGACGCTCACGTTACGACCTCACTTCCTCACGTAGGGGCCACTACCTCACGTAGGGGCCACAAAGCTGATGTCATGACCTCACGTAGGGGCCACTACCTCACGTAGGGGCCACAACGCTCATGTTACGACCTCACTTCCTCACGCGTGTGGAGGAGTGGGGGGGGGGGTGAGGTGAGGTGGGGTTCCTTCTCCAAGGTGTGACTTCATCCTGGGTTCTGTAGGTTCTACTCATCTGTCAGTCATCTGGAGAGAATAAAACTTCAGAAACAGTCGTGTCTTTGAAGTCTGTTCACGACCCAATCTTTTTATGAGTGGGAATGATGTTATATCCTGCTGGGTCTGCTTGAAGTTGACTGAATTAATACATGACAAGGATTATAGAAAAACCACAATGTAGGATAGAGTTCAGGTTATCTGAGATGGGGTTACTTTGTGATGTGGTGGGTAAATACAGACTGTGGACTGACTACAGTTGAATGCAATCAATCAACAGTAAATGTAATTCTGATTCTTCTGTTGCTGTACTTCCTATATGCGTTACATGAATAAAACGTAAATGTAACCATCGTATTCTTATCAAATAGTTGGACTACATTGTGACTAACACAGGCTTGTTAAATCCTTCCATTTCTGTCTCCAATCCAGACGAGGTAATCTGGTTTAATCTCTTGTCCCCCAGAGAACGTCCCCGGATTCGTCTGTCCACGTTGGACCTGGCCAGCATGGCATCCCTCCCCGAGGGCTCGTTTGGACGGGAGTACCTCCGCTTTCTGGAGGACAACGTGAGTCTGCAAAGGGTGGCAACGAAAGTCTTGTAATTTATAACAAAACTTGAATACCTGTGCGTTTTGTAACCACTCTGTTCAGTTCAAAATGATTCTTTGCGATGATCATTCAGGTGAAACAAAAAGTTTCTCTGTATCTGTCTGTTTCTGTATCTCTCTCTCTGTATCTGTCTGTCTCTCTGTATCTGTCTCTCTCTCTGTATCTGTCTGTCTCTCTCTGTATCTGTCTCTCTCTCTCTCTGTCTCTCTCTGTATCTATCTCTCTGCATCTCTCTTTCTCTGTATCCGTTTCTCTGTATCTGTCTGTCTCTCTCTGTATCTGTCTCTCTCTCTCTGCATCTCTCTCTCCCTGCATACATTTATCTGTATCTGTCTCTCTCTCTCTGTATCTGTCTGTCTCTCTCTCTGTATCTGTCTCTCTCTCTCTGTATCTGTCTCTCTCTCTCTGTATCTGTCTCTCTCTCTCTGTATCCGTTTCTTTCTGTATCTGTCTCTGTCTCTGCATCTCTCTCTCCCTGTATACGTTTCTCTGTATCTGTCTCTCTCTCTCTGTATCTGTCTGTCTCTCTCTGTATCTGTCTCTCTGTATCTGTCTCCCAGAGAGTGACCCCTGACTCCAGGGCGGATGTGAAGTTTGTGGACGATGAGGAGCTGGCCTATGTGATGCAGAGGTACCGGGAAGTCCATGACCTCCTGCACACCTTACTGGGCATGCCCACAAACATGCTGGGTCAGTACTGCCTTATTCACAACCTTTCATTTCAGTATCAACACAAACCTTGACTGACCAAAGGCGAAAGTAGAGACTAACTGACAAAAACTATTTTTTGTGACTGTGAGATTACACAGATGACTAACAGATTTATCTCGGTGCTTTCTGAAACAGGAGTTTTGGTTTCAGTATCAGTAACAGCACCTGTCTCCCACAGGGGAGGTGGCTGTGAAGTGGTTTGAGGCAGCCCAAACGGGCCTGCCCATGTGTCTCCTGGGGGCCACCCTGGGGCCCCTGCGTCTGTCTGCAAGGTACTGCCTTCTCTCTCACACACACACACACACACACACACGCGCGCGCGCGCACTCACACACACACATGCATACTCACACACACACACACACACACATGCATACTCACACACACGCATACTCACACGCACACACACACACATGCATACTCACACACACACTTGCATACTCACACACACACATGCATACTCACACACACACATGCATACTCACACACACACACACACACATAGATTTGTGTTCTTTTAATGGACGCATACACGCTCGCACATATACACTCTCACAAACATACACACGTGCACGTGATCTAAAACTGTGTATAAATTGTGGTGGTACAATGTCCAGGAGTTCACACCACCAGCTCTCAGGCTGTTTTTAGATTAGGTGTTCTGTATCTTAGTTTACTTTAATAATGTTTTGGGTCAAATGGTAGTAGGAAACTATTTGAAAACTGTCACAATATATCCATTTTATATTATCCTAAACTCATAAATCCTAAACTCAGTTGGATAACTGGCACATATATAATGTTGGGGATTTTGAAAAATGGCAGAGTAAGTAAGATGTAAGTTGTGAATAAGTAAGAGCAGTGTTAGTAAGTAACTTTTTTTTTATTTTTACAACTATGCAGTTTGCTTTATGACTGTCTAGTGTAATTTACTGTTTAACTGGTACAAACTTCTTTACAATACGCTAAATTACACCCTGTTGAAACAAGAAGCACTCTATGTAGTTGACTTTAGTTAGACTTTTAGTGAACTTGAAATGGAACGGATGTCAAATGTGAGTATCTTATGACTCGGAAAATCCACGACAATGACTGTGCAGTCTGTCTGTCTGTCTTCCGTGTGACTGGATACAGTTTGTACATCCCCTAGTCTGCAATAAATACTCTTCTTGTTAGTCACAAGGTGTGCGTGCTGGATAACTTGATGGTAGCGTGCTTTTGGTTGTTCCCCAGCCGCCTGGTCCCGCTGATGTCATCTCTGGGCCCGTGGGCGCTGAGAAATGGCCAGCGTTCACGCTGCGTCCTCAGCGTGTTCTATGAGCGGCGCTGGGACCAGAGCGTGGACGAGCTACGACACGAGATGAACATCGAGCCCCCGCCACTCGCCGTCAGCACCACCCGACCACGTAGCGCCCGTGCTAACCGCTAACAGGTGCATCATAACGGCCGTGTTAAGAGGTGGACCACGTAGCGACTGTGTTAACCGCTAACCGCTGGAACATCTAATGCAGGACCATGTAGTAGCAGTGCTAACTGCTAACACTGGACCATGTAGTAGCAGTGCTAACTGCTAACACTGGACCACGTAGCGGCCGTGCTAACTGCTAACACTGGACCACGTAGCGGCCGTGCTAACTATCAGTGCTATCTGCCAGCAGGCATGTTTGCGCCAACATGGGAAATCTAATATGTGTTGGAACGAGCCCTAAACGTCTCCTATGAAAAGAAACCACGGTCTGTGCTGGCAGTATCCGTGAAGCTTGTATCATATGAGATCCATTACTAACCACAGGGGAGTGTGATGGATGCTGTGGGAAGGATGAAACTAAAGATGATTAAGTCATTCTGCCGCTGTCTCTCATTTCAACAGCCCGCACATTAGATCAAGATGAATAAACAGGATGCAGTGTGTCCTCGTCATGGTGTTTTCCATGGTTACAACAGCCCCATTGTTACTGCATATCACTTGCCTGTCTTGCTGCTGTTTTCAGCATCTGATCACACCCTGGAGCTGTACCAGTGTCCGCTGAATGTCTGCCCCATACCGGCTGTCCACAGAAGATCTGTTTCACAGCTTGTTCAAGTTCAAGTTGAGCTTTATTGTCATTCCACTACATGCGGGGATATACAGTGGAACGAAATGTCGTGCCTCACAGAGCCACGGTGCTACATAAGTACAGGCATACAACAATCAAGTAAAAATAAATATAACAATTTTGTACTCCTGTGTTAAATTATATAATTTATTTTGTGCTTTATTTGGACATTTCCTGGTATGTATATTTCAACTGTGAGAAACGGTACTGTTTTGTGAGTCATAAATGTTTGTCTGTATTGTATAAATGTTCCCTTTCTATTTTTGAATGAGTAAATTGACAGTTATTAGACAATTAGAATTAGACAAGTTGACAGTTTGGTATTCCTGGTAGAATACACATAACTGCTAAAGGAAATGTGTAATCGTACCAGATCTGAATTCCTTAACTTCCTTCTTCCTTTCCAGATTTCTCTGGGAATGTCCAGATATGTTAGACATCCCTTACCTTTTTGGCATAATCTAATATTTCATTACATATATTCACTATACTTACAGTTTTGACTTACTTGACTTGGATGATGAAGAAATAAGTGAATGTTGAACTGTCCCTTTAATTACAGTACAACACAACCATCATGTGTCTTTGTTCATGATACCAAGTATCCTGCTTCATCCAGGGGCCATCAACAAACGTCTGCTGATAACAGATCCATTTAACCACTACAATAAATATAGATTCCTAACTGGCAATACTACATTGACGTGGCACTGTGATACTACATTTGTGATTGAATTATTTTAGCATTTTGAACTGGATCGTCATCCTACTGTTCTTTTCTGCTAGCATTTAGCTAAAAATTGGCTAGCAATTGGACTATTGTGACATGATCATCATCCTACTCTTCTGCAGTATTTTTGTAATAGTACAGATGCATTGGCCGGGAATCGAACCCGGGTCAACTGCTTGGAAGGCAGCTATGCTCGCCACTATACCACCAACGCTCAGTTAGCAATGTTCTGTTAGCCACTTTCTGCTAGCAGCTAGCCAAAAAATGGTTAGCGATTAAATTATTGTAGCATTTGGAACAGAAACATCGTCCTACATTTGAAAACAACAAGAAAGATTTTCTCACCGTTGCACCGGGGACAACGTCAATTGCTTGGAAGGCAGCTATGCTCACCACTATACCACCAACGTTCAGTTAGCAATGTTCTGTTAGCAATTTTGTGCTAGCAGCTAGCCAAAAACATGGTTAGCAATTAAATTATTGTTGTATTTGGAACAGAAACATCGTCCTACATTTGAGCAAAAGCACAGATGCGTTGGCCGGGAATCGAACCCGGGATCAAGCTGGAGCAGCTATGCCACCACATATAACAACAGACTCAAAGTTAGCAAAGTTCTGTATAGCCACTTATCTGCTAGCAGCGACAACAAAAAGTTACGGCGATTAAATTATGAAGTATAGGAACAGAACAATCGGTCTACAATTTAGGCAAACAAGCACAGATAGAGTGCGAGAATCACCGGGAGTCACTACTTGGAAGCCAGCATACTCACCACTATAACCAACGCTCACAAGCCCAGTAAGTTGTATTTTAAGCCATTTCTCTAGCACTAGCACAAAAGACGGTTAGCAATCAATATTCAAGCATTAAGGAACAGACACACATCCGTCCTACATTTAGCAAAAGCACAGAGCCGTGGACCAGGGATCGAAACCCGGAGCAACTGCTTGAAGCAGCTATGCTCACCACATATACACACAAACGTTACAGTTAGCAAGTTCTGTTAACCACTTCTGCTGCACTAGCCAAAAATATGGGCGTTAGCCGATGTAAATATTGAAGTATCTGAAACAAAACATCGTACGCCTACAATTTTAAGCAACAAGCACCAGATGCGTTGCCGGGAATCAAGAACCTGGTCAACTGCTACTGGAAGGCAGCTAATAGCTCACCACCCTATACCAACACCTTCAGCCAGTAGTGTTTTGTAGCCACTTTCTAAGCTAGCGCTAGCCAAAAAAAAACGTTAGCAATTCCAATGATTGAAGCATTGAACAGAAACATCTCCTACATTTTAGCAAAAAGCACAGAGCGTTGCCGGGAAATCAACCCGGGTCAAACTTGCGGAAGCACTATGCGCTCACCACGAAATTACCCCAACGCTCACTAGCAATTTCTGTTAGCAATTTTGTAACCTAGCAACTAGCCAAAAAATGTTAGCATTAAGTTATTGAATCATTTGGAACAGAAAACACTCCTACATTTTAGCAAAAGCGAACAAATGCCCGTGCTGGGAATCGAACCCGGGTCAATTGCTTGGAAGGCAGCTATGCTCACCACTATACCACCAACGCATGTTGCAATTTACTGTTAGGCAATTTTTGCAGCAGGCTAGAAAAAATAGCATTAGCCATTAAATTATTGATAGCATTGGACAACATCTCCAACATGTTTTGCATATACAGATGCGTTGCCGGGAATCACCACGGAGTCACTGACTTAGAAGGCAGCTATGCTCATCACTATACCACCAACGCTCATAGCAGCAGTCTGTTAGCCACTTTCTGTATACCACCAACGCTCAGTTAGCAATGTTCTGTTAGCCACTTTCTGCTAGCAGCTAGCCAAAAAATGGTTAGCGATTAAATTATTGTAGCATTTGGAACAGAAACATCGTCCTACATTTGAGCAAAAGCACAGATGCGTTGGCCGGGAATCGAACCCGGGTCAACTGCTTGGAAGGCAGCTATGCTCACCACTATACCACCAACGCTCAGTTAGCAATGTTCTGTTAGCCACTTTCTGCTAGCAGCTAGCCAAAAAATGGTTAGCGATTAAATTATTGAAGTATTTGGAACAGAAACATCGTCCTACAATTTAGCAAAAGCACAGATGCGTTGGCCGGGAATCGAACCCGGGTCAACTGCTTGGAAGGCAGCTATGCTCACCACTATACCACCAACGCTCAGCCAGTAGTGTTTTGTTAGCCATTTTCTGCTAGCAGCTAGCCAAAAGACGGTTAGCAATTCAATTATTGAAGCATTTGGAACAGAAACATCGTCCTACATTTTTGCAATAATACAGATGCGTTGGCCGGGAATCGAACCCGGGTCAACTGCTTGGAAGGCAGCTATGCTCACCACTATACCACCAACGTTCAGTTAGCAATGTTCTGTTAGCCACTTTCTGCTAGCAGCTAGCCAAAAAATGGTTAGCGATTAAATTATTGAAGTATTTGGAACAGAAACATCGTCCTACAATTTAGCAAAAGCACAGATGCGTTGGCCGGGAATCGAACCTGGGTCAACTGCTTGGAAGGCAGCTATGCTCACCACTATACCACCAACGCTCAGCCAGTAGTGTTTTGTTAGCCACTTTCTGCTAGCAGCTAGCCAAAAAACGGTTAGCAATTCAATTATTGAAGCATTTGGAACAGAAACATCGTCCTACATTTTAGCAAAAGCACAGATGCGTTGGCCGGGAATCGAACCCGGGTCAACTGCTTGGAAGGCAGCTATGCTCACCACTATACCACCAACGCTCACTTAGCAATGTTCTGTTAGCAATTTTGTCCTAGCAGCTAGCCAAAAAATGTTTAGCAATTAAGTTATTGAAGCATTTGGAACAGAAACATCGTCCTACATTTTAGCAAAAGCACAGATGCGTTGGCCGGGAATCGAACCCGGGTCAACTGCTTGGAAGGCAGCTATGCTCACCACTATACCACCAACGCTCAGTTAGCAATGTTCTGTTAGCAATTTTGTGCTAGCAGCTAGCCAAAAAATGGTTAGCCATTAAATTATTGTAGCATTTGGAACAGAAACATCGTCCTACATTTTTGCAATAGTACAGATGCGTTGGCCGGGAATCGAACCCGGGTCAACTGCTTGGAAGGCAGCTATGCTCACCACTATACCACCAACGCTCAGTTAGCAGCAGTCTGTTAGCCACTTTCTGCTAGCAGCTAGCCAAAAAATGGTTAGCAATTCAATTATTGAAGCATTTGGAACATAAACATCGTCCTACATTTTAGCAAAAGCACAGATGCGTTGGCCGGGAATCGAACCCGGGTCAACTGCTTGGAAGGCAGCTATGCTCACCACTATACCACCAACACTCAGCCAGTAGTGTTTTGTCAGCCATTTTCTGCTAGCAGCTAGCCAAAAAACGGTTAGCAATTCAATTATTGAAGCATTTGGAACAGAAACATCGTCCTACATTTTAGCAAAAGCACAGATGCGTTGGCCGGGAATCGAACCCGGGTCAACTGCTTGGAAGGCAGCTATGCTCACCACTATACCACCAACGCTCACTTAGCAATGTTCTGTTAGCAATTTTGTGCTAGCAGCTAGCCAAAAACATGGTTAGCAATTAAATTATTGTTGTATTTGGAACAGAAACATCGTACTACATTTTTGCAATAGTACAGATGCGTTGGCCGGGAATCGAACCCGGGTCAACTGCTTGGAAGGCAGCTATGCTCACCACTATACCACCAACGCTCAGTCAGTAGTGATTTGTTAGCCATGTTCTGCTAGCAGCTAGCAGCTAGCCAAAAAACGGTTATCAATTCAATTATTGAAGAATTTGGAACAGAAACATCGTCCTACATTTTTGCAATAATACAGATGCGTTGGCCGGGAATCGAACCCGGGTCAACTGCTTGGAAGGCAGCTATGCTCACCACTATACCACCAACGCTCAGTTAGCAATGTTCTGTTAGCAATTTTGTGCTAGCAGCTAGCCAAAAAATGGTTAGCCATTAAATTATTGTTGCATTTGGAACAGAAACATCGTCCTACATTTTTGCAATAGTACAGATGCGTTGGCCGGGAATCGAACCCGGGTCAACTGCTTGGAAGGCAGCTATGCTCACCACTATACCACCAACGCTCAGTTAGCAATAGTCTGTTAGCCACTTTCTGCTAGCAGCTAGCCAAAAAATGGTTAGCGATTAAATTATTGTAGCATTTGGAACAGAAACATCGTCCTACATTTTTGCAATAGTACAGATGCGTTGGCCGGGAATCGAACCCGGGTCAACTGCTTGGAAGGCAGCTATGCTCACCACTATACCACCAACGCTCACTTAGCAATGTTCTGTTAGCCATTTTCTGCTAGCAGCTGGCCACCAGCGATTGAATTATTGTAGCATCTGGAACAGGCAAGTCGTCCTACTCTTAACTGTGGATGGTACCGCCTCCTCTATAGTGACTTGGACGCCTCAACACGGTTGTTTGAAATTGACAGGTTTTTATATTGTAACGCTGACTCAGACCGAGGCACGAGGCTAGCTCTTCGGCGCCATCATGTGGTCCCACGTGTCTCCAGGCTCGTGGCTCATCAACTGTCTTCCGATGCTTATTTCAAACGCGGCGATTGTCTTAAATACGGCGACACTTGTCAGTTTGTTTAATTTAATGTGAGTCGCCACTATTGTTTTGATCTGTACTTATAACTGTAAGACACAACAGGAGAAGTAAAACTAAGCTGCCACAATCACAAAATACCGCCAAAAATAGGGCTGGCTCCTTCATATGAGGTAGGTAATAGTCTTAAAGTTTTACATTCGGATGGGAAAACTTTAGTTTGCCTCTTAAACTTGTCAGTGGATGGCTTGTATCAAGAACCCAACGAAGAACAACAACTTGAAACAGATTATTTAACTTACTTTTTGTTCAGTTTAAAATAAAAAGGGGGATTGCGTTGGCCGGGAATCGAACCCGGGTCAACTGCTTGGAAGGCAGCTATGCTCACCACTATACCACCAACGCATGTCTAGCTAGATTCTATTAGCAATTTTGTCCCAACAGCTGGTCATGAAAACTTTTCAGTCTTCTGATCTTAGTTTCAGATGCGCCGAGTAACGGATACATAGAAAACGTTAGATGAAATACGGTGACACTGTTACAGCTAAATAAGGTGATTTACGGTGTGTCGACACTATTGTTTTGACTTGTGTTGTTTACCGTGGCAGTAACGAATTAGTGTTTAAAAAACCATAACATTAGGTGAAGTATAAGACGAGGTACACAGGACAAAACACGGCAACATTCAGACAACATTGCTGAACTAGCGCAGTTTGCCTTTGTATGCTTAGTTCCCCATAACTTTCAGCCGTAAAAAAAACTTAAACACGTCTCTTAACACACGACATTACTGTACATGATTACAGTTTCATAAAATGGAATTGATTTAATATCCATAATGGGAATATATGCAATGTATTCTACTCCATAATATCCATAACAATACACTAAATGGAAATAATCAACTACTTAAACACATTAAACTATTCCACTGGATCAACCAGTTAAATATTTATCTTTTAAAAGCTTCAGACATAAAAAAAATCTAGTTTGTAATGAAATGTTGACTTATAGATTATAAAAATACAAAGTATATAAATTATAGAACAATACAATGTAATGGACAGATATCTTGAAAAATTCTGTGAAAACCAGGTGACAAAATGCATGATAGGGTCCTTTCTGACCACAATTCATTAAAATTCATTTTAGCATTTAGAAATCCGATTATTTTCCTCCTAAACCGGTAGTTACCAGTAGTGACCAGCAGGTGGCAGCGTTGCCAGCGTGCGCTCAGTGCAGGATAGTGATGCTACGGTCTGCCACAGCGCAGGCAGGCAGGAGAGGTGCATTGAACTTATGTGTGACAGAGTGCAGCACTGCAAAGGATTCTGTATCGTAGAATAGTAGCGTCTGGCTGGGCCAGTCCAGAAGCAGGCCGATGGTGCAGGGCCTGCGTATCACCTGTAGGGCGGTGCTCTTCCCCGCGTGGCAGAAGGAGAAGTCTCCTTCGTAATGAGACAGAACCCAGGATTGAGCGTTGTAACCCAGACGCGCTTCATTCCCGGAGCCCTTGCGCTCCAAGCTAGCGTAGCATACGCCCACTTTGAAGGCCGCGCTCTGCCCCACATCCAGGACCCAGCCGTGGGTACCCGAGGAGAGGGAGACGGACCCCAGGGCGTTGGGCCAGCACTCGAAGCGAGCGGGGTCGTAGGGCGGGGATTGGCGAGCCCGCTTGGGCAGGAAGGTCAGGGTGCAAAGGTCATCGGAGAGGGAGAGCAGAGGGCTGACAGTGCGCTCGTTAAATGTCAGGTTGGCTGAACCGTGAGCTGAGGAGGGGAGGAAGGGGAGAGAGGAGAGGAGGGGAGAGAGGAAAGGAGGGGAGAGAGGAGAGATGGAGAGGAGAGAGGAGAGGAAGGGAGAGAGGGGAGGAGGGGAGAGAGGAGAGATGGGGAGAGGAAGGGAGAGAGGAGAGGAAGGGAAAGGGGAGGAGGGGAGAAGAGAGGAAGGGAGAGAGGCGAGGAGAGGAAAACAGAGAGGAGGGGAGGAAAGGGAGGAGAGGAAGGAAGAGAGGAGGGGAGGAAGGGGAAAGGAGGGGGGGAGAGGACAGGAGAGGAGAGAGGGGAGGTAGTACATGGTTATTAACAATGCACAGACACTGCTGGTGTATCTGTGTGTGTGTGTGTGTGTGTGTATCTGTGTGTGTGTATGTGTGTGTCTGTATCTGTGTGTGTGTATCTGTGTGTATGTGTGTGTGTGTATCTGTGTGTGTGTGTATCCGTTAGTGTGTTTCCTGGACAGGGTGCTGCCTCACCAGAGGGTCCTAGCAGCAGGGTGTTGGCCCACAGTCCCTTCATAAGCCTGCTGACCCCACAGCCTGCAGGCAGAGAGAGCTGCTCCGTGTCGCATGGCTCTCCCACGCCCTCTGCCTCCTCCACCCTGACAGAAACACACATGCACACGGACCCTTACATAAAGGGAGTTCTCCAGAGTGGTATTCATTTGTAGAACATTGTTATGAATCAAAAGTATTTTCGAACATCTTTACCTTTCAGCTATCTCTGGGCCAGCTGACTGAAAGAGATAAACCAAATCTGTTATTCACTATCATCATCATCATGTTTGTTTACATCTACTGTATACTTATACAGTACTAGTATGGGGCAGTACAGTACTACTATACTTATACTACTGTATACTTGACCCAACACTAGTCTCTCCTTCCTTCATCCTTTCTCTGCTTGTCTCTCTTTTCCCTACCCTCTTCAGCCCCCCTCTCTTTCCCACTCTCTCCTCTCTCCCCCCCTCTCTGTCTCCCCCCCCCTCTCTACCCGTCCCTCACTGTCTCCCCCATTCTGTCTCTCCTCTCCCCCCCTCTCTGTCTCCCCATTTTCTCTCTGTCTCTCCTCTCTCCCTGTCTCTCCTCTCCCCCCCTCGCTGGTCTTCTCTCCTCTCTTCCTGTCCCTCTTTACCCCCCTCCTCTGTCTCCCCCCCCCCCCTCTGTCCCCACCCCCTCCTCTGTCCCTCTCTCTCTGTTCTCTCCCTCTCTCCCCGTTCCCCCTCTTTCTCCCCGCCTCTGTCTCCCCGTCCCTCTCGTCTTCCCCCTGTCTCTTCCTTCTCTCCCCCCTCCCTGTCCTCCCCCCCCCTCTCTGTCCACCCTCCTCCCCCCCCCCCCTCCCCGTCCTCTTTCTCCCCCTCGTTGCTCTCACCACTATCAGCGTGTCTGGTGAGTGTGTGAGGGTGTGCACCAAAAGGGCGGTTTGCGCGGTGGTTTTGTTGGTGAGGTTTGTTTTATTTTCTTCTCCCCTTTTTTTTTTTTTTCCCCCGTTTGTGTTGTGTGTGTGTGGGT
>BROE01000015.1:10238085-10360585 GCA_036571765.1 Plecoglossus altivelis
AACCCCCCCCCCCCCCCCAGAACCCCTGCCGGAACGTTGTATGTTTCCGTGGCAACCCCAGATGACTTCCTGCGCATTTCCATGACTTCCCGTCTCTCGTCTAGTCTCCCCATCTGCCCCCTCTTCCAGGGGACGACTGGAGCCATCTTGGCTGTGTACGGAACAATAATCTGTAAAGTGAATCATGTTTGCTGGATGATACTGGATTTACGTCAAGGGTATAAACTTCACGTTGCTCTCGGCAGATTAAAACAATGGAAATCATCTTCCAGGGATTAGCGGAGAAGGACTCGTGTTCTGACAGGCTGGCTGTTGGAGAGACCAGCTGAACCACCCTGGCTGCAACACTCGTTCACCTGGTCCATCGAGAGACTCAGAGGGAAACGAACGTGTCTGAATCATCAGATTGTCCCACATCACCTGCTCACCTGCTCACCTGCTCACCTGCTCACCTGCTCACCTGCTCACCTGCTCACCTGCTCACCTGCTCAAAGGTGAATCACCTCCAACGGCCCATCTGGTCTGCAGATCCAAACTGTCAAACAGGGATTTGAACCTGCAACCTTTTCATCAAGGGTAAGGCTTGGCTGTAAGGGGCAGGGGGGGGCAATACCCTCCCAAATGGATTGCTGTGACCTCTCTCAAAAGGTAATGTTACATTTGTAAAACGTTTGGTCCCCTTGTGAAAAAAATGTCCCGCCCGTTTAATTTGAGTCAAGCCTGGAGTCCGTCCAGAGTCAAAGCTCTAAATACTGGGCTTACAGTCGGGCACTAAACTGTCAAACCAAACTGAAGAATTTTTCTAGCTGTAAATCCTCCCCTTCTCTTCCACCCACTGAAGATCTGTTCAGATTACTGTAAGAGAGAGGGAAGGACGGAGGGAGGGAGGGGAGAGAGAGAGAAACAGAGAGGAGAGAGAGGGAAGGATGGAGGGAGGGAGGGGAGAGAGAGAGAAACAGAGAGGAGAGAGAGGGAAAGAGAGAAACAGAGAGGAGAGGGAGGGAGAGAGGAGAGAGAAACAGGAGAGAGGGAGAGGAGAGAGAGGAGAGAGAAACAGAGAGGAGAGAGAAACAGAGAGGAGAGAGAAACAGAGAGGAGAGGGAGGGAGAGAGAAACAGAGAGGAGAGAGAAACAGAGAGAGAGGGAGGGAGAGAGGAGAGGGAGGCAGAGAGAAACAGAGGAGAGAGAAACAGAGAGGAGAGGGAGGGAGAGAGAAACAGAGAGGGAGAGAGAGAAACAGAGAGGAGAGAGAAACAGAGAGGAGAGAGAAACAGAGAGGAGAGAGAAACAGAGAGGAGAGGGAGGGAGAGAGGAGAGAGAAACAGGGAGGAGAGAGAAACAGAGAGGAGAGAGAAACAGAGAGGAGAGGGAGGGAGAGAGAAACAGAGAGGAGAGAGAGGGAGAGAGAGAAACAGAGAGGAGAGAGAAACAGAGAGGAGAGAGAAACAGAGAGGAGAGGGAGGGAGAGAGAAACAGAGAGGAGAGAGAAACAGAGAGGAGAGGGAGGGAGAGAGGAGAGAGAAACAGAGAGGAGAGAGAAACAGAGAGGAGAGAGAAACAGAGAGGAGAGGGAGGGAGAGAGAGAAACAGATAGGAGAGAGAAACAGAGAGGAGAGGGAGGGAGAGAGGAGAGAGAAACAGAGAGGAGAGAGAGTGTAGCAGAAGCGCTTGAGTCACTTCTCTCCTATGAAGACTGCATGACCCAGCTCTCGAATCACTCGACACATGCAGTGATGTTGCTGAGAGACTGAACAGGACACAGGGAGGGAAGAGACCGTGTCTGTGTGTGTGTGTGTGTCTGTGTGTGTCTGTGTCTGTGTGTGTGTCTGTGTGCGTGTGTGTGTCTGTGTGCGTGTGTGTGTCTGTGTGCATGTGTGTGTCTGTGTGCATGTGTGTGTCTGTGTGCGTGTGTGTGTCTGTGTGCATGTGTGTGTCTGTGTGCATGTGCATGTGTGTGTCTGTGTGCGTCTGTGTGCGTGTGCATGTCTGTGTGCGTGTGCATGTGTGTGTCTGTGTGCGTGTGCATGTCTGTGTGTCTCCATGTGTGTGTCTGTGTGCGTGTGCATGTGTGTGTCTGTGTGTCTCCATGTATGTGTGTAGCCATGTGTATCTGTATCCTTGTATCTGTATATCTGTATCCTTGTGTGTGTGCGTGTGTATCCTTGTATCTGTGTGTGTGTCTGTGTCCTTGTATCTGTGTGTGTGTGTGTATCCTTGTATCTGTGTGTGTGTGTGTATCCTTGTATCTGTGTGTGTGTGTATCCTTGTATCTGTGTGTGTGTGTATCCTTGTATCTGTGTGTGTGTGTATCCTTGTATCTGTGTGTGTTGCCAGGGGCTGGGTTGTGCGTAACGAGCAGCGTATGGTTTCATAACTTGGATAAACTCGCCAGAGGATCAGTCACCCAGCACACACATGGCTCTGCCTCACTATGGATCTGTGTGTGTGTGTGTGACAGGGATACACTGCGGAGAGGAGAGAGGGACGGTCAGAGATTGAGGACTCAGTTGTCCGTCAAGCCAACGATTAGTGAGACGTGCCCACACTGAACCCTGTCTGCCCTCCCTCTCTCTCTCCCTCTCTGCCCTCCCTCTCTCTCTCCCTCTCTGCCCTCCCTCTCTCTCTCACTCCCTCTACCTCCCTCCCTCTCTCTACCTCCTCTCTCACTCTCTCCCTCACTCCCTCCCCTTCCTCCCTCCCTCACTTCCTCTCTGCCCTCCCTCTACCTCTCTCTCTGCCCCCCCCTCTCTCACTCTCTCTGCCCTTCCTCTCTCTCACACTCTCTCTCTCTCCCTCACACCCTCTCTCACTTTCTCCCTCCCTCCCTCCCTCCCTCCCTCCTCTCTCTCTCTCTCTCTGTCTGTCTCTCTGCCCTGACCAGAAAGGTTTGCGAGTTGAATGCAGTTGGCTTCTTTACTGTGCTGATCAATAGCAGCTAGTCCCGAGGCTGTGTTTGAACGCTCCTGTCACTGATGGTGGCCGCTGTATGTTGATCGTTTTCACACAACACAGACAGCGAGAGGATACTTGGTCTTCGAGGTTGACACAAGGGCAACGTTATTCGTGACAGTGTAGCGGTGAAATCCACCCAGACGAAGAGTTTAGGAGAAATATTATACCACCGATAAACTATCAACAGAAACTCACAGAGAGCCGCTACCCTCTTGATTTTAAACTAGAGATAAAGATCTAATAACAAAACGTCAGAATCGTTATTTCATGAACGTCATCTAGAGTAAAAACGTCCGCTAAATCTTTGAGCTTTGAGTGAACCCGGGGCTATCCCAAACATTCTTATAATTTTTCGTGAAGGCGGGGAAGGATCCGGTGGATAACGTCCGCCGATTCATGAATAACAAAAGCGCAAAACTCAAACTTCACCCACGCAGCAGTTCTAACCAATGGGCGCGCAGCACTTCTCACCGTGACCAATGGCAGCGTCGCTGAACATTGCTCTGCGCAGGCGTGTGAAAGACGCTCCTGTTGAAAGTCTCCAGGTTATTGTGCTGTTAGACGGAGGAGTTAGAGAGAGAGCAGAGAGAGCAGAGAGAGAGCAGAGAGAGAGAGAGAGAGAGAGAGAGAGCAGAGAGAGAGAGAGAGAGAGCAGAGAGAGAGAGAGAGAGAGAGAGAGAAGAGAGAGAGAGCAGAGAGAGAGAGATTCGGGAAAGGAAACCTAACAACGGAATAAAATACTTTACACGATAGGTTTGTCACGCTGAAGTAAGTTTTATATGATCGGTAATTCTGAGTTGTTTATGTGGTTTCGAAAGGACAGAGTCTAACTTCACGCCGTTTGCGCTGCAGCCGTTTACTTGCTACCTTTCACGGAAAACGACTCATAACTTCATGGCTTTGACAGCAACTGACCAAAGCAGCAGATTAAACGGACCATCGTCAAATTACAGTAGAATCTGTGCACGGAAGGAAGACCAACACAGTAAAAAGAACAGCGGTACGATGCAACCGAAAGACACGGAATACTCCACGGACGGTTTGCCCAAAGCGTTTCTACACAGTTTGCGGACCCTGTTTGACATTCTAGACGATGGGCAAAGGGGTTATGTTCACATCTCGGAGATTGAGAGCAGATGGCAGGGAGCGGACACGCGGGACTTGCCCGGCGGGGTCCTGGAGTGTCTGAGACGGGTTACACCAGCTCACGGGTGCCTGACGTTTGAGCGATTCGTGGCGGGGCTCCGGTACTCGATGCTTAACCCGGACAACCGCCACGTGAAGGTCCAGGCTGCTGTTCTACCGCAACAGGCGCACCCACATCCTAAACAGCATCCGGTACCGTCTCAGAAACCAGCGCCTCTATCAGCGTGTAGCGGACCGATACGGACCGAAAACAAAGTTCGTCCTCTCGGTCCGAGTAACGGGACTAATATACAGCACCACGCATCGTCTCTCCACAGCCGGTCCAGACACGAGGACGGCGGTACCGGATACCCCACAGGTGGTCCCACGCGGTACAACAATGTGGGATTTGAGAGAACCGGCAGAAGTTTAGAACGGATTCCCATCGTGCCCGAAAGCGGGATATACCGAACGGAGTCGGTTCGTGTTGGGAAACAGGCGCAGGCGCAGCAGTGCAGAATCCGCTCCATAGAGTCTCTCGCGCTTGAGTCTCCACTGCTCCAAAAACCATGTAAGTTGATCTTCACTCGTGAGCGCGTCCGCCGTCTAATCAGATCGATCAGAACAGCGGCTGTATTCATGCGAGGGGATTGTATTTCGCTAATATGAACACATTTATGTGACAGTCATCGATATTCAGGACTAATCTTCTAACCCCGCGGATGAGTGGATGTGAAAAGGGGGTTAACTTGATTCGGTGTTTTGTTCAGCTCGTTATCAGGCGGTGGTTGAAACAAGAGTGTTCTGTTACGGTGGCGGAACTAATCAGATGAGCTTTCTCACAGGCGGGTCAGGGGCAACACGCGCTGCTGTCTGAGCACGAGCACACTCACACACGCGCAGGACTCGCATATAAATCCACACATACGACACGCAGACAGACACACATTGAAAACACTACATACACGCACACACACAGACTCACACATTGAAAACACTGCACATGCACAAAACATGCTCACGCACGCACGCACGCACACACGCACACACATTGAACACACCTGTGTGTGTTTCCCTAGCGCTCTGCCTCTCTACCCAGGTGAGAAGCCCTCCCTCCCTCCTGCCCTCCCTCCCTCCTGCCCTCCCTCCTGCCCTCCCTCCTGCCCTCCCTCCTGCCCTCCCTCCTGCCCTCCCTCCTGGTGGGCAGCTGGTGACAGATGCTCCCCCCTACTCTGTACTAATGATGAAGCTAACAGTCACCAGCCAGTTATGACATCATCGAGCCCTGATTGGCTAAATCACTCTGCTCCAGTCAAGGGTGTGTAATTGAATAATTGACCTCTTTCAAAACAGTGGATTTGTATGGGCCTGTTGGCATGAGTGTGTGTACGTGTGCGTGCGTGTGTATGTGTGTGTGTGTGTGTGTTTGTGCATGTTTGCACACGCTAATGACAGCACTACAGCAGTGACATCCCAGTCCAGCTTTGGCGTGGTAGGTTTAAGAGACCAATCAGGAGTGTGGGTTCAGGTCACATGACCAGAAGTGTTGCGGTAGTGATGTGAAACAGGACTGGCTGGCTGAAGGAACAGCTTCCTGTAGATCTAATAGTCCTGCAACTGACAGGATGAAGGGAGAGTGTGTGTGTGTGTGTGTGTGTGTGTGTGTGTGTGTGTGTGTGTGTGTGTGTGTGTGTGTGTGTGAGGACCTGTCACAGCGTGTTGCTCTGTCTGCTTCTGTGAGGAGTGAGGAACACACCTCAGGGTTTAGCCTCTGTCTGTGCCGACAGGCAGGTATGCAAACACAGACTCACAGACTCACACACAGACACTCACGTAGACTCACACACACACAGACTCACACACACTGACTTACACAGACTCACACACACTCACATAGTCTCACACACACTCATGTAGACTCACACACACTGACTTACACAGACTCACACACACTCACATAGTCTCACACACACTCACGTAGTCTCACACACACACAGACTCACCCACACTGACTTACACAGACTCACATAGTCTCACACACACTCGCATAGACTCACACACACACAGACTCGCACACACTCACATAGTCTCACACACACTCACATAGACTCACACACACACACAGACTCACACATACTGACTCACACACACTCACAGACACGCACACACTCACATAGTCTCACACACAAACACATAGACCCACACACACATAGACTCACACTACAGACTCACACACACTCACAGACTCACACAGACACACTCACATAGTCTCACACACAAACACATAGACCCACACACACACAGACTCACACTACAGACTCACACACACTCACAGACACACACAGACACACACACACTCTGTCTGTTTCTTAGAATTCCCCCCCCCCCCCCCCGCCCTCTTTAGACCTGTCATTGTGTCATCGTTTCACGGTAAGCTCACCCTGACAGCCAGGACATTGTTCTGCTGTTTGTGCTGAAGGTCCGTATGACATCACCTGCAGGTAGGAAGGCGACACACAGCTAGATGCCCCAGGATCTTGGCGTGGAGCCCAACAGCCAAAACAGGAGGCTGTATCTGTCTCAAGTCAGTTTAGAAACGGGCTCCCTCGTGTGGTTGGTATTGGTACTGCGGGGTTGGAAAATAGTTTTTTTTTACCTTTCAGAACCTAAATCAAACCCACACAGTGAACAGAGAGGAGAGAACTGACAGAATGAATCAGAGCATAGTAGAGTAGTAGTATAAATATTACTTTAAAAAGTTAAAACACTTTGAAAGTAGAGGAGAGATGAGAGGTGCGAACAGAAACTAATCTTAGCTTCCAACCCTTAACCCCAACTACACCCCTCACATTGGAGAAGGAAGAAATCTGGAAGAAATCTGTTTCCTGATGACTGCATCCTCTTCTCTCATTGGTCTAGCTGTAGCGGAGGCGGGGCTGCCGAGATCTCAGAGCGAATCAGCAACAGGATTCACTGGCTCCAGACGACATGGGCGGAGCCGGGACGAGCAGAGACGTCACACCATCTCCAACGGAGTCGACTATGGACTGGTAAACACACACACACACACACACATGTACACACACACGCACACACACATGTGCACACACACATGTACACACACATGTACACACACATGTACACACACATTTACACGCACACACACGCACACACACATGTACACACACACGCACACACACATGTACACACACATGTACACATGCACACACGTACACATGCACACATGTACACACACATGTACACACACACACACACATGTACACACACACGCACACACATGTACTGTATTCACACACACATGTACACACACACATACACACACATGTATACACACACACACACACACACACACACAAGGAGAGGGGTCCAACACTGAGTTGCTCCTCCCAAGGTTGCTTCCCAGTGAGTTTAGTTTTCCTGGCAGTTTGTCCTTGTCTTCTTTGAGGGTTTAGGTTAATAGAGGGGCAGTTGTATGTGCGTGTGATGGGAAGCCCTCTGTGGCATTGCTTGTAAAAAGGGCTAAACAAATACATTTGATTTGGTTAGAATTACTTCAAACTAGGAAGGGTTCTCTCTCTCTGTCTGTCTCTCTGTGTATCTCTCTCTCTCTCTGTCTCTGTCTCTCTCTCTCTCTCTCTGTCTCTCTCTCTCTCTCTCTCTGCCTCTCTCCCTGCCTCTCTCTCTCTGTCTCTCTCTCTGTCTCTGTCTCTGTCTCTCTCTCTCTCTCTCTCTCTGCCTCTCTCTCTCTGTCTCTCTCTCTCTGTCTCTCTCTCTCTCTGCCTCTCTCTCTCTCTCTCTCTCTGCCTCTGTCTCTCTCTCTCTCTCTCTCTCTCTTTGCCTCTGTCTCTGTCTCTTTTTCAACTGGCCAGTGTCCAACATTCTCTACTCCCATTTAAGCCCCTCCCCCTCCCCTCCTCTCCCCTGCCCTCTGTATCTCTCTGTGCTTCTCTGGTCCAACCCCCTCTAACTCTCTCTCTCTCTCTCTGTCTCTCTCTCTCTCTCTCTCTCTCTCAGCCTCACATTTCTCATTTTCCCATGAGCCTGCTCACTTCCCACCCCCATCTCTCCCCAGCTTTCTCCCGCTAGCTCTCTCTCTCTCTTTCCCTCTCTTCTTCACACTATTTCGTTCCACTCTCTCGCTCCGTCTAAACCAGTAGAGGCACTAGCCTCCCCATCCCTCCCTCCCTCCCCCCTCCCCCGGGCCTCCAGTCCTCATGGTATTGAGCCGGGTTGGGCCCAGGGGTGTGGGCCTGGAAGCAGGGGACTTGCCTGAGCAGTCTGGCCCAGCCTGGACTGCCACCTGGGCAGCCTACACCACTGTGTTCGTCCCTCTCAGTAGCAGTCTGTACAGCAGCAAGGCTTTGCAGTTTTTTCTCTGGGTGAGTTGGGACAAAAGTTTCCTCTGGACTGTTGGCAGATGGGCGCTATAGGTGTAATCATGTCCTGGCCTGGACTGTTAGGGGGTCAGCCCTGTGTTAATGTTCTGCTTGATGTGTCTGTGAGGGTTATCCTTGTGTTAATGTTCTGCTTGATGTGTCTGTGAGGGTTATCCTTGTGTTAATGTTCTGCTTGATGTGTCTGGTGTTTCAGTGTTGAACTGTGGAACAGAGGCAGATACCAAAAACAGACAGCTGGAAGATTTGGACGTTTGAGTTTGGTTGTGATTCTGTGTCTCTAAGCCAGTTAGATCTCATGTCTCATGTTAGATCTCATGTCTCTACCTGAGGTGCTGTAATGTGTTGGTTATCAGAGCATCTGGCCTGAGGCCTTTACTGTGTGTTTGTGGTATTGATGTTATGATTGTCAGAGTGTGTGTTTGTGGTGTTGATATAATGATTGTCAGGTTGTGTGTTTGTGGTATTGATATAATGATTGTCAAGGTGTGTGTTTGTGATATTGATGTTATGATTGTCACGGTGTGTGTTTGTGGTATTGATATAATGATTGTCAGGGTGTGTTTGTGGTATTGATATAATGATTGTCAGGGTGTGTGTTTGTGGTATTGATATAATGATTGTCAGGGTGTGTGTTTGTGGTATTGATATAATGATTGTCAAGGTGTGTGTTTGTGGTATTGATATAATGATTGTCAGGGTGTGTGTTTGTGGTATTGATATAATGATCGTCAGGGTGTGTGTTTGTGGTATTGATATAATGATTGTCAAGGTGTGTGTTTGTTGTATTGATATAATGATTGTCAAGGTGTGTGTTTGTTGTATTGATATAATGATTGTCAGGGTGTGTGTTTGTGATATTGATGTGATGATTGTCAAAGTGTGTGTTTGTGGTATTGATATAATGATTGTCAAGGTGTGTGTTTGTGGTATTGATGTGATGATTGTCAGGGTGTGTTTGTGGTGTTGATACTTGATTGTCACCTCCCTCACCCTCCTCACCTCCCTCACCCTCATCACCTCCCTCTGTCTGTTCTGTGACCCTCGTCACAGTTTCAGAAGGACTGGGTCTTCCTGGAGGACCTCATCCTCTCTCTCTTACTCTCTCTCTCTCTGTGTGACTGTGACTCAGGCATTACTCCAGTGTCCTGTCTATGTCTCTCTCTCTCTCTCTCTCTCTCTCTCTCTCTCTCTCTCTATGACTGTGGCTCAGGCACATTATTCCAGTGTCCCCCTCCCTCCCTCCCTCCCTCTGTTCTCTCATTCTCTTTCTCCCTTTCGACACATTGTGAAGCTCGTGAAGGGGGGTGTTTAGAATGGACTGGGGGGAGGGGGTGGGGTGGGAGAGAGGAAGGGGAGAGGCCTGCTCACACACAGACATCAGACATCAGCACAGACACAAGTTTAGCTGATATTTGCTCTGCTTTGCTGTTGAAGCGCACACAGGCTCAAATGGAGAGAGAGAGAGAGACAGAGAGGGCAGGAGAGATAGACAGAGAGTGCAGGAGAGAGAGACAGAGAGCGAGAGCAGGAGAGAGGGAGAGAGAGAGACGGAGAGAGAGACAGAGAGAGAGCAGGAGAGAGGTTTTTGTACCAGACCAGGTGGCTGGAGGCCAGGAACGCAGACCCTCAATGGCGTTGCCGTAGCGGAGTTCCGTAGGGACGGCATGGTTGTCGTGGGGACGGCATGGTTGCCGTGGGGACAGCCTGGTCAGCAGAACATCGCAGGGTGGCAGAGGCCTGCAGTTTACCCTGCTCCTCCCTGAGGTTACCATGAGAACAGGCCCAGACACTCCTTCAAACAGAGGAGGGGAGGAGGAGACAGAAGAGAGAGAAGACAGAGAGAAACAGGGTGAGAAAGAAATAGAGAGAGAGAGGAGGAGAGGAAGAAGAGAAGCGCGGGGAGGGACGGAGGAGAGGAAGGAGGGAGCGGAGGAAAGACGAGGCGGAGGGGAAGAGAGGCGAGGGGCCCATTGTCATGTTGCGGCCCAAACGAACAAAGAGGACTGCCACACGCATCCGACGCTGACAAGCATGTCGTCAACGTAGCTGTAGGACAAAACACTATACCATCCCCAACGCCTGAATGTAGGAATGAATGTGTTTGTGTCCAATAGATAGTGTGTACCGCCTGCCTCCTTGGTGTGCGTTGCCTGTAACGCTTGGCCTCTTGGTGGTGTGCTGTGTGCTGTGGTGTTACCCCTGATCTGGTTGTGTGTGCTGTTCGTGTAACCGCTGGCCCTTCTTGGTGGGTGCTGTGTGGTAGGGCCATGTCTCCTGATCGGTGTTGTGTCTGTTTTCACCCATCCTGATGTGTGTTGGTGTGTTACCCTCACTGATGGTCCGTGTGTGTAGCTGCTCGTGTACCATCGCTCCTGATCGGTGTGTGGTGTGCCTGTGTCGTGTACACACTCCGCTCCCTCGATGGTCCGGTCGTGGTGTCGTGTGTTACCTCCTGATGGGTTGTGTCGTGTTACCCTCCTGCATGGTGGTGTGTGTGTGTGTGTTACCCTCCTGATAGTGTGTGTGTGTGTGTGGTGTGTAACCATGTCTCCCTGATGGTGTGTGTGTGTGTAACCATGCCTCCCTGATGGTGTGTGTGTGTGTGTGTGTGTGTGTGTGTAACATGTCTCCTGAATGGTGTGTGTGTGTGGTGTAACCATGCCTCTGATCGTGTGTGTGTGTGTGTGTTTACTCCTGCTGGTGTGTGTGTGGTGTTGTGTAACGCATGTCTCTGATGGTGTGGTGTGTGTGTAAACCAGCTCCTATCGGTGTGTGTGTGTGTGTGTAACCATGCCTCCTGATGGTGTGTGTGTGTGTGTTACCCTCCTGATGGTGTGTGTGTGTGTGTACACATGCCCGATGGTGTGGGTGGTGTGTGTTACCACTCCTGAGTTGTGTGGTGTTGTCTTGTCTGCAAGTTGAAGAGGAGAAGAGGCACCGGGAACGGAAACCGGACCGCTGCTGGGCTGGAGGTGTTGACCCAGGCAGGCCGCACTGGTACCACCCAAGCAGATCAGAACCTGGCTAGAGAGGCGAGGCTCGCTGGTCAGCGGCAGCGCTCGCACGGTGAGAACAGCAGCACCCAGGGAACCTTCTAGAACTGCACGCTTCCGGAACGGCAGGGTTCTAGAACGGCAAGGTTCTAGAACAGCAGAGTTCTAGAACAGCAGAGTTCTAGAACAGCAAGGTTTTAGAACAGCAAGGTTTTAGAACAGCAGAGTTCTAGAACAGCAAGGTTTTAGAACAGCAAGGTTCTAGAACAGCAGAGTTCTAGAGCAGCAGGGTTCCCAGTGGCCAGTAAAGGGTTAGATCCACTGCTACAGATGACTTGCAGGTTTGAGTACTATTTAACATCAACATGACTTCATTCATTTTCTATTCTTCCTCTTTCTTAACAGGATTTTTTCACAGAATCCAATCAAAGCCGCATGAATGTTCTGATTCCTAAACTTCAGGAAGTCAACCGCTGCCTCAATGACCTCATTTCCTGTTCTGGACTGGTGAGTGTTGATAACCCATAGCTGTGAAAACAGACACAGAGATCAAATCCCAAAGCTGTCTGTCCTGGTGTTCCCAGTCAGTCCCTCCTGTACCCTGTCCTCCTTAAATCAGCTTACATGGAGAAGTGAAGGGACATTATGATCAACTCACCATCCACTTCCACTGGTGATTAATGCTTCAGTGTAACTCCTGAACACAGTTACTTTAGCAGTTCTGTGTAACTCCTGAACACAGTTACTTTAGCAGTTCTGTGTAACTCCTGAACACAGTTACTTTAGCGGTTCTGTGTAACTCCTGAACACAGTTACTTTAGCAGTTCAGTGTAACTCCTGAACACAGTTACTTTAGCGGTTCAGTGTATCTCCTGAACACAGTTACTTTAGCAGTTCAGTGTAACTCCTGAACACAGTTACTTTAGCGGTTCAGTGTAACTCCTGAACACAGTTACTTTAGCGGTTCAGTGTAACTCCTGAATACAGTTACTATAGCAGTTCAGTGTAACTCCTGAATACAGTTACTCTGGAGGATGTTTTGAAAGCTTCCTGAGGTTAACCTCCAGAATAATGGCTGTTTCTGGTGTCTCTTACCCCCCCAGTCGTTCCCTTCCTCCTGCTCCCAGACCTCACCTGTCTCCTGCAGTGTTCAGCCACCTGCCCCCGCCCCTCCTCAAGCCATCCAGAGACTGAAGGACCAGAACCGCCTTCTTACCCAGGTATGCCCCACACATGCCCTCACCTACACCCAGGTACGGCCCACACACACCCTCACCTGCACCCAGGTATGCCCCACACACGCCCTCACCTGCACCCAGGTACGGCCCACACACGCCCTCACCTACACCCAGGTATGCCCCACACACGCCCTCACCTACACCCAGGTACGCCCTCACTTACAGTCCCGCAGCGATGTCCTGACTGCATTCTGAATTCTTCCTTCTCCCCTCCTCCTCTCCTCCTCCTCTCCTTCTTCTCCTCCTCCTCTCCTCCTCCCCTCCTTCTTCTCCTCCTCCCCTCCTCCTCTCCTGTGCAGGAGGTAACAGAGAAGAGTGAGAAGATTACCCAGCTGGAGCAGGAGAAATCTGCTCTGATCAAGCAGCTGTTTGAGGCTCGTGCTCGCAGCGCCCACGACACCAGTGCCATGGACTCCACCTTCATCTGACCCCATGCCAGATGACCCGGAAGTGACCACACTGCTGACAGGAAGTGACCGAAACGGACAATTCAACTAGGAACTGATCCGTCTCACAGGGTTCTGGAGATGCAACTACGATCATGCTACTCTGAACACTATATTCTATAGACTCCTCCCCTTCCTGAACACTCCTTCTATAGACTCCTCCCCTTCCTGAACACTCCTGATATAGACTCCTCCCCTTCCTGAACACTCCTTATATAGACTCCTCCCCTTCCTGAATGCTCCTTCTATAGACTCCTCCCCTTCCTGATGCCTTCCCTTACAGACTCCTCCCCTTCCTGAGCATTATTTCTAGGAAGGGTACCAACAATATAACTCCTGGCCTCCCATTGGTCCAGCTGGATCTCAGCTGTCTTACAGGGGGAGGGACCTCTTCTGAAACCATGTAACCAGATCCCTCCCTGGGATCTGATTGGCTGTATGGAACTCCTCGCTCTTCAAAACATTGTTTACTCTCACTGCCCAGTATAAGCTATCTGATAACAGACCACTTCTAAAACCACCAGAGTCACTCCTTTCCCCCCTGGGTCAATGTGACCTCACGTGACCCCAGTTTGACCCCAACGTGACCCCACTATGACCCCAGAGACCTCTGCTGTAGAGGAGAGGGGAAACCTCTGGACCGATGCATCACTTTTTCAACCGTTTATAAACAGAATGACACTTTTTTTTTTTTTTTTTTGCCGTGACTTCGACCTGCATCTTTTAATTTGACATAAATATAAATATATATACAGTATATACCTTCATCGAAGTACCTTGGAGCCTGTTCTGCTTAGCTATAATCTACAGAGGTATTCTGGGGTGTGTGAAGTTTGTATATGTTAGACGTTGTTTTAAAAAGATGTCTTGACGTTGGATGTTTGTGAATTAGAGGACTCTTGGGATTGTTCTTGAGATAAGGTGTCAATTTAGATAACGGTTTCCTTTGAAACAGTCCTGTGAAGTGTGTGTGTGTGAGCGCGTGTGTGAGCGTGTGTAAGCGTGTGTGTGAGTGTGTGTGAGCACCCGTGTGTGTGTGTGTGTGTAAGCGTGTGTGTGAGCGCCCGCGCGTGTGTGTGTGTGTGTAGAGGGGTGGTGAAGGGGCAGGGCAGTAACCTGGGTGTGAGAGCCAGGCATGTGTGTGTTTGAGGTCCAGCAAAGGTCTGCTGATCTCAGCAAAAACACAGTAAACAAGTCAAACATTGTCGCTGTTGAGTGTGAAACACACAAGACCTAGAGGAACAGAGATTCTACCATTTCTAGTAAATAGAAAAAAGCAAATAAATGCAACGAAAGTGAAACGGCTTCAACTGTTGGAGACACGTGGGGGAGAGTGTAGCAGAGAAGATGGTATGTTGAAAGGACTTAAAGAGGAAAAAGGGCGGGGCTGAGGGGGGTGTGGCTGAGGGGGGCGTGGCTGAGGGGGGCGGGGCTGAGGGGGGCGGGGCTGAGGGGGGGCGTGGCTGAGCGTCCTATTTGTCTCCCCAGCGCTGGTCGTAAAGGTCCAGATCTGCAGACATGCTCGTCCTTTCGCTGGTTTTATCTGGCAACCATCTTGTCAGATGTCCTGTCCCTCGTCCCCCCCTCCCTCCCCGCATGATGAAAAGGTTCAGAAGTGCTGCTTGGCATCTTCCCTTCGTGATATTATCGTGTTTTCACCTGTGCAGACATTTCCTCCTGTCCTCTTCCACTCTCGTGTATAACAAGGTTTGTCCTCTTCCACTCGTGTATTACAGGGTCTGCCACGAACTGCAGTAGGATCTCTACCCGGGTTTAAAAAAAAACGGAAATCCAGTTTTTAGTTGCGTAAAGATCTCTTCATTTACAAGTCACATGGCTTTTTTGGTGAAGAGTCTCTCTCGGCTGAGAGGCAGCGTGATGTCATTCTGTCTCTCTTCACCCCTGGCTGGGGAATCTTGCATCATATTGAGTCTCCCGTTTGCATGTTGGTGTGGCTTAACCCGTTCAACCCTTCAGTGTCTTTTTCCACTAAGGAGAAGCAGAGGGCTCCTTTGGCAACGCGAAGAACAGCCTTAGAATTGTTGTAAGATCTGGAGAAGATGTCATCGATAGGGAGGTTTGGGGCTGAACCGGTTGCCAGGGAAACCAGGTGTGTGTGTGTGTGTGTGTGTGTGTGTGTGTAAAGACAGACAACCTAGGCAAATCTGCTTATCTATTCAGAACCCTGTTGTACAAATGATTTGCCAGTAATTAGCTACACTTAATTATGCCCAACAGTACAGTTTAACACCAAACAAGTTGTGATTGCTTTTCTTTGCAATTTGCTGTTTTATGATCAAATTAAAAAAACACAAAAAAGTTTCCGAAGCTTAATTGAGTGTTTAACAGTGAAGTAGATAATTAGTAGAGTTGATGTAGAGGACAGACCAGAACTAAACCCAGACACAGATCCAGACCTAGACCCAGATCCAGACCTAGACCAGATCCAGACCTAGACCAGATCCAGACCAGATCCAGACCAGACCCAGACTGGACCCAGACCCAGACCCAGACTGGACCAAGACCCAGACTGGACTTAGACCCAGATCCAGACCAGACCCAGACTGGACCCAGATCCAGACTGGACCCAGATCCAGACTGGACCCAGATCCAGACTGGACCCAGATCCAGACCAGACCCAGATTTAGACCCAGACTGGACCCAGACCAAAGCAGAGGTCCCTCACACACAGCACCAACAGTGTAATCCACAGTACCATAGTGGGTGGAGTCCAGGAGTCATTTTATTATCAACAGAGAGGAAACATCTCGTCTGTAATAACACTCAGGGTTAGGGTTAGGTCTCTAACACACAGAACTACATGTTAATACGACTGCACACTGGGATGGCGTTACACAACCATCCAGTACATTTAATTAGCACTCTCAGATTAAATCATATTAGATTAGAATCAGAAGAAGGGTTTTTCAATCTGGATTATAATCCTTTTTGGCCAGGCCATGTTACAGTCAGGGAGACCCTCAGAAATTTCTGTAATTACTGGTTCGTCTACCAGAAAGTTTTAGTGTGATGTGACGGTTTTGGTTGCGTTTCCTCTGATGTTTCAAACGTTTACAATCGGTTAAACTTTCAGGTAGATTTTTACTCCGCTGGTCAGAAACAGATCTGAACTGAAAACAGGAGATCAGACAAGAAAACGATCTTCTCCTGAAGTAAACGATCTTCTCCTGAAGTAATCACGTCCTCGTATCAGCAACTAAAACTAACAACAATCTACGTACCCTTTTTGTCATATTGTGGCCGTCTCGGTTTGAGGTGCTCTGAGGTGTTCTGTCTGCGTAAGGGTCAGAGAAACACTTATGCAAACTAGTTTCTGTTTTGACTATTTCGAAGTGGGACGTCAAAGCAGAGAGATAAGAGTGTGACTCGCAGCAGAATGCCCAGGGCCGGACTCGAACCCAGGCAGCTGTCGGCTTCGGCTTACACGGAGCACACGGCGAGCTCCTAGAAATCCTTCTGTAACAACATGTAACCTGTTTCAAAGCCGATCAGTCAAGACGGTTGCATCACTTGTTTACCACCAAATTTCCATCAGGCAACAATGGTTTGTTGCATCACAGACGGTCTCGCTGAATGACAAATCTCCGTCTCTCTGATCAAACCCGTCACTTCAGATTCTAGCTTCTACTTCAACACACTCGTACAAACGAAAAGTGGTTTAAAGAAGCGGACACAGAGAGGATGTATTGTTGGTTTGAGATGTGATGTGATGTGTTTTTATGGAACCTTTTAAAAGAAGGGAGGTTTTCCACTGGACAAGCCACATCTCCATATTGGTTGTTACAGGCGCTTGCTGTCCCTGGAGGGGAGGAGTGATGGAGGGATGGAGGGGCGGAGGGATGGAGGGGAGGAGGGATGGAGGGGTGGAGGGATGGAGGGGCGGAGGGGAGGAGGGATGGAGGGGAGGAGTGATGGAGGGGCGGAGGGATGGAGGGATGGAGGGGCGGAGAGGTAGAAGGGCAGGTCCTGTGAGAAGATTTACCTTCATTCTCACCTGAACGTCAGGACAGACGACAGCTCAAGCCGTCAGCTCCTTACATCAAACAAGGTAAGCTTTCTCATCTTCCATTTGCATACTGTCATCATTCAAATGGACTTCTTATCAGCTGACTTTACATGCTGTGAGTCAAGGTGTGTTACTTCTCCTTTTCATGAGGACATTTTTCCAATGCTACACCCAGAAGTTAGCCAGTTAACAAACAATGTATACTTAATGATAGTGGGTTTCTATATGTACAGCTATGTCTTCCTGGATACAGAAGTATCCTCGTACAAACAGCCTGTTTTAAATATTTACTTCGGATAGAGTCCACACCTTTACCCTCTTCTGGTTTCAGAAACAGTCTAAAGAAAATCTTGAGGAAACATGAGTGTCTGAGCATAGAAATTTCGGTCCGTCCGGTCTTATTCTTCAGACATCAGGTGAGAACACATCACACAGGCAAGGCAGTTGCCTCAGAGACACATCTGCCACAAAGGCACTTTGTATCAATAGGAGCAGCCCTCGGTTGTTTGACAACCAAACAGCCGTCAATGTTTGACAGGTTGTTAACCGGTAGCGTTGGGATTTTCTTCTCTCAGATTCAGATTCACGTCTTCCCCATCCACCAGCGCATCAGCATGGATGTGTTCTTCAACTCCTCTGTACTCTTCATCTCCCTCCGACCCGACAACCGTTCGTCTGGACTGAAGACGGTGTGGGAGGGCTGCGAGACCATGCCTGCCATCCTCATCTTCTACCTGGGGCTCCAATTCATCAACATGTTCATGGGGATTCCAGCCAACATCATGGTGCTATGGCTGATGCGGAGGAACATAGGAGACTCGTCTACCTCGGACATCTTTATCCTGCATTTGGCCGTTCTCGATGTCTTCTTCTGCCTCATCCCCCCCTTGGAGTTTGCTAACCTGGTCTACCTGACCACCAGCAGCACCTGGTACGTCTTGCGCTTCTTCTACGGCATCAAGGACGCCTCTCCACTCTTCCTGTCCTGCATCTGTCTGGACCGCTACATGGCTGTGCTACACCCCGTCACCTTCACAGAGCTGAAAGATCGGCGGCACCGTGCTGTGCTCGCCGGCGCCGTTTGGGTGGTCACCCTGGCGTACGCCTGCGCTAAGTGCGCGGGCAACATCAAGAACTTCGACATGGTGTTCACGGTGATGATCTTGGCGGCGTTTGCTTTCATGGTGTTCTGCAACATCTCCATCCTCTGGGCTCTGCAACGCTCCGGCCCCAGTAGAGACGAGATGCACCCGGTGAAGAAGAGAGCTTTCAAGATGGTGGTGATCATCCTGGGCATCATCGTGTTTAACTACTTCCCTCCTGTGGCCCTTTTCCCTTTCAGGAACTACTTTTCCCCGGATGTGTTCCGCTGCTACATCCACTACATCGCCTTTGGCTTCATGGACATTAGCAGCAGCATCCAGCCTGTCCTCTACCTGTCTGGTAAGGACATCACTCGAATCCCAGCTCTCTGCTGCAAGACCAGCCCTGGGTAACTAGACACACCAGGGGCCACACACACTCTCTCCTTCTATCCACCAGGGGCCGCACACACACACACACTCTCCTTCTCTCCACCAGGGGCCGCACACACACAGACACTCTCCTCTCCACCAGGGGCCCTACACACACTCTCACTCTCTCCACCAGGGGCCCTACACACACACACTCTCTCTCTCCACCAGGGGCCACATACACACATTCTCTCCACCAGGGGCCACACACACATTCTCTCCACCAGGGGCCCTACACACTCCTTCTCTCCACCAGGGGCCGCACACACACATTCTCTCCACCAGGGGCCGCACACACACATTGTCTCCACCAGAAGTCGAGCGCCCACACATACACACACACTCTCTCTCTCCACCAGAGGCAACACACACACACACACATACAGACCACTAAAAGGTAATGTTACGCACACTGCCGGATGCTTCAACCAGAGCTTGTATCATCTTACTGCTCTTGAAAGTCTGATTGTATCCAATGAAGTGAGGAACATGTTGATGCAAATAAGAAAATTAAAATCAACTGAAACTATCTGTAGTCTTATATGTTCATGAGAATATGTATGTTTAGATATTGTAATTGAAAAATAGGTTTGCTGAATTATTGTACACTTGTTTTCTCAAATGTATCTTGATGTTGTGTTAAATCTATTAAATTACAACACACGTTTAACATCTAAATAATTTGTGTTCTCGTTACGGAATGACTAAAATACTGTTGTTGTTGTTGTTGTTTTGCCTGAAGAACCAGTTGCAGAATCAGATGGTTCAGGTGGAGTTTCAACACATTGCTGTTTTATTCAGACATTTATTATGAATAGAAACCTTTCTAGGATTTTAGTTTGTATAAATCCATCACACAAAGCAGTACGTCACAATACAGAGGCCAATTATGTTTTTTAAGACATTTCATGGTGGTGAAAACATGACAATTCAAAACAATTTTAGTAGTTACAATCATGTCCTTTGGGTGACTGCCAAGACAAGCTAAACAGCCTTGACTTCAACACTGATAGCTAGGACAGATACTCTTGACTTGAAATCAAATCAATAGCTGAAGATCTTAGTTTCACTCCTCCACAGGTAGCAGCAGGTGAATGCAGCAGGTGTACGTAACAGGTGTCCACAGTACGGACGTATTAGAGGCCTCACACATCTACTCTTCTGGTACACAGGTTAGCTGTGATTAGTATGTTACAGTACTGGTCCTTGAACAGGCAGGATTTGAGCAAAACTTTCAACATATACAAACTCAGTATAACATCTTTAATCACTCAGTTTTTTCCCCCAATCATGAGTTATAAATAAAGCAAATCTTCATTTGTTATATTGTTTTGCTTCTGGGTGTTGCGTAAACACCATCTGGTAAGACAGTGGACAGGCTTACTTCCTGCGTCTCAAGATGAACAAACGCGGAGCAACGGCGCTGTGTAGCTCAGACTCACAACACTGAACTGTCAACGCTGTCAGAGAACACGGACGAAGCCATAGACGGCCATTATGACGTCGTCGTCGTCGTGACATCATCGTGTTCCGTCCTCACGCTCATCACTCTGTCAGGGTTCTCAGCTAAGATGGCCGCTCTCAGCTGTGCGTCTTCAGGTGTTTTTTGAGCGAGGACTGGTCGTAGTAAGCCTTGTCACACTGCAGGCAGGAGTGCAGCTTCTCTCTGGTGTGGACCAGCGCGTGCCTCTTCAGATGCCCCGCCCGGCTGAAGGTCTTGCTGCAGCACGAGCAGCTGTATTTCTTCTCCCCTGTGTGAGTCCTGAGGTGCAGTTTCAGACTGCTGGTCACGCTGAACCTCTTCCCACACTCGGAGCAGGAGTAGGGTTTCTCTCCGGTATGCATGCGCTTGTGGATGGTGAGATGTCCCGCTTGGCTGAAGGTCTTCTCACACCGGTCGCAGTGGTATGGTCTCTCTCCTGTGTGGATCCTGTTGTGCGTCTTCAGGTCCCCCATATTGTTGAATCTCTTCCCGCACTGGCCGCAGCAGTAAGGCTTCTCCCCAGTGTGGATCCTCTCGTGGATCTTCAAGTTCCCAGCGTTGCTGAAGGTTTTACTGCACACTTTGCAGCCGTATGGTCTCTCTCCCGTGTGAGTTCGTAGGTGGACTTTCAGCTGGTTGTGCTCGCTGAAGCACTTCCCACAGGACGCATAGGGACAGCAGTAGGGTCTCTCCCCGGTGTGTGTGCGCTCGTGGATCCTCAGCTGGCCTGCGTGGCCGTACGTCTTCTCGCAAAGGTTGCAGCTGTAGGGTCTTTCCCCAGTGTGCGTGCGGCGGTGAGACCGAAGGAGGTCGGCGCGGCGGAAGGTTTTGCTGCAGTAGCTGCAGCGGTGGATCTTCTCCTCTCCGTGACTTCTCAGGTGAGCTCTAAGGGAACTCTTACAGTTGTAGGTCTTCTCACACAGAGAGCAGGGGAACACCCCTCGGGGGGTTTCTACCCAACCTGGCAACGCAGATTTCGAGATACCCGAAATGTCCAGCCTCCTGTCCTCCAGGAAGCAGTTCTCCTGAGTCATGGTGGAGCGGCCCTCCTCAGGGGGCAGTGTGAAGTACTTCCTGTGGGAGGCACCCTCCTGGAGAAGCTGTACTCCATCATGCTCCATCCGAACACCCACTTCCTGCGTTTCCGACTTCACAAAATGGCTGCCCTCTTCCTCGCTTTCCTCCGTGGCGACATAGCTGTCAGGGAGCACGGTAACCCTGACGATACTGTTGCTGTCCGGGGAGTCCTCTTCTGGTCCCGACGCCGATTCCAGAGGCGCATGATCCTCCCGGTGGACGAAGTTGACCTCCGAGATCTCAGTCTTAATCGTCATGGCTACAAGGTTGAGAGGGGACGTAGGCTGGGAAAGGTCAATGGCGCGGGAATTTTCGGCGTCTGGGTCACTTTTAATAAAGAGAGGAGTTGTTGGTGTGGGCACAGATATTGTTTTAGCAAGAGCGGGTAGATGTAGACATCTTTTAATATCTCTCTTGTTGGTGCCATGTCTTCGGTGGGCGCTGGTTGCGTTGCTACTGTCAGTTGGAGACAGGGGTTCGACGTGGAGAGCATCTTCATAGCTACTGCCTGTGTCTGTAACAGAAAAAACAACGTCAGGAAGGTTGTTATGAACTAGGCTATTTCGTGTTGTTTGGTCGTTTACCTCATTAGCAACAAACAAAAAAAACGATCGAGTTAAAGCCACTGGTGTTCTAAAAGTTATCATTTGAAACTGTCGCTGCCTAAAATGTCTGTTTGCTCGCCGGAACTTCGCCAAACAAAGAAAGCTTACGGCAAGAAACTATGTATGATCGACGCCCCTCCTACGAATCACCCACTTCGTGATTTACTGCAGCCGAAACAGAGTATGTAGACAAGTACCTCTTCTGTCCTCCTCGTTTAGCCTGCGCTTTAGATCTTTATTTTCTGCTTCGATTCTCATAATTTTACCCTGGTACTCAGACAAGGTCTCTCCTACTGAGTCAAGAATATCACTCACTGTCGCTCTAAAAATCTCATTCAGAGATGACTCTAAGAACATTTTTAAGTCGTTTGAATGGTTCATGGTTGGCCAATGAGAAATATATGAGAAAATATAAAATACACTCCAAAGAAGTAACTAGACGAGTGGATTGTGGAGTGATGCTGGCGTATACGGAACAAACAAAGACGGCGTCGCATGACAATGACGCAACCACAGTTTCGTTGTTTTTAGCTCGGGGTCTTGATGGTCTACGGTCACCCGGTTACCGCCTCCACAGTTCGGGAGTGGACATTGCTACCGTAGGATCACTCGCTGAGTATCACCTGGCAGGTAAGCTCATTTAGGCGTTGTGCAGTGGTATCTACGCTAATGTTGAAGTCTGTGTTTACGTTATCGGCAGTAGATACATAACCCCGACGTGGATATTGAACGCAAAACGTTTATAAAACTCTGTGGAGCGTTTGGGAAGTTTTGTTTTGACCGTCAAATCCTATTTTATTTAGTGCGCTGCACTTAGACCAAAATATCAAAAGTCATAACTTCCTCTTTGACTTATAAATAAAGCCGCATCGCCAGTGCAAGGTAGGCCACAGCGCAGCGCTGTTTTAGCTTGTTACACTGCAGCCGGTATTGGTAGATTTGTTGTGAGTTTACGGAACGCCAGTGTGTACACACACTAAGTAAATTCACCAGATCCTACCTGTTCAAACTCCTTCCTCTCCACTGTTGCTCGGCGGTGTAGGAATGAGGCCAGACCTCTCTCTCTGTGACCTGGGGGAGTGTCATGGCCAAGGCTCTCAGGTATCTTAGTCCTCGCGGGCTGTCTGCCAATCACAATGAATCCTTTCTTTACCTCTTTCTTTTGTCTCGTGTCAGTTGTCCCTCCTCTTCGAACCGTCCTCCCCTTCTGTCGTCTTTCCAAGGCACATCCGTGTTACAGCGGAGCAAAAGGAGCGGAAGGTTGACGCATTGAGTTAGCTCGAGGAGTTCATGCCCTCTGGGTACCCCAGGAAGATGGTGAGTTTACAGCTTGGTTTGTGTGTTTGTTTGTTTGTGTGTGTGTGTGTGTGTGTTTGTGTGTGTGTGTGTTTGTGTGTGTGTGTTTGTGTGTGTGTGTGTGTGTGTGGCTCTGTGCATACGTGAAACCAAGAACCGAAAGATCACACTGTTCTGTGTGTGCATAAGTATGTGCCTGTCTGCATGCCTGTGTGAGGCAGAAAGATGGGTGTGTGTGTGCACGTGCGTGTGTGTGTGTGTGTGTGAGAGAGACCAGCTGAGTTGCTTCAGAGCTGCAGGCTGCAGGCTTCTGTAAGCCCTGCTAGCTGACTGATCATATGATGTCCTTCAAGGAGATCTTAGCCTTGAGACGGGACGATAAACATCAAATGTTTGTCACATATTCGTGACATCACAGTTTAAGATCTACTGTGTTTGACTTCCACTGGAACACAGTTCCACTGGAGTTCCACTGGAGTTATTTTCTGAATATGTCGACTGGTTTGATGCCTGTTATGTCGACTGGTTTTGATGCCTGTTTTACATACTCAAAACAGCAGGACAGAGGAACCATGCTCTAGAACCATGACCTAGAACCATGCTCTAGAACCATGATCTAGAACCATGCTATGAAAAAGAGGATTATGGTTCCGGAGGTTGTGACTGACAGAGATCTTGATTTAAAACTAAAGTGTTGTTAATCCAAACAGGAAGTGACTGGTCCCTGCCTTGGTGTAAGATGACCTATGATTGACTGGTGACTGACTGTGCATGTGGTTCATCACACTATGATGATGTATTTAGCCTACTCATTCACTCACTCACTCATTCGCTCGCTCGCTCACTCACTCACTCACTCACTCACTGGTTCATCTGGAGGATGTCAGTCTGTCCTTTTTGTCGACGTTTCAAACGGTCTTAGCTCACAGTACAGAGGTTGTTGCACCCTAACAGGAAGTGACAAGTGAGCACCCACACAGGAAGCGTGCCCAGTAGCTGTGCCGGATGCGGGTTTCTGTGACATAGAGAGAGAGACAGAGAGAGGGAGGGACAGAGAGACAAAGAGACAGACAGAGAGACAGAGAGAGGGAGGGACAGAGAGACACAGAGAGACGAGAGAAGGAGAGGAAGGAGCAGAGAGAGGAGAGAGACGAGGAGAGAGAAGAGAGAGAGAGAGAGGAGAGAGAGAGAGAGAGAGAGAGAAGAAGAAGAGGAGAGAGAGAGAGAGAGAGAAGAGAGAGAGAGAGACGAGAGAGAGAGAGAAGGAGAAGAGAGAGGGAGATAGAGAGAGAGACGAGGAGAAGGAAAGAGAGGAGAGAGAGAGAGAGAGAGAGGAGAGAGAGAGAGAGAAGAGATGAGAGAAGAAGATAGAGATGAGACGAGAGAGACAGAGAGAGAGAGAGAGAGAGAGAGAGAAGAGGAGGAGAGAGAAGCGAGAGAGGAGAGAGAGAGGATGAGAGAGAGAGAGAGAGAGAGAGAGGTGAGAGAAGAGAGAAGAGAGAGAGAGAGAAAGAGAGAGAGAGAGAGAGACAGAGAGAGAGAGGAGGAGAAAGAGGGTGAGGAGAAGAACAGGGTAAGAGACAGAGAAGCAGAGAGACAGGAACGCTGCTGTAGAGACAGAGAGAGAGACAGAGAAAAATATAGACAGAGAGAAAAAGAGAGATCCAGCGCCGAAAATGTCCGAGCTGGCACCGAGAAGACAGGGCGCGCCATTGACCTTTCCCAGCCTACGTCCCCTCTCAACCTTGTAGCCATGACGAGACAGACAAACGAGAGAGGAGGTAAGACTGAGAAGGAGACATATCTCGTATTTACAATGCAAGTTGATATTACAAGTTTAGTTGCCAATACAACTTCGTTCCACCGGGTGTTGAGCTCTGAAAGAGTTAGAGTAGATAATCTCGCTCCTACTCCGGGGATCCAATGCCGCCTCTTGAATCTTTGTTAAATACTGTTCCAAACTGATAAAGGCCCGTCGGACCAGAAGAGGACTCCGCCGGACTGTTAGCTTCAGACAACAACAGACAGCTGTCCTCCGATCGTTAGCAACGATGACCGATACGTTCGTCAGGTAAAGGAGTCAGCACTCTTCTCGACAGTCTTACACGTACCCCGTACCCCTCTAATCTTCTCTGACAGCTAAAGTCTACCACGCCTCTCTTTCTCCTGTATCGTCTCAGCTGCTCGTACCATATCCACACAGCGCTCTGTAGGAACTCCACGTCTATACACAGCTTCCTTTCATGTTCGCGGACGACCGTCCTCTCTCGTCACAACATATTTACGTGTCACACGTTTCCCCGCCTCTCCCTCACAGAGTCTAAACCGCCTAGTCTCTCTACCCCCACCCCCCGTTCGTCTCTGCCCTCTCAGATGATACTCGGCTTCTCCCGGCCGCGCTCCTAGCAATATTGCAACTTGATGGTCCCTTACCCCCGTACAGCTTGCTCCAGCCTCTCTCTCATGCGGGTGGCCTCTCTACTATATAAACTCCCTTTCTCCCCCTCTCCCTCACACACTCTATATATCTCTCTACCCCCTCTCCCTCACACACGCTCTCTCTCCCCCCCTCTCCCTCACACACTCTCTATGTCTCTCTCTCCCCCTCTCCCTCACACACGCTCTCTCTCGCCCCCTCTCCCTCACACACTCTCTATGTCTCTCTACCCCCTCTCCCTCACACACGCTCTCTCTCTACCCCCTCTCCCTCACACACTCTCTATGTCTCTCTCTCCCCCTCTCTCTCCTGTATGGTCAGGAAGTATTCGTTCGGCTGACGTGGAAGTGTGATTGACTGAGAACATCCGTGGTGCCGTGCCATCAAGAGGCGTTCGCTTCCATCTTCCTCAAAACAGCTTCCTTTTGTTTTGACGAAAACGACTGTCCGTGTTGACCGGTGAGTTCAGTTACAAGTTAAATCTGTACATCTGTGGTCGTGTTTTAGTCCAGTTACAAGTTAAATCTGTACATCTGTAGTCGTGTTTTAGTCCAGTTAGGAGTTAATCTCTACATCTGTGGTCGTGTTTTGTCACTCGTCACACTAACGGTGAGTAGAGTCTCTGTACACAAGATGAAGTTTAAGACGCAGTTTCTGATACAGTTGAAACTTTGTCTCAGCCACACATCGTTATAAATGTTTTATTTTACTTCAGGGTCCCAATTCATGTATGGAGAAAAAGTATTGAACTTGTTGACTCAGAACTTTAAACTTGTCAATTAGTTTTTGGTTTAACCCAGGGCCTGTTTTCAGTTTAACTGTACAGTCCACTTTCTGTTTGTCTCTCGCTAAATTTGTCAGTTTAACTGTACAGTCCACTTTCTGTTTGTCTCTCGCTAAATTTGTCAGTTTAACTGTACAGTCCACAGTCTGTGTGTTTCCCGCTAAATTTGACATTATTCATTTGTTGACGTCATAATGAAATCCCCCAAAAAGGTGTGGAGAAGGTGTTTAGGACGGTAATGTTTGAATGTAGCGAGTCAGAACTTAGAACATGATCTTGCAAGTGACTTGCTCAACAATAATCTGTTTCAATATCTGGTTGATTGGTTTTGTTTAGATGTTTTACTGAAAACCAGTTAAACCGAGTCCTATTGTGTGACGAGGTGTGTACACACTACCCTTTACACACGAACCTGGTTTCCTCTTGTCGTCTGTGGAGGAGGTGGTGGGTATAGCGTGTTGCGGCTTTGCTTGAGGAGGAAACGGTTTTATGGTTTTATCTAAAGTAACGTAGAAAGGAGTATTTGTTCTCCAGTAAAACACTGTACCAGTGAGATATGCTAGCCAGACTGTTCATGTTGATGCTGTACTGTTTTGCCTGAGTCCTGCCTTTTCGTCCTCAGCTCAAGCTGGTCCCGGACGCAGCCCAGCAGACAACATGACGACGCTATTGACATGTGCTTCCAGGACCAACGCTGCAACTTGCCTAGCTTAGCATAGTCTAGATTTACCTAACCTGATTTAGCATAGCATAGCCCTAGCTCGCCTAGCGTAGCATAACCAAGCTAGTTTAGCTTAGCTTAGCTTAGCATCATCCTTGCTACCAGGTGGACTTAAGCGAAGGATTAGCTGATGGAGGAGGCCAGGGTGTGCTCTCCGCACCAGGAGCGTCCGCCATCATGGCCGCCCTCAGACCTCCCTCAGCTGAACGGGCAGCGTGAGGCAGGATCAGGGGACGGCGTCTCGCCCCCGCTGGGAGGGGCTCCGTCCCTGGAGGACCTGGAGGATCAGTGGGCCTGCTTGCCCGTCTACCCCCTGACCCGACCCTCAGACTCTCTCTGCTGCGCCACCGTGCAGTGGGACGTCCTCACGCCGGTGTCCTTCCCCGAGTTGGACAGCAGTCCGGTTGATGAGTTGGCCTCCAGCGGTGGGGCAAGCCTGGACTGGACCATAAATCCACTGGCCCTCCAACAGCCCGACTCCCCAGAGCTGGACCCAGATGACCAGAACCTTCTCCAAAGAGGCTCTTCCAACTGGGTAAGTTAGAGGAGGTCACCATGGAGATGTGAGGTCACCATGGAGATGTGAGGTCTCCATGGAGATGTGAGGTCTCCACGGAGATGTGTGTGCGTCTGTGAGACGGAATGAAGGGGTATGTGGTTATGTGGTAGGAGCTTTTTTGTGTGTTTGTTTTCTGGGTTGCCATGGAGATGTGTGTGTGTTTGCGTGTCTATACATTTGTATCGTGAGAAAGCACCTGTGATGTAGGGCGATTGTGTTGTTTTAGCTATTTCTCCTGAACATGTGTTGTTACACTGACAGCTGCTGTTGATAGTTGTAGTATCTGTAGTATCTTTAGTTTTTCCTCGCCGAGAAGGAGGGTCTAAGGACAGGGGATGTTCTGGGATGTTTGTCCATTTGCTGAAATCACTTGGACGTTTGTTTATTGTTTACCTTGCTTTGCTGTTTATATGTATATGTTCTATGTTTGCACTTCCCTGCCACAGTAAATTCTGTGCTTGTGTATCTTGCATGGTGAATAAAAACCGATTCTGATACCCTAGACATGTGACGCTGCTGAGGAGGAGAATATGACCACATGCCAACAGGAAGAGGAGGGTTCCAAACAGGAAGGGGAGGGTTCCAAACAGGAAGGGGAGGGTTCCAAACAGGAAGAGGAGCTTCCAGACCACAGGCTGTCTGAAGGGCACGAGGGTAAGTGTATCATCCTCTCTGTAAATACACGCTACATCTACCCAAGTGGGTTATAAACGCAGCATTCATCTAGCAGACGCTTTCATCCAGAGCGAAACCCGCCATCTCCAGTTCAGACGGAAGATGTTAACTCTGTGCGGTGTCTGTCTCCAGGGGAGGACAGTGGAAGCGAGGATGACATCATTATCCAGGAGGAGGAGCAAGAGGAGACTGACAAACTGTCGAACTCGCACATCAACCCAGAGACAGACTCCCGCCCGGCAACAGATGATGAGGGGATAGAGGAGGAGGAGGAGGAGGGCAGGGAGGGAGACGAGGGAGTGAGGAAGGAGGAGGAGGAGGGCAGGGAGGGAGACGAGGGAGTGAGGAAGGAGGAGGAGGAGGAGGGAGAGGAGAGGAGGGGTGGGGATGATGGAGTGATAGAGGAGGAGGCAGGACAGGAAGCGCAGTGTGATGTGGAGGAGGAGGAGGGGAGGGGAGAGGAGGAGGAACAGACTGTTCTTCATGTGACCTCTACAACAGAACACGATGCACAGTCAGTAGTGAGCCGTCCAGTAATGAGGTGAGTAACATGGAGAGGGTCTATTCTGTCCTATAGAAACCACAGGTTACATCAGTTATACGGGATGTATCTCATACATGCAGAAAGAGAGGGATTGCATCATGTTTTGTAATTGTCGTCTAAAAATGAAATCTTGTCTTCCGCCCCCTGAAGCTTCTTCATCAAGCTGGAAAAACTGGATCAGTCAAATCCCTCAGGAGAGGTAGAACAGTCTGACCAGGTAGAACAGTCTGACCAGGTAGAACAGTCTGACCAGATAGAACAGTCTGACCAGGTAAAACAGTCTGACCAGGTAAAACAGTCTGACCAGATAGAACAGTCTGACCAGCTAGAACAGTCTGACCAGGTAGAACAGTCTGACCAGGTAGAACAGTCAGAGCAGGAATCTTGTTTGGATAATTCAAGACAGTCAGAGGAAGCGGTGCCTTCAGGCGAGGAAGAGGAACTCTCAGCCCAGACACAACATTCTGAACAGCCTCAACATTCCGAGCAGCCCCAACATTCCGAGCAGCCCCAACATTCTGAACAGCCTCAACATTCCGAGCAGCCCCAACATTCCGAACAGCCCCAACATTTCGAACAGCCCCAACATTCCGAACAGCCGCTACATTCCGAACAGCCGCTACATTCTGAACAGGCAGAGCAGGGGAAACAGGCAGAGCAGGGAGAACAGGTACAGCAGGGGGAACAGCCAGGAGCAGCTGGTGAAACCAGACTTTCAGAACAGCTGGCTCAGCTGACAGTCTCAGGAGAGACAGCTCTCCCAGACGCAGGACAAGCAGGAACCTTAGATCCAGGAACCTCGGTACCAAGTGTGGACCAGGCACTGGACAGAGAGCAGGCACCAGGTGTGGGCCAGGCACCAGGTGTGGACCAGGTGCTGGACGGAGGGCAGGCACCAGGTGTGGACCAGACGCTGGACGGAGAGCAGGCACCAGGTGTGGGCCAGGCACCAGGTGTGGACCAGACGCTGGACGGAGGGCAGGCACCAGGTGTGGGCCAGGCACCAGGTGTGGGCCAGGCACCAGGTGTGGGCCAGGCACCAGGTGTGGGCCAGGCACCAGGTGTGGGCCAGGCACCAAGTGTGGGCCAGGCACCAGGTGTGGACCAGGCACCAGGTGTGGACCAGGCACCAGGTGTGGACCAGGCACCAGATGTGGGGCAGGCACCAGGTGTGGACCAGGCACCAGGTGTGGACAGAGAGCAGGTGTCCCGGCTGGCAGAGCGCCTGTTTCATCTGGACGGGTTCCGGAGCACTGAAGTGGTGAAACACCTGGACAAAGAGTAAGAGGGTTTCATATATTTTAAACCTTTTCAAGGGGAAAAAATAACTTTTTTTTCTTCTTTTGTTATAGTTTGTGAACCTTTTTTTGGAAAATGTATTTTTCTTCCCCTTCTCCCCCAAAAATGAACCTGGCAAAACCTTGTAACCATTCAAATGAATGAATGAATGAACAGATGAATAAGTGGTTGGTCTCTCTCTCCTTACTGCAGTAATGAGTTCAGCCATGCTGTGGGGGAGGAATACCTCAAGTTTTTTGACTTCACTGGCCAGACCCTGGACCAAGCTCTGAGGTGAGACCAGAATGTGCATTGCTCCCTTAAGCTCTCACAGTCTGCTTACCTGTTTGGAAGCTGTGATGCCCTCTCCTCTCCCCCCTCATCGCCCCTTCTAACCCTTCCTTCCTTATACCCTCCCCCCTCGTCCTCTTTTCCAGGGCCTTTCTGAGGGTGGTGGTTCTGATCGGTGAGACCCAGGAAAGAGAACGGGTTCTGCAGCATTTCTCCTGTCGATACCAGCAGTGTAACCCACATGTCTTCCGTTCCTCTGGTGAGCACACTTCTGACCTTCAGAAGAACTAGCCAGATCAAAGCTGTTTGCTTGATTCCAGACAGTCAGAACAACATTGTGAGCAGTCAGAGAGAGAGTCAGAGCAGACCTAAAAGGCAGAGCAGGGTGAACAGGTACTCTCTGACCTCTGACCTGCTGGTGTTCCCGATCACTGCTTCCACAGGTGCGGTGTTGACCCTCACCTGTGCTGTGATGCTGCTGAACACAGACCTACACGGACAGGTGAGAGCCAGCCTCATTCAGGTCCCCTCCAGTCTGTCTACCTGTCTGTCTACCTGTGCTGGTCTGTCTACCTGTTGGTCTACCTGTCTGTCTACCTGTGCTGGTCTGTCTACCTGTCTGTCTACCTGTCTGTCTACCTGTCTGTCTACCTGTGCTACTCTGGCTACCTGTGCTGGTCTACCTGTCTGTCTACCTGTGCTGGTCTGTCTACCTGTGCTGGTCTACCTGTCTGACTACCTGTGCTGGTCTGTCTACCTGTGCTGGTCTGTCTACCTGTCTGTCTACCTGTGCTGGTCTGTCTACCTGTCTGTCTACCTGTCTGCAGGTCATGTCTAACTGTCTGATGTTGTTGTCTCTCCAGAACGTAGGGAAGGCCATGAGTTCCTCAGGCTTTGTCTCCAACCTAGAGGGGATGAACGAAGGAGGAAACTTCAGCAAGGAGCTGTTGAAGGTAGGAGGGGCCTGTCCACCTGTCTGTCTGTCTGCCAGCCAATCTGTCTGTCAAACTGTCTGTCTGTATACCACTTGGTCTGCTCAGCTGGCTGTATCAGTCTTCTACTCACCTGTCTAGCCGCCTCTGTTTCAGAGCTTGTTCAACTCCATCAAGAATGAGCCTCTGGAATGGGCTGTGTGAGTTGTTTACTAACCACCTGCTTTTTTTATAACTGAGTTACCTGCTCATACCTGCATCGTCTATTCATCGTTCAACCTCCCTCTGTCCCCCCCCCCCCCCCCGCCTCATGGTTGTCATAGCGACGAGAAGGAACTGAAGAGCTCGTTGTTGTTGGAGGAGGACTCGAGAGAGGACGCGCCGCGTCGCAGCAGTAGTAACCCCTTCCAGAACGTTCCTCACGACAAGAAGGCCTCCGTCTTCAAACAGGGCTTCCTGCAACGGAAGGCTCATGCCGACATTGACGGCAAACGCAGTGAGGAGGGGGAGGGATTAAACGCAGTGAGGGGGAGGGTTTAAACGGAGGAGGTAGGGTTTTAAACGAAAGGAGGGGAGGTTTTAAACGGAAGAGAGGAGCGGTTTGAAACGACAAAGTAGCGGAGGAGGAGATTTAAACGCGAGGTAGGGGAGCCAGGTCTTAAACGCAGAGGCGAGGGGACGCGTTTAAACGCCCAAATAGAGCACCGGACGACGGGATAAACGCACGTTGAGGGGGCAGGTGTTTACAACGAGAGAGCGAGGTGTTTTAAACGGAAGGAGCGAGGTTAAACGGAGGAGGGGAGGAAAAAAGGTTTGAAAACATGTGTGTAATACATTGAATGAAGTATGCCTGATGTCGCTGATGTGTGTGATGTGTTTGATGTGATCGTGTGTGTGGTGGATTGGGCCATGTGTGATGGTGTGTGAGGATCTCATGTGTGGTGTGTTGTGTGTCTGGTGTGTGTGTAGTGTGTGTGTAAAGAGACAGCTCCATGAGGAAAAGAAGCTGGAAAACTGCTTGCCCGGGCTGAACGGCGATAGTCCAATGCTACTACAGCAAGGTGCAGATCTGCTCTAACCCTCCCACACCCTGTTCTCCCTCTCAACCCTCTCTCACCCCCCACACCCTCTCCCCCCCCACACCCGCCTCTCATCCTCTCTCACCCTCCCACACACTCTCTCACCCTCTCACCCTCTTCCTCACCCCACCCACACATCTCTCTCACCCTCCCACATCCTCTCTCTCACCCTCTCTCACCCTCCCTCACCCTCTGTCACCGTTTCTCTCTTCCTGACATCATCCATACCTGTCCTTCAGCTACATTAGCATATTAGCTGCTGAACAATGCTACATGATGCTACATGATGCTACATGATGCTACATGATGCTACATGATGCTACATGATGCTACATGATGCTACATGATGCTACATGATGCTACCTGATGCTACCTCTCTGCATGCTGTACGTGTCCCAGGATGAGTATGGGAGGGACTGGCAGAGCTCAGAGGAGCTGGTGAGTGTTCACCACGCTCTGGGAGAGCGAGCAGCTCTCTACACCAAGAGACCTCACGTGTTCCGACTGCAGACCGCTGACTGGAGGGTCTTTCTCTTCCAGGCCTCGTGAGTTACTGGAAGTCTGGGTTGTGTGAGAGAAAGAGTGTCCCTGTGTTTGTGTGTGTGTGAGTGAAAGATTGTGTGTGTGTGGGTGTTGTTGAAAGAGTGTGTGTGTGTGAGTGAAAGATTGTGTGTGTGCCCTCCGTGTGTGTGAGGAGAGGTGATTTAGTGTGTTTGTGTTTGTCGTGAGTGAAAGCGTTGAAGTTGTGAAGGAGTGTGCTAGTGCCTGTGCCGTGTGTGTGTGTGTGTAGTGTTTGAAACGAGTGTTTGGAGACGAGTGGGTGTCTTTGTTGTGAATGTGACATAAGTGCATGGTCAGTGACTGTGTATGTGTGTGTCTGAGCTAGTGTGTGCTGCGGTGTGCGTGCGTGTGTGCTGTGTGTATCTGTTATGCTTCCAATGTTCTTGCGGGTTCACCCCATGCCTACTCTAGATCTCTCCAGCTCCTCAGCAGAATGAATTCCCTGGGACAGTTTTAGAATCACACCTCGGTCCGGCAAGCCGCCTTCACTCGTCCCCATCTTTCCCTGCTGCTGTGGGCTCCCAAAGACGTTTCCATCGACCCATCCTGCCCTCAGTCCCAGTCCTACACACACACACTAGCTACACACCACACCACACACACCCTGGTACACACACACACCACACACCCTGGTCACACACACATCCATCTCACTCTCCATCTTCCCTGCTTCTGCTGGGTCCAAAGGACGTTTCCATCGACCATCCTGCCTCAGTCAGCTCCTCACACACCCCTGTACACACACACACACCTGGTACACACCACCTCCCTGCTACCACACACAAACACACACCCGCCTACACACACACAAACACCTGTACACACACACATCCTGCCCCAGTCCAGCTCCTCACACACACTGGTGACACACCACACCCTGCGTCAACACACCATACACCTCTATCACCCTGGACACACACACACTCTCTTTCACACACACACCCTCATACCCTGTGCTGCACACACAGACACCCTCCCAGCATGTGCTGCACACACACACACTGCGCATACACACACACCCTGCTACACACACACCTGGTACTACACACACACACACCACCCTGCACATACCACACCCTGCCTACAATCAACACACCCTGCTTACATAGCACACAACCACCACCCGCTGCATACATCCACATCATCCCTTGGTACCACACGCTCACACAGTACCACACACTCACTATCCTCGAAGCTTGCATATTAAGTTTGCATGCTTGTCTTCGATGCCTGTACGACTTCCATGCATAGATAGCACTGTTAGCATCAGATGAACGAATGCTGTAGTCATAGCTAGAGTAGATCCGTTGTTGTTAATTAAGGTGCATGTTATGTGCTAATGTGCTTGTTCAGGGCGAGCACAGCAGAAGTCACACACATGCTGCCCATGAAGACCCAGCTTCCAGAGGGACCTGACCCAACTACGCCAGCGAGGCATGAGCACTAAAGCGACACTCCTCCAGCGGCCCCGCTGCGCTGGCAGAACCCGCCTCAGGGAGGCAGTACCTCTCCCATGATGTAGGATCTGCGTTCACCTTCTATGTTGTGTCTTGGTACCATTGTCCTGTGTCTCGGTACCTGTGTGATGTTGTCTGTTACCTGCTGTGATGTTCTGCGGTACCGTGCTCGCTGTGTCCTGTACCTGCTTCTGCTGGTCTCGTACCTGCTACTGTGTGTGTAACTGTAGCGCTGGTGTGGCTAGTGTGTGGTGTGTGGCTAGCGTCTGTAGTGTGTGTGTAGTTAATGTGTAGTCTGTAGTGTGTCTGTAGTTAGTGTGTGTGTGTGTACCTGTGTGAGTGAGTGATCGAGTGTGTCCTGTGTGTGTGTCGTGTTGTGGTACCCTGTGTGTGGGAACATGTGTCTCCGTACCTGATGTCTGTGCTCTCTAGCGCTTGGGCTGTGCTCTGGTACCCTGTGGTGTCTGGTACCCCCTGCCCTGGTTGCCTGTCGTGTGTGGTGATGTGCTCTCGTACCTCGTGCTGTAGTCTCTGCGTATACCTGTGTGTGGTGCTGGCGCTCTGCTACCTCTGATGTGGAGTGTGTTGCTCTGCTACCTTTGTGTCATGTGCCGGTCGTGTGATGTACGTGTGCTTGTGTTTCTCCTGTGTGTTGTGCTGTCGTGCATGTGTGTACTGCTGTGTAGTTGTCGATGTGTGATGTCCACTGGCACGCTGGTTATTGATAAAATCCCGCTGAATCCCTCTGTGTTGTGTGTCACTTTAACAGCTACCCTGTATAGCTGTGTGCTGTGTTCGTGTTGATGAGGTTGTCCCCTGTTTGTAAAAATCTCTGAAATCTTGTGTGTTGCAAGGTGAGTTCGTACGAGGCATACAATTGTACCTCTCTGAGCCTCGGGAAAACGGAGCGTAGACCACCCCCTCCATCACCTCTCTACCCCTCACAACCTCGCCCCCCCCTTCGACCGCCCCGCCCCACACACCTCCCCTGCCCCTCACACCCCAGCACCCCTCAGGCCCACCGCCCCGCCCACATGCCTGCCCCCTCAGCCCCGCCCCTCACACCTCCCCCCTCAGGCCCCGCCCCCTCAAACCCCACCCCCTCACACTCCGCCCCCTCAAACCCCGCCCCCTCAAACCCCGCCCCCTCAGGCCCCGCCCCCTCAAACCCCACCCCTGCTCCCACAGACCCCGCCCCCCTCCGAGAGCAGCTTGAGCTCTACCGACAAGACGATGTGCAAGACAGGGGGAGGCAGGGGAGCGGGAGAGACGGGAGGCCGAAGGAGAGCTGGTCTGAAGAAGTCTCACTCTAGCCCCTCCCTGGAACTGGAGATGGCTCCTCCCCCTGTGGTGAGAGTGCGTCGCAACATCTCGGAGAGACGAACCTACCGCAAGATTATCATCCCTAGACGGGCCCGCGACGTCTGACCACGGAACATCCTGCTGCCTCTAGGAACTCTGGGTATTGTAGTTCCAACTGAAGTGAGAACGTTTCTATCTCTGAAAACTTGTTTTGATATTTTCTGTTACATTAACGTGGACTTTAATGAGAGAGAGCAGGTTGACCTTTAGCTCTCTCCATCCCTCACCCTCCATCTCTCACCTCTCCATCTCTCACCCCTCCATCCCTCACCCCTCCATCTCTCACCCTCCATCCCTCACCCCTCCATCTCTCACCCCTTCATCTCTCACCCCTCCATCTCTCAACCCCTCCCCATTCCTCACCCCTTCCATCTCTCACCCCTCCATCTCTCACCCCTCCATCTCTCACCCCTCCATCTCTCACCCCTTCATCTCTTCACCCCTCCATCCCTCACCACCTCCACCCTCACCTCCATCTCTCACCCCTCCATCTGCGTACAGCCCGCCATACTCCGCCATCCATCTGCTTCGTCTCACTTTCTCACGCGCGCATCGCACTCTCTTCAGCCACCTCGCATTCCCTAGCTACTACCACTCCACTCTCCATGGCCCTCACCACCGTCCATCTCTCACCCCTCCATTCCTCACCCGCAGTCACATTCTGCATGCACGCCTAACGAAGCGATCCCTCACCGCCTCCGATCTACTGACGAAATGTCTGACTATGTGCAGAAACTCATTAATAACACGATATAAAAGTAGAGATGTAAGTAATAAATCTCCAATCGTCGATTAGCAGTTTTGGTTGTTGTTGTCCACCGTAGTCTCGCTGTGACATGGCTCGCCACATACCACCACACTCTAACTAGTCCCAAAACCGTGGAGTTGCAACCATGTGTCCCTGTGTCTAACGCACTTGAATTCGAATAGTCCCTGACTTGAATCAAACTCACTTGTGTGTTTCAGTACTTTGTTTAAGGTTATTTAGTTGTTGATATTGCTGGTATTCATTTGTTTATTTTTGTAATGCTCTTCTTTACCTCACACCTCGCCCCCTCAGGCCCCGCCCCCTCAAACCCCACCCCCTCACACTCCGCCCCCTCAAACCCCGCCCCCTCAAACCCCGCCCCCTCAGGCCCCGCCCCCTCAAACCCCACCCCTGCTCCCACAGACCCCGCCCCCCTCCGAGAGCAGCTTGAGCTCTACGACAAGGAGATGTGCAAGAGCAGGGGGGAGGCGGGGGAGGCGGGAGAGACGGGGGAGGCGGAGGGAGAGGGGGGTCTGAAGAAGTCTCACTCTAGCCCCTCCCTGGAACTGGAGATGGCTCCTCCCCCTGTGGTGAGAGTGCGTCGCAACATCTCGGAGAGACGAACCTACCGCAAGATTATCATCCCTAGACGGGCCCGCGACGTCTGACCACGGAACATCCTGCTGCCTCTAGGAACTCTGGGTATTGTAGTTCCAACTGAAGTGAGAACGTTTCTATCTCTGAAAACTTGTTTTGATATTTTCTGTTACATTAACGTGGACTTTAATGAGAGAGAGCAGGTTGACCTTTAGCTCTCTCCATCCCTCACCCCTCCATCTCTCACCTCTCCATCTCTCACCCCTCCATCCCTCACCCCTCCATCTCTCACCCCTCCATCCCTCACCCCTCCATCTCTCACCCCTCCATCTCTCACCCCTCCATCTCTCACCCCTCCATTCCTCACCCCTCCATCTCTCACCCCTCCATCCCTCACCCCTCCATCTCTGCGCTGTCTGGACTGTGTTCCTCATTAGTTAATATATTATTCTCCATCTCAGTGTTTGTGTTGTTGGCCACAGGAGGGCGCCACATACCACCACATCTAACATGAAGGATGCAACATGGTTAACCACTTGAATCAAACTCACTTGTGTGTTTCAGTACTTTGTTTAAGGTTATTTAGTTGTTGATATTGCTGGTATTCATTTGTTTATTTTTGTAATGCTCTTCTTTAGTAAAATCATTTCCAAAACCTTAATCTCTGGATTTATCTGTCAGATAAACGTTCCTTTCTTGACATCAGAACAGCAGCTAGCAGCAGCTAGCATCAGCTAATAGCAGCTAGCAGCATCCAACAGCAGCTAACACAGCTAATAGCAGCTAACAGCAGCTAACACAGCTAATAGCAGCTAACAGAAGTTAGCAGCTAGCAGCAGCTAACAGCAGCTAACAGTAGCTAACACAGCTAGCAGCAGCTAATGCTTCATCCTGAACTTCTTCCTGTTTAACTCTTTACACTCAAGTTACTTTTACCACTATAGAAGTACATAGCAACACCCCAGCGTTGCTACGTAGCTACACGGTGTCAGGTGGGAAGTCTGACCTCTGCACTGACCTCTGCTGGCGGCTCTGGGGTCAAAGGTCATGCGTGTTCTTTCTCTGTGGCATCTTCGGCTCAGGTCGTCCTGGAGAGTGTGACAATGAGGAGGCCGGATGTGTCAGGAGGCCCCTGCTGTACGTCCCCCGGGGGTGCTGTCGGAGGGGGTAGAGCGGAGCAGGGAGCCCGCCGCCAAGCCCCGCCCCCCCCTGGAGGCCACCCCCCTGGTGGGCCCCTGCCCCATGCATGTAGAGTTCCTGCTGACTCCATTGCAAGTGGACATGACAGGAGACGAGGGGAGGAGAGATGAGGGAAGGGAAGAGGAGGAGAGAGAAGAAGAAAAGAAGAGAGGGGGAGAGAAAGGAAGAGAGGAGGAGGAGACGGAGGAGGAGAAAGGAGGAGGGAGAAAGGGGAGGGAAACTCGACTCTGCAAGCGAAGCATCTTCAGGGTGTCAGGGAGGTGCACCCCATCACAGAGAAGGTTTTTGTTTCCGCCCTCTTGCACCCTCCTCGACTACTAACCCTATCTCCGATCCTCTGTACACTTCGCCAACGTCCTCCCAACCCAACAAAAATCCTCCTCTTCTTGCCTTCTACTGTCTTGTGGTTACTCCCAGCTGCTAACTACTGCATATAACAACTCCTACTGATTAAAAAAACCCATCCCATTAAGAAATTAGTCTCGCTCCCTTCACTACTCATGCATCAGCCCACTCCTGTACAAAGTACTCCAAACCTATCCAATCTCTACCCGAACGTTAGACTACCTGCGGCACTTCAGTACTGTGACTCTCACTTCTGATGACCCCCCCCGGCTCCCAGCGCGCATCCCGGTTCTCCTGCCGAGTTCTCCTCTCATCCCACCTTTCTCCCGTCGACTCTCTCCCCCTTCCCTTGCATTCTTCCGATCCCTTTTGGGACTCGGTCTCCCTGCCCCCCAAGTCAAGACTTCACCGATTGCTCCTCCCCTATCCGTCTCCATTCCCACCTCTTCACCCCTGCCTGGTCTGGTTCGAGCTCTTGTGGCTGCCCTGTGTCAGGGCCTGGTGTACTCATTGAAAGGACAAGCGCAGCTTCACTGGTTTCCGAAATTGTGACGTGGTGGAGAGGGCGGTATCTGATTAGGAGGGTCTCGTGGCGTGTTTTTGGGTGCTGGCTGACAAGTCATTGGACGCTGTCTCGTGGCTGTCTTCGGTTTGCTTCGTGTTTTTGCTCATTCTTTCTCTCTAGTGCGCATCTCCTCCCATCTAATCCTCGCTCTACATCTCTAGGACCTGCTCCTCCTACGGCGCTGGGATTACTTACACACAATTACCACTGTCATTGCTTGGTTTCTTTTGAAACTCTTGCTTGCTCAGCACTCACCGCCTCTCATTCAGCCTGGTGCAATAGGAACCTTCCCAAGGGTAACCGGCACCACTTTCCATCATTCCGACCAGCCGCCCAATCATGCTCAGCCGCTTCTCTCTCTCGCTCTCCGTTCTGTGTTTCCTTTCTCCGCACACACAGCACTAATCCTGTTTTGATCTCTGTCCATTTTTTTCGTAACCTCTAATAAACACCCAGATACGGCTGCGTCTCCTTCGCTGGCTGCGTCTCCTCCGCTGGCTGCGCCTCCTTCTCTGGCTGCGCCTCCTTCTCTGGCTGCGTCTCCTTCGTCTCCTGCCTCCATGTCTCTCCAGACAGACATTCTCCATCTGGCTCCATGATGCTGTTAGCTACTGGGTCATTATCTGTCCACTGCACCCTCCCTCTGTCCTCCCTCTGTCCTCCCTCTGTCCTCCCTCAACTGGCAGCTTCCACTACCCAGCTCTCTCTCCTCTCCTCCTTCCTCCTCTCTCTCCTCTCCTTTCTCCTCTCTCTCCTCTCCTTTCCTCTCTCCCTCTCTGTCTCCCTCCGCACTCCCCTCATACTCTCTTTCCTCTCCTTTCTCCTCTTTCTCCTCTCTCTCCCTCTCTCCTCAATCCCCTCATACTCTCTCTCCTCTCTCTCCTCGCCTCCTCTCTCTCCCTCTCTGTCTCTCTCTCTTCTTCTCTTCCCTCACACACAAGGCATGCACATTCTCACTGGATGAAATCATTGGCTAAATGAAGTGATGAAGGACCACACACTATTCACTGTACACAAATACTACACACTACCCCCAAACCAAACAAATTTATATCCAAGACAACTTATAGTACTTAGTGATCATCCAGTTGAATGCTGGAACCACTGAACTGTAGCCTCCTGTAGGCAGTGCTTGTTGTCCTCCCTCCTGTCCTCCTCCCTCCTGTCCTCCCTCCTGTCCTCTCTCCCTCCTGTCCTCCTTCCTGTCCTCCCTCTCTCCTGTCCTCCCTCCTGTCCTCCCTCTCTCCTGTCCTCCTCCCTCCTGTCCTCCTCCCTCCTGTCCTCCTCCCTCCTGTCCTCCTTCCTGTCCTCACTCCTGTCCTCCCTCCTGTCCTCCTCCCTCCTGTCCTCCCTCCCTCCTTACCTCCCTCCTTACCTCCCTCCTTACCTCCCTCCTGTCCTCCCTCCTGTCCTCCCTCCTGTCCTCCCTCCTGTCCTCCCTCCTATCCTCCCTACTGTCCTCCTCCCTCCTGTCCTCCCTCCTGTCCTTCCTCCTCATCCCAGATGAGTTCATTCAGTCTGTCTAGTAGTACCAGGACCTTCTCTGGACCAGCTCTGCCCTGGAGGACACCAGCCTCCATACTGAAGGGGTCCAATCTCACAGGAACAGTAAGGTAATCTGCCAAGGGCCACTCTCATAGGAATAGTAAGGTAACCTGCCAAGGGTCCACTCTCACAGGAACAGTAATGTAAAATGACTGAGTAAACTGCCTCTCCTGTCCCCAACTGCCAGACATGCCCCAATTGCCCCACCTAAATCTAACTGCCACACCTGCCTCTAACTGCCCCACCTGCCCCGAATGCCTCACCCAAGATGGCCTCTCCTGCCTATTTGAATGTCGTTTTGGATAGAATCATGCGCTACACGATTGAACTGATTTGCATTTTCAGGATTGCAGTTTGTGTCTTGAGCGACGTAAAAACACACTTTTTAAACTCTGCTTCGATACACGACAACACTGCTTAATGGTGGGTAGTAGTAGACACCGTTCACGTCAGCTCTAGGTTGTCCTTGGAGGTTAGAGGTTGGAGGTTTTGACCAGGAGACGAGAGAAGAAGAAGAGGTTTGGGCTCACAAGCTAACAAAGAGCTGTGTTGCTCTGGTTTGGCTCCGCCCCCAAGACCTGAGTTCACATCCATGCCTGAGGGCAACACTTGATACCACACAGATTCTATCCTGCTGTGAGTCACTGTGTGTGTGGGTGTGTGTGTGTGGGGGGCGTGAGGTGTGTGTGTGTGTGTGTGGGGGGGGGGGGGGGGCTGTGAGTTGTGTGTGTGAGTGTTGTACGTCTGTGTTGTTTGTGAGTGTTTACGGTGTCTTTGTGTAGGTACGTCTGTGTGTGGTGGTGAGTGTACGTGTGTGCTTGGAGTGTTGTACTCTGGTTGTGTTGGGATGTGTACGTGATCTGTTGTGTGTGTGTGAGCGTCTGTGTGTGTGTGAGTGTGTACGTGTGTGAGTGTGTACGTGTGTTGGTGTATGTGGCTTTAAAAGGTACGTTTCTCTTGATGTCTTCAGTCAATAGTTCTTCCTGCCCTAAGGGCTGTGTGTGTGAGTGTGTGTGTGTGCTACGTGCTTGTGTGTGGGTGTGGACTTGTGTGTGTGTGTGTGTGTTGCTGTGTTTGTGTGGGTTTGGTGTGTGTGGTGTGTGAGAGAGCGGTGTGTGTGTGCCATGTGGGTGTGTGTGTGTGTGTTGAGAGAGCGGTGGTGTGGTGGGTGGTGTGTGTGTGTGTTAAGAGGCCACACAAGAGGGCAACCTGTTGATTTTCTCTACCTCTCTCCTTCCTGTTTGACCGCTGCTTTGCCATCCAGTCTCGTCTTAAACAGACAGATTACGCTTCCAGAAGCTTCCAGGAACGGAGAATGGAAACCCCCTCAGGTGCTCTCCCACAACGGAACAGTCTAGAAAGGGAGGCTGATATTTTAATCTAAGTGCTTCTGCATTTTCTTTGAGAGAGAGAGGGGGGAGAAGACAGAGCAGAGGAGAGATGCGGAGAGAGGTTAAAGAACGAGAAGAGGTAAGAGGGAGAGAGCGTAAAGAACTGAAGACAGACATACAGGAGAGACAGAGAGAGGGAGGGAGACAGAGAGAGACATAGAAAGAGTGAGACAGAGAGAGTGAGAACGCGAGAGAGGGAGATGAGAGACAGAAAAAGGGAGATGAGACAGAACCAGAGAAAAGGGAACGAGGGAACAGAGAGAGAGGAAGAGAGAGAATACAGAGAAAGGGAGAGAGGGAGACAGAGAGAGACAGAGAGAGAGGAGAGACCAAGAGAAAAGGTAAGAGGCTGAACGAGAAGAGACAGAGAAAGGGAGAGAGTGAGAGAGAGAGAGAGGGACCCGGACAGAACGGAGATAAGTAGAGAGGAGACAGAGAGGAGAGAAAAATGAAAAGAGAACAGAGAAAGGAAGAGAGGGAGACAAGAGAGACAGAGAGAGAGGGAGACAGACAGAGACAGAGAAAGGTAGAGAGGGAGACAGAGAGAGAGGGAGAGACAGAGACAGAGAAAGGGAGAGAGAGAGAGAGGGAGAGAGATAGATAGAGACAGAGAGGGACGGTCCATGACATGGACACTATCACTCAGAAGTGAACATGACATTCCTGAACAATATGCTCATTTTAAACTGTTTATTCACTTTGATGGAGGAAGGCTGGGTGAGGCTGGGGTTGAGGCTAGGGTGAGCTGGGGGTGGGTGGACGCTGGGGGGAAGAGGCCCAGGGGCCCTAAAAGAGAGGGAATCTTTATGTAAGGGACCAACTGGGTTCACATTAATGAAGCAAACTCCATCCAGATCAATTAATGAAGGTGATGTGTTCACTCACACAATCTGGGTTAAGTGCTTTTCTCCCCAACACAAAGGCTCCACTCACCGAGACAGACCACAGACAAGAGGCCCTGAAGTCCTGCTTCCCCAGCCCTTCTCTCTCTGCCTCTAAAACAACAGCCTCCTGCCTCTTGCCTTTCAGCAGGCCGGACAAACACTGTCACCAGCACAATGCCTGTATGAGATGCTGGGCTGGAGTCTGGGGAGAGCGGTGAGGCAGGGGGGGAGAAGGTGAGGCAGGGGAGAGAGCGTGAGGGCAGGGGGAGGAGAGGGCAGCGCAGGGGAGGAGGAGGTGAGGCAGGGGGAGGAGAGGAGAGGTGAGCGCAGGGGAGGAGAGGGTGAGGCAGGGGAGGAGAGGGAGGCAGGGAGGAGAGGGGGAGGAGAAGAAAATTAGAAAGGAAGACGAGGACAGAAGGAGGAGGAAGGCAGGAGGAGAAGAGAGACAAGGGAGGAGGAGGAGAGGGAGGAGGGGTGAGGGCAGGGGAGAGTGGGAAGAGGGGAATGTTGGTTTCCAGCTGACTGGAGTGGACCAGCGACGAGTTTCCTCTCGTCCTATTGGTTCAGACTACTTCCTGTTTCTGTTGAATCCCGAGCCTGTGTCTGTCAGACACACGCTCAAACACACACACATCCAGACAACCTGACACCACATTGTCCCTGTCTGTTTAACCCACCCTCCTCCTCACCCATACTCCCCCTCCCCCTCCCGCCTCCCCCCCACCCCCCCACCCACCCTGGCCCAGTCAGCTGTTCTGGTCGGGTGGGTGTATTGTGCAGCAGGGCTCATTACCAGCAACACTGTGGGCCAAAACCCTCACCCTAATAGGCCCTCTGTTCCCCTGAGGGGGAGGGAGATGGAGAGAGAGAGAAAGGGGGAGAAAGAGGGAGATGGAGAAACAGATGAAGAGGGGGAGGGAAAGAGAGAGGGAGAGAGAGAGGGAGATAGAGAGCGGGAGGGAGAGAGAGAGGGGGAGGGAGGAAGGGAGGGAGGGAGGGAGGGAAGGAGAGAGAGGGGGAGAGGGAGAGAGAAATGGAGAGGGGGAGATAGAGAGAGGGATTTGGAGAGGGAGAGGGAGAGAGGTTGATGGGTGAGGGAAGAGGTAGGGAGAGAGAGCAATAGAAAGAAAGGGTGACAGAAAGGAGAGAGTATTTTTTCCAGGATGGTTTGGGTCAGTATAATGTTGTTTTTTCTGCTCTGGCTGTGCGATTGTTAATGTTTAACATTTGCAGTCATTATTCTCCTGGAAATTGGTCAGCTGGCACTGAAGGGTCTGGTGTGGTGCTTTGAAGGGATTGCCTCATTTTAACACTGCTCCAGAAAACAGCGGGTGCATTTACTTTAAAGCTCCTCTGTGTGTGTGTGTGTGTGTCTGTGTGTGTGTGTGTGTGTCTGTGTGTCCGTGTGTGTGCGCGTGTGGGGGGGGGGAGCATATTTCTGCATGCTTGCACAGGGAACTAAAAAAGGAGTAAGTTGATGTACTGTGGCTGTTGGAACATTACAGAGCTGGGTCTGGGTCTGGGTCTGGTCTGATCTGGGTCTGGGTCTGGTCTGGTCTGGTCTGATCTGGGTCTTGTCTGGTCTGGTCTGGTCTGGTCTGGGTCTGAGTCTGGTCTGGTCTGGTCTGGTCTGGTCTGGGTCTATTCTGGGTCTGGGTCTATTCTGGGTCTGGAGTCTGGTCTATTCTGGGTCTGGGTCTTGTCTGGCTCTGGGACTGTAGATGGTACAGAAAACAGCTTTCTATGTTTCGGGTTTTTCATCGAAAGTAGAGAGGCTGAGGGAGTGAACGAAAGGAGCAACACAGAGAAAGAAATAATGATTCACCCATATGAAGAGAACAGAGAGAGAACGAAATAATGGTTGAAAGGGGAGTGGAAACAGTAAACATGTAGATGTCATGTTTCATCTCTGTCAGAAATGACATGATTGCATTGTAAGTTTCGCCACTTATCACTGATACTGTGTACTCAGAACAATTTTCTCCAAAATCAACCCATAACCTTAATTTGATTTGACTTGGTGGTTCCTTGATAGGGTTTGATAGTTTTGTGATAGATTAAGGACATGAAGTACAGAGCACTGTGCCCGCGGTAACGTAGCAGAACACCCTCGAATCAATAGATCACATCGTGTTTATATTGTTATACTGTTCAGCGTATAAAGAAAAACGCCGATTACGATTTCTAAAGTGTCTCAAGAATTTAAAAGCACTTGCGAGTAGGTTACCTCATTAACTTGTTCGTCTAGGTTTTTAAATCACCATGGCCGTCAGTTTAGAGAGAGGAAAATAGAAATTACAGTTTTATATTAAATTTAATGAATTTCTTTTGAGTTTTTGAAGGCCTGCCGTTACACAGAACTCGCTGGCCTTCACCTCGAGGTGTGGTCCCGCGCCTCACGCGCAGCTTACAAGAGGCTATCCATCACGCGTCCAGCGCGCGCCTTTGACTGCTGGTCCAGGTGGGCCGTGGCACCGCCGAACCGTAGCCTCGTTACCACGGTATAATAATGAAGCCGCAAAAGGGGGAGAAATAATTGCAAATAAAACTACATGATGCAGAAAATAAAAAAAGAAATTAAACAGATGCGCATGTTTTCAGGATCATTGCTTTCGTCCTCGTGCGTTTTCTGTAATTCGCTGAGTTGCAGAAAATATTCAGCTATACAGAGCAAATGGAAAAAGTAATAGTATTAATTATAATACTTGTAACAAAAATAAAAAATAAGACTAGTAGCTAATAATGCTAATCAATATATGTTCTCCGATTATTATTTATGGTAGTACTAAGAACATCAACATTAATATTGCAATGGGCTATTATCTCTGCGGAAATCGTTCATTATTTTAAATAACCTGGACGATGTCCCTTTTTTAGTTTTGTTTTATGATTTTTTAAAATCTCAATATTCACCTCTAAATTTAACAAAAGTAAATGTGGTTTTCTGTAACATTGTAAGTTTCAAAACAACCTCCGTCTTTCCCCCCAGTTCTGCGCGAGAGGACTTATAACCTTCATCTCGCGCTCTGTAACATTGCGGAACTATCACGTGTTTCTCCAAAAGCCGCATTTGTGCAACTATCAGAAATATTTCAGTCTTTTGTCCAACTGTTTTTTCCCACTGTGTGTGAGTAAAAATAAATGAACAATTAATAACAAATTACAAACAGTAAACAAGTTTGCCATGCTTTATTTTAATTAAAATAATTCTTTAGAAATTCATTATTTACATCTTCAATAATATTAATACCAGTATAAGAAAAAAATAGTCACAGTTCTTACGAAACATCAGCATGACAACAAACTAGAATATCATCAAAGAAAAAAAAAATCTTTCAGGAGTTTAATGTTTTTCCAGATATTTAAATCATTGATCCCCAAACTATTCCTTCACACAAATCAACATTATAATAAAATTGCATTTCTTCCTACGGAGACATTTATACAGTATTTACATATTGCCCATGAAGCCAAACAATACGTCACAAAGCCTCACGAGAGCATTCTAACATGACGCAGTTAATTCTCTCCGTCTCGCTCTCGTGAAGGCTGTGTGATAAGATAGCTGGCTGTTAACAGGCTTGTTCCGATACAGTCATCCAGTGTATTGACCTCAGCATATTTTAAATTGATATATGGAAGCTCTAACAGTGAAATGTAAGTGTCCAAAAAAAAAAAAAAAAAAAAAAACGGAGAAACCTTGGAAACACAAAAAGACCGGAGAGATCATGTGATCACATCGTCATGGATAGTTCTGTAAACTAAATTCAAATAGAAACTTCGCACACACGAGCAGCCGTTGCCACAGCAACAACTCATCAGTGATGTCACTAGGAAGTCATGAAGTCAGAGTTGGTTTAATACACACATTCTGGTACAGAAGTTTGTCAGTGTTGAAAGTGGGCCTCACACACTGGATGTTATAGATCCATACACCTTACACAAGCTGAAATGCTTTATTTCCCACTTGTCATCATTCGTATGCACCAATTGTACGTGGTTTTACATAGAAAAAAATGGCTAAATGAGTCAAATCTAAATATAAAATATTTGACACCGTGCTTGTGGATGAATGACAGAGACAGCAATGTGTAAACTGGTTTGTGTTCCAAGTCATACCTGAAAATGTCAACAAAAACAGACGAATAATTCATCCTAGAGCCTGATGCAGTCAATGTCTTGTGCGGATTCAGCTGTCATGTGCTGGCATGGAATGCATCAATAGGGTCCTGTCTTCCTCAAGTTCCTCTTCCGTCATTTCTTACTTCCTGTCCTGGTCCTAGAGCCTGCTATTTCCTGGTCCTCTTCTCCTCAGATTCCTGTCTTCTTCTCCTACTTCCTGCCCAGGTCCAGGGTACTTCCTGTACCCCCCTCCCCTACCCGGATGTGGGAGGAGCTAGAGGTGGTCGTAGGCAGCAGAGGAGGGAGGGCCACTGCGTGAGGCCGTGCTGTAGTAATAAGGAGATCCTGTAGGGGGCGACAGAGGGAGTTAACCAGTGACCAGGATAGGAGCTGCTGGCTTTGATGGGGTTAAGGACACAATGTGGAACACAGATCAGGGTTTATACGCTCACACACAACACAACAGCAGATGGTTCTACTAGAAATCTCACTGCGCTGATTGTTTGTCCTGTGAGGGGAAAAACTGGATACTGTGATGTGTCTGACTGTGTGTCTGACTGTGTCTGACTGTGTGTCTGACTGTGTGTCTGACTGTGTGTCTGACTGTGTGTCTGACTGTGTGTCTGACTGTGTGTCAGACTGTGTGTCAGACTGTGTGTCAGACTGTGTGTCAGACTGTGTGTCAGACTGTGTGCTTATGTGTCTCAAACTGTTTCTTTTATTTATGCTTTCTCTCTCTCTCTCTCTATCCCTCTTTCTCTCTCTCTCTCTCTCTATCCCTCTTTCTCTCTCTCTCTCTAGTCCTCTTTCTCTCTCTCTCTCTCTCTCTCTCTCCCTCTCCCTCTCCCTCTCTCTCACTCTTCCTCTCTCTCTCTCTATTGCTCTTTCTCTCCCTCCCTCTTCCTCTCTCTCTCTTCCTCTTCCTCTCTCTCTCTACCTCTTCCTCTCTCTCTCTCTTCCTCTTTCTGTCTCTCTCTCCCTCTTCCTCTCTCTCTCTCTCTCTCCCTCTCTCTCTCTCTCTGTGAATCTCTCTCTCTCTGTGTATCTCTCTCTCTCCCCCCCCCCTCTCTCAGGTGAATCTAGGTCCCGTGTCCAGTCGATCACCAGAGAAACCAGCTGATTCAAGGTGACACATCCCACCTTGTGACAGTGGCTGGCTCTGATTGGCCGACCAGCCCAAGTAACCGTGGCAATGAGCCTAGATCCTGGTTACTGAGTAACTATGTGAGACAGATATTCAGGTTTTATGACCAGAGACAAACAAACACTTCTCCGTTTTCACTTCAGAGTTCCGACTAACTTGTGCAAAATATTAGTTCTATATTAATCCTTTCAATAAATTACTGTAAAATCATATGACAGATCTGTACTACATCCCCCACAATCCACTCTGATTTCCCCCAGAATGCTTTGTGTTCCTGCTTGTGCTGTAGGCAAGACGGCTGCTGCTCAGACTCACCCAGGATGCTGGAGTTGAATCTCCAGGCTTCGCTGTAGGAGGTGTAGGGAGTGTAGGACTGCCCAGAGTAATCTGCTCCTGCAGGACACACAAGGTGGTCACACACTGGATACACACACACTGGATACATACACACACACTGGATACACACACACACACACTGAATACACACACACACACACTGGATACACACACACACACACTGAATACACACACACACACACACACACACACTGGATACACACACACACACTGGATACACACACACTGGATACACACACACTGGATGCACACACACACACTGGATACACACACACACACTGGATACACACACACACTGGATACACACACACATACACTGGACACACACACACACACACACTGAACAGCAGTCACGCTGCTGTTTCAACACCCTTGCAGCTATGAAGAGAAACGCAGCCACAGAATTAATCTAGTTTATTCTTCTGCAGAGCGCTGGGCTGTCTAAAATGTTCTCTAGCGTTAGCACAGGGCTCTCTAAAATGTTCTCTAACGTTAGCACAGGGCTGTCTAAAATGTTCTCTAGTGTTGGCACAGGGCAGTTCTCTAGCGTTAGCGCGGGGCAGTTCTCTAGCGTTAGCATGGGGCAGTTCTCTAGCGTTAGCGCAGGGCAGTTCTCTAGCGTTAGCACAGGGCAGTTCTTTAGCGTTAGCGCAGGGCAGTTCTCTAGCGTTAGCATGGGGCAGTTCTCTGGTGTTAGCGCAGGGCAGTTCTCTAGCGTTAGCGCAGGGCAGTTCTCTAGCATTAGCACTGGGCTCTGTAAAATTTTCTCTAGCGTTAGCACAGGGCAGTTCTCTAGCATTAGCGCGGGGCAGTTCTCTAGCGCGGGGCAGTTCTCTAGCTTTAGCGTGGGGCAGTTTGCCCCTCCGCAGGCGTCTGCAGGGCAGTTCTCTAGCGTTAGCACGGGGCAGTTCTCTAGCGTTAGCACAGGGCAGTTCTCTAGCGCGGGGCAGTTCTCTAGCGCGGGGCAGTTCTCTAGCGTTAGCGCGGGGCAGTTCTCTAGTGTTAGCGCAGGGCAGTTCTCTAGCACGGGGCAGTTCTCTAGTGTTAGCGTGGGGCAGTTCTCTAGCGTTAGCGCGGGGCAGTCCTCTAGCGCGGGGCAGTTCTCTAGCGCGGGGCAGTTCTCTAGCGCGGGGCAGTTCTCTAGCGTGGGGCAGTTCTCTAGCGTGGGGCAGTTCTCTAGCGTGGGGTAGTTCTCTAGCGCGGGGCAGTTCTCTAGCGTGGGGTAGTTCTCTAGCGTGGGGCAGTTCTCTAGCGTGGGGTAGTTCTCTAGCGTGGGGCAGTTCTCTAGCGCGGGGCAGTTCTCTAGCGCGGGGCAGTTCTCTAGCGCGGGGCAGTTCTCTAGCGTGGGGTAGTTCTCTAGCGTGGGGCAGTTCTCTAGCGTGGGGCAGTTCTCTAGCGCGGGGCAGTTCTCTAGCGTGGGGCAGTTCTCTAGCGTGGGGCAGTTCTCTAGCGCGGGGCAGTTCTCTAGCGTTAGCGTGGGGCAGTTCTCTAGCGTGGGGCAGTTCTCTAGCGCGGGGCAGTTCTTTAGCGTCGGGTAGTTCTGTGATCCAGCGACGGTTGGAGCAGCTTGTGAACCATGAATCTGCTGGCCAGGTGGAGGCGGGGGGGGGTAGCTCCTTCTCACTGGTGCGTTGTGAACTAGTCCCGCGTCTGCTCCCTCCTTAAACGCTCTTCATCTTCCTCCTCCTCTCCTTAACTCTTTCCTGTCCGTCTGTCCCTGCCTCTTCCTCCTCCTCCTCCTCTCCTTAACTCTTTCCTGTCCGTCTGTCCCTGCCTCTTCCTCTTCCTCCTCCTCTCCTTGACGCTCCCAGTTCCTCCGTTCCTCTCCATCCTCGCTTCCTCCTCCATTCTCTCCAGCTTTTCCTGACTCTACCCCCTTCTCCTCTCTTCTTTTTTAACATTCCAATATCTAATTGGTAATTATGTTGGCTGGATTGAATCCCCTGCCCCCCCTGGCCCCCCAGCTCCCCCTGCCCCCCCTGGCCCCCCTGGCCCCCCTCCTTGAGTAAATTGTGTATGAACGCTTCCTCAGAGCCCAGGAGAAAAATAATAAATCAGAGCCTCTCATTTCGCGCTTCGAAGGGCAGACTTCAAATAAAAAAGGCACATCACGCCACATAACACAACACACAGCCAACAGCACACACACACACACGGCACACAACACACACACACCACGACACACACACACGCCCACACCATCAACCACACACAAGACAAACACACGCCACTACACACACGCCACACCACACAACGCACACAACACACACACACCACACCACACCGCACACACACACACACCACACACACACACACACGCCACACACACACTTACTCCCATACACACACTAAACGTATCATGCCACACACACACGCCACACACACACACACACTTACTCCCATACACACACTAAACACATCACACTATACAAATGCCACACACTTACTTACACTACACACACACGCATCACACTGCACACACACACTTACTCCCGTAGACACCCTAAACACATCACACACACACTCATCAAACCACACACACACACACACACACACACACACTCATCAAACCACACACACACTCATCAAACCACACACACACACACTCATCAAACCACACACACACACGCTCATCAAACCACACACACACACACACACACGCTCATCAAACCACACACACGCCACAAAGACACCCACTCATCCTGCACCCAGACAGGCCTACTCTGCCACCCTATGCATCCCCCCTCCCCTCCCTCCCTCCCCCCCTCCCTCTCCCTCTCCGGTGGGCCCCCCGTTCCCATGGCAATGTGTGGTCGTGGGAGCTGTGTGGGGGTGGATGCAGCAGGGCGGAACCCCCAGCCTGCTCCCGTACCCCCCGGGCTTGGATGCCTGTCCCAGCATGCAGTTCACCTGCCCAACAGGCTACTCATTTACCAGCCCTGCCTCTCTGCTAATCTGCTGACCTGCCCCTCAGACCTCCACACAGCTGTCTGTCTCTCTATATCTGTCTCTCTCTCTATATATGTCTCTCTATATCTGTCTCTCTCTCTCTATCTGTCTCTATATACCTGTCTCTCTCTCTCTATCTGTCTCTCTATCTGTTTCTCTCTCTATATATCTGTCTCTCTGTCTGTCTCTCTGTCTGTCTGTCTGTCTGTCTCTCTCTCTATATCTGTCTCTCTATCTGTTTCTCTCTCTCTCTGTCTGTCTCTCTGTCTGTCTCTGTCCGTCTCTCTCTGTGTCTGTCTCTCTCTCTGTCTGTCTCTCTATTTGTTTCTCTCTCTCTCTGTCTGTCTCTCTGTCTGTCTGTCTCTGTCCGTCTCTCTCTGTGTCTGTCTCTCTCTCAGTCTGTCTCTTTGTCTCTTTCTCTCTGTCTGTCTCTCTCTCTGTCTGTCTCTCTCTCTGTGTCTCTCTCTTTCTGTCTCCCTCTCTCTCTCTCTCCCTCCCTCTCTCCCTCTCTCCCTCCCTCTCCCTCTCCCTCCCTCCCTCCCAGCTCTGCTGTGGCTCACCTGTGACCATGCCGGTGATGGCTGAGGAAGAGTACCCGGTCTGTCCTCCTGAGGGGATGTGGGGGGGATACCCCGGCAGGGTGGAGGTGACCATGTCCCGCCCTGCAGACAACAACACATGAAGCACCATCACAGGAGATGTAATGTTGCTTTTTATAGCTTTTCATGTTCTGTTGTGGTTTAGTTTAGAAGGAGACACTTCTGACTGCTGATGTTATTGCTGTGGTTCCTATACTCTCTGTTTCTTCATCGCTTTAAATAAAAACGTCTGCTTACTGGACAGTGACAGGAAGTGATGCGTGATGTCAGGAAGTGAGATGTAGTGACAGGAAGTGAGATGTGATGAAAGGAAGTGAGATGTAGTGACAGGAAGTGAGATGTGATGACAGGAAGTGAGATGTGATGAGAGGAAGTGAGATGTAGTGACAGGAAGTGAGATGTGATGAGAGGAAGTGAGATGTGATGACAGGAAGTGAGATGCGATGACAGGAAGTGAGATGTGATGACAGGAAGTGAGATACGATGACAGGAAGTGAGATACGATGACAGGAAGTGAGATACGATGACAGGAAGTGCCACTAAGGAGAATGAGATGAAGTTACCTGACATGACATTCTGGCTGCTGATCTGCCCGTACACAGGTGCATGATGGGAAAATGAGTTGAAGGAGTGAGGAAAGCTGCAGCTGCTAGGAGCCTGTAGGCACTGTAGCTCCAGGAAGGCGGAGCTATGAGCTGCCAGGCTGGGGGAGGGGCTTGTGCTTGTCACTTCTGGGGACATTTCCTGTTTCAGACAAAGTGGGAGGGGCTGCAGAGAGTCTGCTTGGGGCGGAGCCAATGGGGGTGAAGGGGAGGAGGGGGGAGGTGAGTGAAATTGAATAAATGGAGTTAAATGATAGAAAATGAATGGGTAAACAAATACGCAATTAGATGTTGATTCAAATTAACGTAAGCAAGAAGGGAGGATGATGGAGTGAGTTCTAAATGTGCGATGTGGTTCTGAAGGGGAAACAGATCCACAGCTGTTCAGCATTAAACCAGAGGTGCTTTGGGCAGTTGCTGATAATAAGACAAATTAATTGGCCTCCGCTGCAGCCAATCCAACAAGCTAACAAACTACAGCAGACAGAGATCATCTTCCCTGAGACGGCTACTGTCAGCAGCCTGCTGCGTACAGGTGTCTTCAGGTGTCTTCAGGTGTGTTCAGGTGTGTACAGGTGTGTACAGGTGTGTTCAGGTGTGTACAGGTGTGTTCAGGTGTGTACAGGTGTGTACAGGTGTGTTCAGATGTGTTCATATGTGTTCAGGTGTGTACAGGTGTGTTCAGTTGTGTTCAGGTGTGTACAGGTGTGTACAGGTGTGTTCATATGTGTTCAGATGTGTACAGGTGTGTTCATGTGTGTTCAGGTGTGTACAGTTTTGGTTAGATGTGTACAGGTGAATTTAGGTGTGTTCAGGTGTGTACCCTAGTTGGTCAGTATGTGTGTTCAGGTGTGTACCCTAGTTGGTCAGTATGTGTGTTCAGGTGTGGGGCAGGGGGGCTCACCTCCTACTACAGTGTAGCCCTGATGGGCTCCCAGATTCCGACCAATAGCGGCGCTCGATGATGAGAGGCTGGTCTTGCTGTCTTCCACGCTACCACTGATGAGGGACAGAGGATACAGTGGCTGGGGGGGAGAGAGAGGAAGGGGGAGGAAGGAAGAACAGAAGTGAGAGAGAGGGGGGGAGGCAAGGGGGATCAGGAAGGGGAGGGAAGGGGGAGGAAGGGGGAGAGAAGGCTGAGAGAGGAATTGGGAAGAGGAAGTGGAGGAGAGGGTAAGGGGGTGGAGGAGGAGGAAGGGGGAGAGGGAAGGCGGGAGAGGAATGGAGAGAGGTAAGTGGAGTGAGGAAGAGCGAGAAAGAAGAAAGAGAGAGGAAGGGAGGAGAGGATGGGAGAGAGGAAGGAGAGGAGGGAAGGAGAGAGGAAGCGTGAGGAGGGAAGGGAGAAGTAAGGAGAGGAGGAAGGGAGAGAGGAATGGGGGAGTTGAGGAAGGGAGGAGAGGGAGAGGAAGGGGACGAAGAGTGAGAAGGAGAGAGAAGGAGAGAGGAAGGGGGAGGAAGGGGGGAGGGAAGGAGGGAGGAAAGGGGAGGAAGGGGGAGAGGCAGGGAGAGAGAGAATGGGGAGAGGAACGGGGAAGAAGAGAGAAGGAGACAGAAGGGGAGAGGATATGGGGAGGAAGGTTATGGAGTTGGTGAGAGAAAGAATGAGAAAGAAGGGGGAAGAGGGAAGGGAGAGAGGAGAAGAGAGAGGAAAGGGGAGAGAGGAAGTGGGGAAGGATGCCCGAGAGAGGTAGAGGGGGGAAGAGGATAGGACCGAGAGGAGAGGAGAGGTAAGGGGAGGGAAAGGGAGAGGAGAGAGAGGAAGAGAGAGGGAAGGGGTGAGAGGGAAGGGAGAGGGAAGGGGGAGAGGAACGGTGGAGAGGAAGGGTGAGAGAGGAAGGGGGGAGAGGTGAAGTGCTGAGAGGAAGGGAGGCAGGGGGAGGAGCAAGAGAGAGGAAGGAGAGAGGAAGGAGAGAGGGAAAGGGAGAGGGCGAGAGGGAAGAGGAAGGGAAGAGAGCAGAAGAGAGGAGGAAAGGGAGCGAGAGGAAAAGAGAGGAAGAGAGAGGAGAAGGAGGAAGGAATGCGGAGAGAGGAAAGAGAGAGAGAAGAGAGAGAGTGAAAGAGAGAGTAAGGAGAGAGGAGAGAGAGAGAAGGGGAGAGAACGAGAGAGAGGTATCGCATTAGTGGAAGTGTGTGACGTAGCAGCATATTAGCGCGTGAAGGACTGTGTGTTTGTGTGCTGCGGCGAATGTCTTCAGTTTACGGCAAACATCAATATTCTTTAATAGGACACTGCCGGTGTGTGAGAGGGATATTAAGAGGGATATATGGAGTGGATATGTGATAGAGAGAAAGGGGGGGGAGAAAGGAAGAAAAGGATGGAGGGAGAGAGACACACACAAAGACACACAGAGAGAGAGGGGAGGAGGAGAGGAATAAGGGATAGAGGGGATGGAGCGGAGAGGGCAGGAGAGAGGAGAAGAGATGCAGAGTGGTGAGAGAGATTTGTCGATGAGCAGGAGGAAAGAGAAATTGAAGGGATGTAGATGAACTGGGGTGACGCAGGAACCGAACCAAAGCACACATTACGCACGGGAACCACACTGGAAACGATAGGCCTTCTGTGTGCAAATTGGAAGGATGCTTGTTCGGATGAGTATGGGAGAGCGAGGAGAGGGGGAGACAAAGAAAGAGCCGAAAGGGCCGGAAGGTCAGAGGAGAGGAGAGAGAGAGAGAGACGAGGAGTAATGACGGAAGAGAGTGTCCAGAAAAATCGAGATGAGAGATGGAGAGAGAGAGACAGAGAGGAGAGAACGAGAATGAGACGAGAGATTATGTGAGAGGGCAGAGAGAGAGGATGCAGAGGAGAGAGAGGGAGAGGTGAGAGAGGAGCGAGAGACTACGAGAGAGAGAGGGGGAGAGAAAAAAAAAAAAAAAAAAAAAAGAGGGAGAGAGAGAGGGCAGATTGACTTAACGCTGTCAGTCTTGCTGGGGCTGCGGGAGAAGGGAGAAAGGACAGTCTGCGTGGGAAGATGGATCGCTTGCTTCCCGTCGAAAGCCGCCAGTCCAGGTGTCGTGCGGGGTAGAGTGTGTCTGGGCCTCAACAGGCGCTGTCGCCTGCCCCCACCACATTGACTGGTGTGCGTGCGTGAGAGTCCACACTGTGCCGACAGCTCTCCTGGTCGCCTGGTGCACACGCAGGCGGGACACCGCTTGTTTTACATGTTCCAAAGTTCAGGAAGTCTCTAAAGAGACCAGCTGTGTGTGTGAGTCTCTTGTATAGTGCTATGTGGCTGCTGCTGTGTGTGTGTGGTGGGCTGGTCACTCACTGGTGCTCATTGGCTACGCTTGCCCTCTCCAGCGGCAGAGGTGGTGGGTGAGATTCGCCCAGCAGACCGCTGATGGAGTAGGGTGGAGCCAGAAGAGTCAGAGCTGGGAAGATACTCTGGGGGAGGAGTGCGGGGCTGAACTGGGGGATCTTGGGAGGGAGGTCGGAGGGAGGGACGTCGAAGGAGTAGATCTGAGAGCGCATGAGGAGGGAAGCGGAGGGAGGTAGAGGCAGGAGGAGGGGACGGGAGGGAGAGAGGAGGAGAGAGACAGAGATGGGGGGGGGGGGGGTGGTTGGAGGTGAGGGGAGGGGAGCGGAGGAGAGATCGAGAGAGAGGGATCAAGGGGATGAGGAGGGTATGGAGAGGGAGTGGAGGAAGAGCGGAAGACAGGGAGACAGGGAGGCGCAAAGATGTTGAGAGTACGAGGAACGGAGGGAGGGCAAGGATGGAAGGCAGAGTGGAGGGTGGAGGATGAGAACAGGGAGGAGGGGGACAGGAAGAGAACAGGGAGTGGAACAGATGGAGGAGAACAGGAGGACAACAGGGAGTAGAACAGGTGGAGGAGAACAGGAGAACAACAGGGAGTAGAACAGGTGGAGGAGAACAGGAGGAGAACAGGAGGAGAGAGAGAGAGGAGGGAGAGGAGAGAGAAGGAGTGAAAGTGAAAGAGAGAGGGAGGGAGGATGGAAGCGAAGGGAGAGAGAGGGAGGGAGAGAGAGAACAGCAGAGAGAGCCGGACAGACAGACAGACGGAGAGAGGGAGGGAGAGGGTAACTATTATTACTCCCATATCATTGTTACCATTAGGACCAGTGCTTAATCTTACAGACCATTAAACATTGAGGATCTTTAGTCTGATCCCTTGGATCAGATTATAACATTATGGTGTCTGCATGTATGTCTGACTTACTGTGTGTGTGTAGACTTACTGGGAGTGTGTGTAGACTTACTGGATGTGTGTGTATCTGAGTGTGTACAGACTTGGTGTGAGTGAGTGTGTGTGTATCTGTGTGTGTACAGACTTACTGACTGTGTGTACAGACTTACTGACTGTGTGTGTGTGTGTGTGTGTCCAGACTTACTGAGTGTGTGTGTGTACAGACTTACTGTGTGTGTGTGTGTGTACAGACTTACTGTGTGTGTGTGTGTGTGTGTGTACAGACTTACTGAGTGTGTGTGTGTGTGTGTGTATACAGACTTACTGAGTGTGTGTGTGTGTGTGTGTATACAGACTTACTGAGTGTGTGTGTGTGTGTGTGTGTCCAGACTTACTGAGTGTGTGTGTGTGTATGTGTGTGTGAGTGTGTGTGTCCAGACTTACTGAGTGTGTGTCCTGGACTCAAGCCCTTTCCATCCATTGGCAGATTGAAAGGCTGTTGTACCTTCGTTCGGATTATTCTGGAAAAAAGACCGGGATTATTCACACAGATTTTACAAGATAGTTAAAGATGTAATGAGAAATACCATGCAATGTATAACAATTGTAATCCAAAGAATGGAAATAACAATATGCATGATTATGAAACTAAACAGACTAAGATCTCTAAAATCTACAACTCATTGTAACCATTCTTACAGATCGTGTCGCATCTGACATCTCCACCTCTGACTTTTCTAAAAGGCGCATGAGGGCCTGTCCCTTGTGAGGACCCAGAGGAGAAGGACACCTTGGATCTCAAGCACTTCCTGTGTATCCATGGTGATGCTAAGCACTTCCTGTGTATCCATGGTGATGCTAAGCACTTCCTGTGTATCCACGGTGAGAGCCATCCAGGCACAGTGGACCCACCACATCTCACAACAACCAGGTGAGAGGGTGAGGGGTACCAGGTGAGAGGATGAGGGGTACCAGGTGAGAGGGTGAGGGGTACCAGGTGAGAGAGTTAGGGGTACCAGGTGAGAGAGTGAGGAGTACCAGGTGAGAGAGTGAGGGGTACCAGGTGAGAGGATGAGGGGTACCAGGTGAGAGAGTGAGGGGTACCAGGTGTGTGCGTACCTGTTGATGGAGCTGACACTGGGCACAGTATCACTGTCACAGACCCCCTCAGCCAGCAGACGGTCTCTGATCTCCCAGGCGAACATGGTAGGGTTTTGACGCTTGTACTCAGCAATCTTATCCACCACCTTCGGCGTGGCCACCTTGGGTTTGGAGCCTCCTATCACACCAGGCTTGATGCTACCAGTCTCGTAGTAGCTGAGGACACACACACGCACACACACACACACACACACACGTCTGTTACACTAAGCCTGTGGGTTCCAAGCACATGCCAGAGATAAGCTAATATGATGCGTTCGCACTGCTTTCACCCACAGTCAGGGAAATCCGGGGAGGATTTGAACCTGAAACCTCTACCACTGCAGTCTACTGCTAACCCCTGTGTGTATCGCTAGACATTAAATGCTGATGTCATATATCTTTTACATCTTCACCCTCTTGACATTGAGCGATAGCTATCAGATGGTGGTTTGCCACACCTTAGTTGAGATAGTTTATTTAGTCTATAAATCATATGCAGGAAGGACGGTGTGTTAGAATGTGCTGTCAATCATTAGACCGATGCCCGAGGCAGTGTGCTGTTGCCGTGGTGATGTTAGACTGTGAAAGGGTGCTTAGATGTGGCTCCAGTGCAGAGTACAGGAGAGACATGTGACCTCTGTGTCTGGCCTGGTGAGAGCAGGACCTTAACATATCAGGGGCTGCCAGGTTTGCTGTGTGGGCTGCCAGGTTTGGGCACGTGGGCTTCCAGGTTTGGGGCGTGGGCTGCCAGGTTTGAGCACGTGGGCTGCCAAGTTTGGGCACGTGGGCTGCCAGGTTTGGGGCGTGGGCTGCCAGGTTTGGGGGCGTGGGCTGCCAGGTTTGGGCACGTGGGCTGCCAGGTTTGGGGGCGTGTGCTGCCAGGTTTGGGCACGTGGGCTGCCAGGTTTGGGGGCGTATGCTGCCAGGTTTAGGGCGTGGGCTGCCAGGTTTGGGGCGTGAGCTGCCAGGATTGGGGACGTGGGTTGCCAGGTTTGGGGGCGTGGCCTGCCAGGTTTAGGGTGTGGGCTGCCAGGTTTGGGGGCGTGGCCTGCCAGGTTTGGGGTGTGGGCTGCCAGGTTTGGGGGCGTGGCCTGCCAGGTTTGGGCACGTGGGCTGCCAGGTTTGGGGCGTGGGCTGCCAGGTTTGGGGCGTGGGCTGCCAGGTTTGGGGCGTGGGCTGCCAGGTTTGGTGGACTTGGGTTGCCAGGTTTCTCACCGTCCGAGGATTTTGCTGACGCATCCGTGGCTAACGCGGAGCTGGCGTGAGATGTCGCAGGGTCGGACGCCCTGGTGGGCCATGTCCACGATACGCTGCCGGATCACCTCTGGAAGAGGGCGACCGTTCACAAACATTCCTCCTAGTTGGTTAAGACCCCCATGACCTGGGGGAGGGGGGGGATGAACACACATTAATATCTAGGAAAACTCCCATTGATGACCAGTCACACACTGTACATCGTGAACATCATATGCAAAACACATTAACATCTAGGAAAACTCCCATTGATGACCAGTCACACACTGTACATCGTGAACATTATATGCTTAGATACACACTCACACACACACTCACACACACACACACATACACCCTCAAAAAGGTAGGAGCAGGTGCAAACACACACTCACGTGTAGACTAAAACACACAAACACACAAACACACACATTTATTCCTGTAACTGCAGATAACAGGAACCAAACCCTGAAACTCCAACCGTTCGGAACACAGCGGGGAGATCACACAAAGCGTAAGAACTTTTACTCCTATAAAGCTATTCTTGTTTTTACCACAACAAAAATGGGAAATTCTACTAATGTTGCCTTAAAATGTGTCTAAGCTTTTCATAAAATTTGCACTAAGTTTGCACTAAGTATATAGATATATATTTTTGCAATTAATGAGTAGCGATTTATTGTACTTGGGTCGAAGTTTATGTTAACATGCCACGCGGGAAGGAAAATAGTTTAATATAGAGTACGTCGGTAACGCATTCAGAAACAAAATCAACAAGAATAACGCCATAACGCAAACACTGGACGGGAGTTTCCGTTGATCAAACGTTATACCGAACTTCAATGTACTTGTTAGAAAACAGCGTGACGATTACTTAGTATTGACTTTGACATTTTTCGACATGCATTGGTTTAGTTATTGTGGTAAAATTGTAATAAAAGAGAATAACTGACCAAATAAGTCGGATCTAGCTAGAAATTTGACAGCCTCTGGTTTAGACAGCTCAGTGCAAGTCTTCCACATTCTAGACGTTCTGAGTCGAGGTTCTGAGTTCTAGATCCTTCTGAGTTCTAGATCCGTCTCTCCAGTCGGCCTGGAACACAGAAGGGTTCGAGAGCAGTATAGTCAGGACTCGCTGACTTATACTGCTTCGTTTACGCATTAAAAAAAATACATTTACAGACAATTTTTTTAATCATTTTTGTTGTAACCTATATTTATTAGTTCGTTGTTTTTTTTCCAAAACGTTAACCATTTAAATGTGAAATTAGTTTGTAGGCAAGATAGGACATGGATTAAACTACACAAATCATGCGAAAGGCTTAAAGAATAAGACCGATAACTTCTGACATAATTTAAATAAGCCGTTGATACATTTTGCCACGGTAATAACTTTAATTACACATTTGATTAAATCATCCAATAGACAACAAATTATTCTTCGAATTAATCACTCCTGTTTTAGGATAATAATTTTGTGAATGTTTTTTTTCCGTTCAATTGAACAAGACTTCTCAACTTCATCTTTCTAGTGGTTAGGCCTATTGTGCGCATAAAACCAATTTACTCGAACATAGCTCGAACACAGTTTATATACATATAAGAATACTTCTTGAGAATAACTTTTAATTTGATTATAAAGTAAGAACAAATGAAACACTTTTCTCTGATGTGGTACCAGATAACAACATCTAACGAGTAGTTATAATTCTGCTACTATTGTTCTGCCTCCAAAGAGTTGCGTTTCTCATGATAAAGGTTTCCAAGCTAAAGGCGCCTTTTATGGATTTAGTTTTAGGCTGTAAGGGTAAAAAACATGAGTGAATTTCACACACATCATATGGGAATATCGCTTTAGCCACGGCAATTTAATTTAGTCTGTCTAAAATCAGAAATCGACGTAGCCTACCCTCTTAAACATTTTAGTAAACGCAACTGGGGACGTTTTTCAGAAGTACTTTTTCAGTAGTTGCCTGCAGACTGTGTTCTACAGTCTGCATCAGTGACTCTGTAAGAATCCCATCGCTTTTAATTTAACCCATTCAGTCTCCGCTCTCGCTCTTTCCCAGGTTCCATTTCCACATCAAACGGCAGGCGGACGGGGCGGGTGGGGAGCGCTATTAACGGTGCTAGCGGACTGTGTCAAAACCCTACTCGCCAAGCTTCAGCAACCTGCAGGATATTAAAGACTACCCCAGGGGAATAAACACACACAGGAACAGACGCAATGCAGACGCACGCTTTTGCTACTACAACACACACACACACACACACTCACACACACACACACTCTCTCTCTCACACACACACACACACACAAAGAGCACAAAGGGTGAGTGCGCGTACACACACACACATAGAACACCCATTTGAGGTTTGTTTTAAATGCAATATAATTACAGAGATTTTAGGGAAACAAAATCACCGTTCTATTGAGTGCCTGGTTTCAATTTCCCGTACAACCTAAAATTATCCTATAAAATGACTCCAAGTTAGGTTCCTTCAAGGCTACATCACTGTGAACCCTTTATGTAAACACAAGCAATTACATATTTCAAATGTATATTGTAGGTTACTATACATTCGTGTACAAACTGTTGAGATTTAAATGGTTTGGTGTTTCTTATTACACCCTAAAACATCATACAGCCAACGGATTTAAGTTAAATGGACACAGTAAAATAATCTCACATGGAGAACAACCACTAGCCCTTTAAAAAAACAAACAAAACTTATTGAACAAGTTAAGTAATCAACCTTTTAAGATGACGCGAGAAAAGATGGCGAGGCAGAGACGATAGAGTGTCATAATTTATGCCGCGAGGTGACTGGGTGAAACGTAAACAAGCCACGCGATTCTACCCCCCACCGTTCCATCATTGACCCAATTGAAGTGACAATGACCGCGGGTTGTCCCAAATTTATATCTGACAGCTAAACTAACCTCCAATTAACTTTCTAAATGCTTCCCATAGAGAAAGCACTGGAAAACTATTGGAACATTTTAGAATAATTCGCTCTTGTTGGGCCTTTAGAAGATACTGCCTGAAGAGGCCTCGGAATTTTCATTACCAGTTAGACAATATTTGTTGATAACGCGAATATTAATTGATGGTGGCTTTTCCTTGAGCAATTTCATGTCGACCAGGTTCCAGAAAGGTATTGGCAGGTAACAGTTATAGTAATAGTAGTTATGATGTACTCAATGTTAAATATGTGCAAGGTTAACGAGACAATATATACAGAGAATACCACAGGCCGATACAGAGCTTCACGAGAGCTGTACGCACGAGGTCAGTACAACTTAAACGATTTCAACAACAAAAAAATCAAGTACGTCTATATAAACGTTTATCGTTTATCTCAGTGAGATAGTAGTTCCTAAATGATTGATTTCACACTTTTTTACTTGTGGTCTTATTCGCTAAATCGTTGGAATCCTGTATCTAATAGAATAGTTTGTTGACCGAGTTCCCTTTTAATAATGTTTGGAGGTTAGAAGTGGACATCTCTTCAATAGAAATACGATTCCGCAAAATTGACAGCTCATTAGGTTCAGATGTAATTTAAGGACTGAATCTATGTGTTTACCCTTAAAATATTTATCTTTTATTTCAGTTGTAGCCTCTGATAGAAAATGTATTGTTATATTAAGGGCCACAGTATGGAACAAATAACCTCTCGGGTTCGTGACACGTAGGGAATTAAAGCAAAAACTATTTTGTTTTGTTTGTAAGTTTATGGGCTACATTGTCAAATTGTTTAGTTCGAATTTGACCACAGAATACATGCGTCTCCTGACATCTAAAACATAACTTCGCGTGTCTGTTACGGTTTTTTTACCTCGTCCGTTGGAGTTGGACATATCTCTGAGGTCTCTCTTGGTGTCCACGCGCTCTCCCGGTTAATAAGACGTTTTTAGTCCATGTGGGGCTTCGCGATGCATGCGTGTTCCTGAGTGCACTCTTAAAATGCGCTGCAAGAGGATATTGTCATAGTTAATAAGGGATTCTGGACAGGACTACGCTGTTGTCCGATTTCGCCCTTTTTTAAAGATCGGCGGGATCCTGTTTTGTGAGTCCCTGACTCCCATTCTCTGAACCACTCAAAATAGATAAGAAAAAAATGTTTTGATTTCCACAGTGTACAATAGACTAGCCATTACTTTTGCATTATTATTATTATTTTTTTAAATAACGTTTCAGACACGAGATGGTTCATGCGTCATGTCAAGATATGTAATATATCAAGAAAATCCTTTTTTGTTTGATATTTCAACAACCGAGCGAAATTGGCAACACAAGGACGAATATTGTCAGCACATAAAAGCAAAGATGACCACTTGCGTTTATCATTTAGTAAAGCTTCTGTTAGATTAAACAGTTACCTTTAATATGTAGACAAATGCAGTTTATAAAGAAGATATCCGTATTATCCACTGTATCGAAACCAACTGGCGGAAATGTTGCCCTAACCTCGACCGCGAGAAGATCCGATACTAGCTGACAAAGATTCTGGAGTGATTTTCTATGAACATTAGCGGTAGCCTATGAGATGGGTAAGACCTGCCAATCGCGTTCTCTGCGAGGTTTTATCCAACGGACGCTCTCGTGGGCGAGAAGTGGAGACTGTGAGCTTCCACCATTGGTTGATGGATGGCGAGGGGGTGTATTAGAACAGAGGCGAGGGTGTGGCTTACGTGGATGCCACATGGATGGGTGATTTCGTGTTTTCGGTGGCGTTTCACCCAACACAACACACTGACTGTGTGAAACTGCAACGTACGGAAACACTCGTCAAGGAGTCGGTTTGTTTTCATTCACCTCCAGCGACAGCTCCACTTTGATTAGATTGTATACAGGATGTGACACCATTTCCGGCGGTCTGCAGGATCGGTTTCCAGGTGGAGAGCAGTTTTTTCACACACGGTGTGGCGCTTGATCCGTCACAATTTATGTTTCAACATGACACTTTGCTGTTGATCATCTCGAATACTGATTGTCGGTCATAAAGAAGAGCGTTGAGAAATGTCACCTTATAAAGTCAGCAGCAGGCGAAACAGCCATTAACTGAATGAGGCTGAAGGGAACCTTGTTAAGGCGCTAAAACATTGGTTTAATTATGCTGGGATAAGATTAAACCGTCCATTCTGATATCGTTTACCGTCAGCGCCTGGTTGATCTTTCTATCATTATAAAACGTACAAACAATATGACAACAATTATTTTAACGTTGTTACAAAATGTTTTTTTTCTTCTTGTAATTATCACAGGTTTTAATCTTGTTTATTTTGTTAAATGTTGTAACTGCTAACATTTTTCTCCTAAAATATATGAAGAGATCGGTACTGTAAAAAGCCGTTGGCAACATGACTTTTCACGAGCTCCGTTTTGTCCCATAGATATTTCTAACATGGCGCCTTAACTCCTAATGTTGTTGTTTTCTTCTTGGGAGATGAGTCAGACAGTGTTACGTGAATGTCTCTCCGTCCCTCTAAGCTCCTTAGACCTTCTTGTTTCAGACTAGACTGTGACACACTGTGTCTACCAGGCAGACGGTCTACTCTCACTCCTCGGGGTGAAATGAGCTGAACATCGTATAGGCCCTGCATCCATTTTAGGAGCGCGTGTTACAATCCACTGTGGCTCACGCAGAACTTCGGCTTTACTATAAGCCCTCGAGACAGCCCGTCTACTGTATATATAGATATATGTATACATTTGTCATTCATTCAAACCTCAATCGGATTGAGTCCGTGAAATATGCGCGTGGTTCTTCACAACAGGGCGCCGGTGCCCCTCTGCGTTGTAACGCTGTTAATGTTGTTCTCACGAGCTTGTAAAACAAACTTAACACCTCTAATGACGCTCATTCATGCTCTCATGTCGCGTCACCCTCCACTAGTGTGTCTAGCGGAGACTGTGGTTTCACTTAATGGCTAGTGCCACTAATTTAGTTTTCTCATTGACAAGAAATTACCAAAGCTGGACAATTGAATAAAAAGAAAAAGTGAGATATATACATATTTTAATGTAAATTATGTGTCTTTAAACAAAGTAAGCAGTTTGATTCTCAAAACCGCATTAAATCGATTCAACTTCAATGCGACTGAAATTCTTATCTCCTTAATGACCGCAATTGATTGAATTCCCCATCTCGATTGCCGGTCGCGCAGTGTAAACACCATTACATTGGTCTTGCTCCGTGACAAAAGGGTCAGTGTTTTGAAATAAATAAAACTGTCAAAAGAATAAAGCGATTCCTAACATATAGGATTGAAGCGGAGAATTCCTCTGTCAAGTGGACGGAGAACGCGAGAGGACATTGCCCCGGGAAAAAAAACGAGGAAAGAGAGGTTATCGGGAGTTTAACAAGGGATTTAAACTTTAAGATGGTATCTGGATCGGAAAAGTGTAAAATATAGGCTAATAGTGCTTAATTGTAGGGGTCCTATCTGGACTGCTTTGGGCTACAATACACCACCCATGTCTTTATGAATCTCAATACAAATATGATTTTATCAACAACAAATCATTACACAAACTACCACCTAAAAGTGATCAAATCAAACGAATTAGCTTTAATGAAACGTACATTAGGCATCATTTCTCTTTAATAGTGATAGGCCACGTTTCTTTTTATCGTTTTTTCTCAGGGTTATAATAAGGATTATGAAGATGATGGTGATTATAATCCAAACACATGACCAGGAATCCAGATTAAAACCATAACACGTCGAATTTTTATTAGGGAATCTGTTCTTTATTTGACAGTTTGCTGATAAACCAATTTTCTCAATAGTTCTTTATACTACAGATCTATAAAAAGTACAAAATATATAAGACTATAATTTAAGAGACGTTTTTCAACTTGAGAGAAAAGCATTTCGCCTAGAACAGATAGTTTCTCAAAATATTTTTTTTGCTTTATTAGAGCTGGTAAAAACAAATTTAAGTAGAAACTGAACAGATTGTTATACAATCTAAAACAGGTATGTACAGGTATGTACAGGTAGGCTCTGTGGATGAAACACTTTGATAAACCATATCAGGCCTAAGTGACGGATTATGATGTCCGTTGAAACAAATGACAGTGTCAAACTATTAGTTTAAAGGGAATATGTTCAAAAGGAATATCCATTTGAACGCTTTCAAACAAGATGTGCTGAGAAGGTTTGCATTATTTTTCTAATTTGCAGTTTGACGCTGTTAGCTTCTCGTTATGCATGTCTACACAATAAATAAATAAATACACAAATTTAAACTTCAATTTAATCTAACTTGCGGTGTTACGATTTTGCAAAATTATTCGGAGATAGTCCTGTATCTAACACCATGTGTGGGCTCTATCACCGAGAGATACTGTGTAGACCATGTCTAGATTTCATCTGCCTCAAACTGAGACTGTCAAAACACAAACTGCAAACTCAATCATTCAATACGTGTGTTTTTCAGGAGGTAAAATGATCAATATTGATGCACAACCCAAACCGCGCTGGGTGTGTCTTGTTGACGGTTGCCACGGGTGCCTCCGGATTCGGTTCCTCCGGGGATGGTCTGTTCCTACAACAAAGTTCAAACCTCGCGGCGACAGGTGCCAACAAGGGGCCACGAGGTCAACACGGCGCTCGTGCACAAAACAAGGACCCTGTCAAACACGGCGTCATTAACTAGACCGGTTACAGTTAAAGTTTAAAATGCATATTTGAAGTGAAGTAGAGGGAGTGACCTTACACCGCCTTAAAGGTCTTGCAGGATCTTTAAACGAACTAATATGTTTAATAATACCTAATAACTCTTCACTACCAATGAACGGTTATACGTTTGCCTACAAGTGGGGAATTTAAAACATGTAATTTAATGTATTTAATACAAGGCCTACATTTTCACATGTGCAAATATGTGATATTTATGACGAAGCTTAGTTGTTTTATTGAGGAAATATAAGTCAGAGTGGTATTTTTTTGGCTGGGCCGTAGATGTAAAACGTTGAAGTTTACATTTACATTTAAGAACTCCTCTCGAAGCTTTCGGCCTAAACAGGAAACCCGTCAGAGGATGATGTTATCGTTTGTCTTTGATTACCTTGACTAAATAGTTAGGCCTACGTCCACGACAACATTATTGTCAAAGATTATAAATAAATTCCACTGACAACAAACGAAAAACAAATGATTGGTCTCGCGCGGGTCGTTTTCCGAAGCCCACCTGCCTATTTAGATGTAATTTGACGGGAAAAGTGAATTCTGTGATTCGCCGATTATGCCTGCACGGTGAGCGCGCCAGTATCCCGTGCCGCTCACCGCGTGATGCATTGCTCCTCTCTCTCCTCGCGGCTCCGCTTGTCACTCCACGCGCTCTGCAAGATGAATGGCCCCACGTTAAAGCCCACTTAATAGCAACTTTTATAAATCTACCCTCACGCTCGTCTCTTTGTGGTCAGCGGCTCGAGATGAGCCAGATAATTAGATGATAATAGCTAAAGAAACGTCTCAATATTGATGATTCCATTAGGCCAAGACTGGCCCTGTGCAAACACTTTGGTCCTGTGAAACTAATCCACCAAATACAACCATTTGAACGTGTAAATGTTGTTACTAAACCCTTCATAATCTCAACAGCCCTTAATTTTTCATCACTTCATTGTTATTTTACTGATTATTTAAGTGAGCAGACCTGAGCAGAATATTTCCTGACCGTTGAAGCAGACTGCCTGAGAAAGACCTTACCCTGGTCTCCTAAACACTTCACTGGAGACCTTAAATAAACTTAGGAGCTCAGTGCTCCTAGGAACATGTTGGAGTAACTTAATATTCAGGTTCTCTCAGGAGAGACCAGGGGACTCGCTCACCTTACCTGCCTCTACTTCTGCCCCTGCCTCTACCCCTGCCTCTACCCCTGCCTCTACTTCTGCCCCTGCCTCTACCTCTGCCTCTACCCCTGCCTCTACTTCTGCCCCTGCCTCTACCTCTGCCTCTACCTCTGCCTCTACTTCTGCCCCTGCCTCTACCTCTGCCTCTACCCCTGCCTCTACTTCTGCCCCTGCCCCTGCCTCTACCCTTGCCCCTGCCCCTGCCTCTACCCTTGCCCCTGCCCCTGCCTCTACCTCTACCCCTACCTCTACCCCTGTCTCTACCTCTACCCCTGTCTCTACCTCTACCCCTGCCTCTACCCCAGCCCCTACCCCTGCCTCTACTCTCCCTCATATCTCTGTGCTTGGTGAACCATCTGCTTGCTGTGTTCAGGACAGCCCTCCACATTGTTCCCATTTCCGCTTTTGAGTTCCCCTCTGACCCCATAAGACTAGCCCTGCTGGTGTTCCCCCCCTCCCTATAACACCCCCTCCCCGTCCCTAACCTCCCCATATCCTACTCTCCTAACCTGTAGTTCGGACCCTTCCGTCCTATATGCTAAGAATATACGATCACCCCATCTCCATCCCCTCCCCTCGCCCTCTCCTTACCCTCCAGACCTCTTGGTCTCTAATGAGTTTCCCCCCCTACCCCCAGGTTCAGTGGCCTGATGGCTGCTACCAGTGTCCCAGCGCCTTCGCAAGCTCGGAGCGTGACAGCTGTTGCTTGGCTACAAATACAACCAAACACAACCACAGAGAAAAAAAAGAAAAACAGCACTGGGCAGAGGCTGTCCAGGAGCTGATAGCTGTCCCCCCTCCAAGCACCACTCCAACCATGAATCCCTTGGGACTATCCCTATCCTCCTGCACCAGCTCCTCCCTGAGTCCGCCCCCGCACTCGGATGTCCCCTCCTTACTCATGTCTGAACATCCTCCTGCCAGCACAAGTAACATAACGCAAGCTCCTCCTTCATTACACAACCTGCTTCGCCAACCCTGATCCCACAGCCTCCACACCTCACCTAAAAACTGCAAAGAAGCCCATAACCAGAAGGCCCCCTAACCTACACCCTCACTCACGCTGCACCGAAGAAAAACATACTACAGCGTCCTCCTCCTTCTCCTGCTCCTCCCTCTTACCATAACCTACACTCCCCCTTGTCCTGCCTCCCGTCACCAAACTCTCCTTCAACCTCCTCAGCCCCTCCCTCAGACGCCCTCATCTCTGTCTCAACATCTTTCTCTCTCTGGCCTCAACATCTCTCGATGTTTCTGTCTAAGCTGCAGTGTTACCAGATTAATCCAGCCTTAGTAGTAAATAGTACAATATAACTTATAGCCATGATAAAGGTTTTGGATAGTGGTGTGTAATGTCGACGTGTGGTATCCATGAGAGGTTGAGAGGAAAAATTTTGATGGAATAAGGCTGATGAAAGAATGCGAGGGAGAATTATTAAATAAGCCTAATGGAAGCGACAATGCGGGTTAATTTGTTGTTCCTCAGAAGCCCCTCCTCTACCGGCGGCTCCGTTCGCTGCGAAGCCCCTACTCCCCCTCATCCCCCTCCTGCTCTGTCCCCTCTCCCCCGTCCCCAGGGCGTTTGGTTGCTGTCTGGAGAACACGAGAGGGAGAACCAACTTCTGATGCTCTTATTGAGTTGTTCTCTTATGAAGGCCAACACCAGATCTATGCTTTTTGATTTAAATAGAGAGACGAACGAAGAGAGCGAAAAGAAGATGAGAGAGGGAAGTGAAGTGAGATGGAGAAGAGACAGAAAGAAAAGAGAGAGAGAGACTCTGACGGTCAAATAGATTGGCAGACCCCCTCCAGGTGCCTGTCAATCAGACTTGTGGTTTCCACGGAGACAGCTATCACAGCGGGGAGCGAGGCAGTAGTGTGTTCAGTCAAGGCTTTAAGAGAAAGGACTCTTGGGAATTGTAGTTCAGGTGATCCACACACTGCAAACTCTAATGGTGTAGACGAGAGGAGACCTGGAGGAGGAGATGTTACCATACTGCACCTGCTGGACAGGTGACAGCCCTACCTGCAGGTGACAGTCCTAGGGACAGGGGACAGTTCTAGAAACAGGTGACAGTCCTAGGGACAGGTGACAGTTCTAGAAACAGGGGACAGCCCTACCTGCAGGTGACAGTCCTGGGGACAGGTGACAGTTCTAGAAACAGGGGACAGCCCTACCTGCAGGTGACAGTCCTGGGGACAGGTGACAGTCCTACCTGCAAGGACTTCCTGTAAGACTACATCTGATACATCAGATGATTCTTCGGATCTGAAATCACATCTAAGATCTGCTGATCTGAAATCACATCTAAGATCTGCTGATCTGAATTCACATCTAAGATCTTCTGATCTAAAAATCACATCTAAGATCGGCTGATCTGAAATCACATCTAAGATCTTCTGATCTGAAATCACATCTAAGATCTTCTGATCTAAAAATCACATCTAAGATCTGCTGATCTGAATTCACATCTAAGATGTTCTGATCTGAAATCACATCTAAGATCTTCTGATCTAAAAATCACATCTAAGATGTTCTGATCTGAAATCACATGTAAGATCTGCTGATCTGAATTCACATCTAAGATCTGCTGATCTGAATTCACATCTAAGATCTGCTGATCTGAATTCACATCTAAGATGTTCTGATCTGAAATCACATCTAAGATCTGCTGATCTGAATTAACATCTAAGATGTTCTGATCTGAAATCACATCTAAGATGTTCTGATCTGAAATCACATCTAAGATCTTCTGATCTAAAAATCACATCTAAGATGTTCTGATCTGAAATCACATGTAAGATCTGCTGATCTGAATTCACATCTAAGATCTGCTGATCTGAATTCACATCTAAGATCTGCTGATCTGAATTCACATCTAAGATGTTCTGATCTGAAATCACATCTAAGATCTGCTGATCTGAATTCACATCTAAGATGTTCTGATCTGAAATCACATCTAAGATGTTCTGATCTGAAATCACATCTAAGATCTGCTGATCTGAAATCACATCTAAGATGTTCTGATCTGAAATCACATCTAAGATCGGCTGATCTGAAATCACATCTAAGATGTTCTGATCTGAAATCACATCTAAGATGTTCTGATCTGAAATCACATCTAAGATCTGCTGATCTGAATTCACATCTAAGATGTTCTGATCTGAAATCACATCTAAGATGTTCTGATCTGAAATCACATCTAAGATGTTCTGATCTGAAATCACATCTAAGATGTTCTGATCTGAAATCACATCTAAGATCTCCTCGTGGTTTGTATGTCACTTCTGACCATAGCTGTGACTGCATGTGGTGGAGTCATCTTGCAGGTATTGCATGAACATAACAAGATTCAGTCATTTTTTATTCTGGTAAATAGCTGCAAAGTCGGCATAGAAAATAAAAGTACACGTTTTAAATTGTTTTAATGTATTTATATACATACATATATTCATACATATATATGACACAAAGCCTACCTTTTTTACTCACACATTTTGTGCCATAAAAACAAGAATGCACTTGATATGCAAATTAGCCATGCATGTAGAGAGTCATTAAAGAGAGAGTCATCCTCATTAATATTCCCTCTCTACTCCTTCCTACCTCCCACCCTCCCTCCCTTACCGCTCACCCTCTCTCCCTTCCCCTCCCTCCCTCGTTCCTTGCCTTCCTCCCTCCTCCCCCCTCCCTCCCTCCATCCCCTCCCTCTCCCCGCTCTCCTTCCTCCCCTACCTCCCTACTTCTCCCCTCTCTTCTTCCCTCCCTCTTCTTCCTTCTCTCTCCTCCCCTCCCTCCCCCTCTCCCTCCCTCCCTCATCCCCCTCCCTCTCCCCCTTCTCTCTTCCCTCTCCCCTCACTCTTTCCCTCTCCCCTTCTCTCCTTCCCTCCCTCTCCCCTCGTTCCCTCTCCCCTGCTCCCTCATCCCTCCTCCTCCGTCCCCACATCCCTCCCTCCCTCCTCCCTTTCCACTCGCTGTGCGATGACAGTGGGACAAGTCGTTAGAATGGACCAACAGAGCCAGGAAGTCAATAGCGATGTAATTAGGGCTTTACTGTCATGTAATTCTCCGTCAAGCACATTGTCAATATCTTGGTTGATGAGGTTGAAAGTAAGATTGGAAGGCAGTGACCCGAGTCAAGCTAGATGATTATGGTAACCTCACTCACTCTCTCTCTCACTCTCTCTCTCACTCACTCTCTCACTCTCTCTCTCAGTCACTCTCTCTCACTCACTCGCTCACTCTCTCACTCTCTCACTCTCTCACTCTCTCACTCTCTCACTCTCACTCACTCTCACTCTCTCACTCACTCACTCACTCACTCACTCTCTCACTCTCTCTCACTCTCACTCACTCACTCTCTCGCTCGCTCACTCACTCACTCACTCGCTCACTCAGACACACACTCTCACACATACTAATACAAGTGCAGTGTAGTGTGTGCATAAGTGTGTTGTTTGTGTTTCACGTTGTCAGTAAGACTGAAACGCAGGGTTGGGGGAGGAAGGGGGAGGAAGGGGGAGGAAGGGGGAGGAATGAACATAGAGGGAAAAGAAGGTGGGAATCAGAAGAAGGAAAGGAGGAAGAGGGAGAGAGAGAGAGAGAGAGGAAGAGAGAGAGGAAGAGGGAGAGAGAGGAAGAGGGAGAGAGAGGAAGAGGGAGAGAGAGGAAGAGAGAGAGGAAGAGGGAGAGAGAGGAAGAAGGAGAGAGAGAGAAAGAGAAAGAGCAATAGAGAGAGAGGAAGAAAGAGAGAGAGAAAGTGGAAGAGAGAGAGAGGAAGAAGGAGAGACAGAGAGAGAGGAAGAGGGAGAGAGAGAGAAAGAGAAAGAGCAATAGAGAGAGAGAGAGGAAGAGAGAGAGAGAGAAAGTGGAAGAGAGAGAGAGAGAGGAAGAGGGAGAGAGAGAGACAGAGAGAGGAAGAGGGAGGGAGAGAAAGAGCAATAGAGAGAGAGGAAGAGGGAGAGAGAGGAAGAGGGAGAGAGAGAGAGAGAGAGGAAGAGGGAGAGAGAGAGAGAGGAGGAGAGAGAGAGAGAGAAAGAGGAATAGAGAGAGAGAGAAAGAGGGAGAGAGAGAAAGAGAGGAAGAGAGAGAGAGAAAGAGAGAGAGAGAGGAAGAGGGAGAGAGAGAGAGGAAGAGAGAGAGAGAGAGGAAGAGAGAGAGAGAGAGAGAAAGAGAGCTGTATCTCTCCCCTGTGTGTCACTGGCAGATCTGTTGGTGTGAAAGCTGATCTGTTCCCTCAGTGACTCTATTAATTTACCTCATTTATCTTAAACCCCCCCATAAATACTGGAGACCTCAGTCAGAGAGAATGTGTGTTTGCCTGTTTGTATGTGTGTGTGTGCGTGTGTGCGTGTGTGTGTGAGTGTGTGTGTCTGTGTGTGGTGTCTGTGTGTGTGTGTGTGTGTGTGTGCGTGAAGAATAAAAAACACTGCCGCTCCCCTTTCCATTCCCAGAGGACAAATCCGTAGCGGAAAAACTCATTTTCCTGGCCAAATGAAAAAGTTTTTGGTTTTTTTTTTTTTCTGCCACATAGCTACGGTAGGAGTTTGCAATAGATATTAGCTCACAGACGTGATGGTTGTAGTGGGAGGCGGGTGACGGTGTGGAAGAGGACAGCCCTCGCTCTCCCTCCCTCCGTCCATACCTCCTTCCTCCTCCCTCCACCCATACTACCCACTCTCATCCTCCTTCCCTGGCACCTCCTATCGCACCTCCCTCAGCTCCTCCCTCCCTGCCTCTCCACCTCCCTCTCCACCTCCCCCTCTCCACCTTTCTCTTACCATTCAGTTGCTTTTCACTTCTTATTCTCTCTTCTCTCCACCTCCCTCCCTCCTTCCTCCCTCCCTTCCTCCTCCCTCCCTTCTCTCCCTCCTGCCCTCCTCCCTCCCCCTCCTCCCTCCTTCCCTCCTTCCCTCCCTCCCTCCCTCCTTCCCTCCCTCCTTCCCTCCCTCACCATAACATTTCTTTTCGCTGTTCACCTGTTTTGTCTCATCCAGCTTCTCTGATCAGGGCTAAAAGCTAAAGCACACACTTTCTTGAACACACACACATACTCACACCCCACCCAGCAGAGTTGCATTTGGGAAAAGGCGGTTGCCCCTACAACTGGAGTGTGACTTCACATCCCAAATGATAAATTGATGGGCAGCAAAATGGATTTGTTTTCAACTAGTAACACATCAAAGAAATAATAATTCTGCGCGGGGAGTGTGGCGGAATGATGAATGGGGTAGACAGCTGGATCACGATGAAGCAATGGAGTGAGAGAGAGAGGGGGAGAGAGGGAGAGAGGGGGGGAGGAGGGAGAGAGAGAGAGGGAAGAGAGAGGGAGAGAGAGAGAGGGGGAGTGAGGGAGGAGAGGAGGAGGGGAGAGAGAGAGAGAGGGAGGGGAAGAGAGGGGGGGGAGATAGAGAGAGGGGGAGGGAAAGAGAGAGTGAGAGAGAGAGGGAAAGAGAGAGGGAGGGAGGGAAGGAGAGAGAGGGAGGGAAAGAGGGAGAAAAATGAGAGAGAGGGAGAGAGAGAGGAGAGAGTGAGGGAGAGAGAGAATAAGGGACAGGAGGAAGGGATGTATGTGTAAGTGTGTGTGTAAGTACGTGTGTGTGTGTGTGTGTGTGTACGTGTGTGTGTGTGTGTACGTGTGTGTGTGTGTACGTGTGTGTGTGTGTGTGTGTGTGTGTACGTGTGTGAAACAAGGAAAGCAAAAAATCAACACGCAAACCGACAGAACTGGTTCCTCAGTGAGGAGGGACAGTGTACCTTATCACAGCACACCTGGTCAGTGTACCTTCTCACGCCACACCTGGTCTCTGTACCAAGTGAGGAGGGACAGTGTACCTACTCACGCCACACCTGGTCTCTGTACCAAGTGAAGAGGGACAGTGCACCTTCTCACAGCACACCTGGTCTCTGTACCAAGTGAAGAGGGACAGTGTACCTTCTCATCGACCAGACCAGAGCGACCAGACAGTGGGATATAGAAACATAAGGAATGTAGCAGCAGATGTCCTTACAGTTCTGGCACAGTTCTGACAAACGATGGGACTGTCTGCCTCATTTCCTTTCATAAATACTGTTTAGATTGTTAACCACAGTGATTTATGACACATTTTCAGACCTTTTTGAGCAAAACCACAGCTGAGGCCCCGCCCCCCCCCCCCCCAAAATATTTTGGCTTTTCGTTTTTATAGAAGAATATCGTATCTTGTTATGTTGTCAAACGAGGGGAGGATTGTACTTGCGACTGGTGGTTGCCTTGTCTCTCTCTCTCACTGACTGTCTGCTGCATCAACGGAAACTTTCCAGAATGTTCCCACAGCTGCCTTACGACATCGTTATAATACTTAAAGTCACGTGACACGGGAAAGACACAGATGGTTTATTTCAACGTTTAACACTTGTCTGGTGTCGACCAATAAGGCATCGACCTCCCCCTCCCCCAAACAAACAAACAAACAAACAAACTTAAAGGTTTTTAATTTATCTCCGAGTTTCTTCAGAGGTCGTGATATCTGACCCGAGATTGAGCATGGCGTCTCTTTCTGGCTTCTCGCTCCTATTTCACACGGTAGCGCCAAACCACCACGATGGCACCGGGCCAGGTCAATTTCCTCAACATTGTCCCGGTCGTGCCCCAGTGGTTCTGGCTGCATAACCAACCTAGCTCAGTGCTGCTTCGTTTGGTACTGGCTGCTGTGGTTCACTACTGTGAAATAGGGAAAAGCAGCCAACCTAGTTTGCTAGCTATCGCTTGTTTTCTGCTGTGTTCCGATTGGCCCAGTGTCTGAACCTAAAGTGTTTGTCCCTTCAACAGTTAAAATGACAGTAAAATGTGATGGAGAGTCCAGATCTCATAACCAAACTGAAAGTCGTTCAGCGAGAGCAAAGTGTTTCCAGTCGCGTTTATCTGTCACAGATGTCCAGTCGTATATTCACACATAACTGGACTTAAAACAGCGCTGAAAGGCTTTATAGGCTCCTAAAACTGTGGTTAGAATGATGCAGCTAGACTGTCAAGCTGCTGTTGGGTTTTTCAGCTTCGATTAAACAACAGACGAAGGACATGGGAGTTCAAAACAAGCTCAGTTTGACGTGTTTCCGCGTCTCAGTCGAAGTTAGTTCAGAGCCTCATCTCCAGTCTAGTTAGTGAGCGTGAGTGAGTGAGTGTTAGTGTGTAAAATCGCAGAAAAAAACAAGCCCCCCCTGTCCCTTTAGGTTTGAAATCACGTGAAGAGAGAGAGAGTCCAGGGTAAGAGAGACAGAGAGAGAGAGAGAGAGAGAGAGAGAGAGAGAGAGAGACAGAGACAGAGACAGAGAGAGAGAGACAGAGAGAGAGAGAGAGAGAACCCTGTCCTTCACGTTCGGCCTGTTTATGACAGCTCAGAGCAGAACATCATCGTCTCATTCACATCGTTTTCGAGGTCGTTTCAGATGCTTTCAGATCGCCCCTCCAGCTGTATCCCAGTTCTTCACTAGAATCCTAACTGCCAACCAGAGATCTCTCACAGGTCATAACCATCATGACAAAGGACTACAATTACCGTAAGCGCTGCCATCACCATCATCATCACCATCATAATCATAACCATTATCATCACTAGCGCCACAGTTATAATCACCGACACAGCCAAATATTACACCACTTGGCTGCAATATTCACAGTCTGCTAGCGGTATTAAAAAACCACATCTACTCTAAGCTGCCGTTATGGATTCATTCATTAATTACAGCTCCTGCGCTCTTTCGTTTTGCGTTTCCCCCATTTTACGGGGTTGATTCTTTACGTGTCCACATACTCTGTGTGTGTTCTCTCTCGGCTTTTTATCAATATCTCTTTTTATTCTGTGTGTTCCCCCTCTCTCTCTCTCTCTCCCTCCTCGCTCTTTCGCTCGCCCCCTCCCCGGTGATTGATGGAGTGAAGCAACGTGTGGCCACCAGGCCGAGACAGACCGCTTCTCAGCATTCACCGGGAGAGAGGGATGGCGAGGAAGGAGGGAAAGAGGGAACGATGCACACAGAGAGAGAGGGAGAGGGGGAGGAGAGGAGAGAGGGAGAGGGAGAGAGAGAGAGAGAGGGAGGGAGAGAGAGAGAGAGAGTGGTAGGGTGCAGGGTAAGAGAGAGAGAGAGAGACAGAGAGAGAGAGTCCAGGGTAAGAGAGAGAGAGAGACAGAGAGAGAGAGAGAGTCCAGGGTAAGAGAGAGAGAGAGAGAGAGAGAGAGAGTGGTAGAGTGCAGGGTAAGAGAGACAAAGAGAGAGAGAGAGAGTGAGAGAGAGAAAGACAGAGAGAGAGAGAGAGAGAGACCAGGGTATGAGAGAGAGAGAGACAGAGAGAGAGAGAGAGAGAGAGGGACAGAGAAAGAGAGAGAGACAGAGAGAGAGAGAGACAGAGAGACAGAGAGAGAGTGCAGGGTAAGAGAGAGAGAGAGAGCAGGGTATGAGAGAGAGAGAGAGAGAGAGAGAGAGCAGGGTATAAGAGAGAGAGAGAGAGAGAGAGAGAGAGAGAGCAGGGTATGAGAGAGAGGGGAGCTCAGCTGAAAGCTGCAGACTTAATTCTATGCATCATTAAACAGTCTCACTCAATGCAACATCCGCTATACATCATCCACGCTCAGTAAACACAACGATGACATTACATTAGCAATTGCAAATGAATTTTCTTTTTAGAGGGAAATTGAGAATACTCTCTTTCACCCTCTCTCTCGTTCTCCCTCCGTTTTTTTTTTTACGCGCGCGCACACACATATAGATGCTCAGACGAAACTCAAACACAAGCCATTAAAAACAGGACGATATTTAAACAAAACAAAAACACAAACAATATTTCCCTTTTGCTCGGCCTCTCTCTCTCGCACGCCCGCTCAATTTCCCACCCAGAGAGTCATAAACAGGGAAATACGCTGGTGTTATTGAGCCTGTTGTCACTGTTCAGAACTGCTGTTGTGTAACTATGGATGAGTGCAGAGACCCAGATATGTTCAGAAGAATCATCTTGCATTACAACTCAAGCTGAAACCCTGAAGGGAAACACACAGAGACTCTAAACCTTCAGATGTTTCACATGTAGTAGAAGCCAGCGCTCTTTGTTCATCCCCAGAGGGGAATTTGAGGCATTGCAGCTGAAAAAGAAAAGAAAATTTTACAAAAAGTTAAAGGTACAAAGGGTTCATGCAAAGAGTTAGTATCCATGGTTACTAAATCTACTTAGTATCTGTGGTTAGTAAATCTAGTTAGTATCCATGGTTGATAAATCTACTTAGTATCTGTGGTTAGTAAATCTAGTTAGTATGCAGTGATTCTGGTTGGTAAATGTACTTAGTATGCAGTGATTCTGGTTAGTATGCTGGGTTAGTAAATCTAGTTAGTATCCATGGTTAGTGATTCTGGTTAGTATGCAGTGATTCTGGTTAGTACGCAGTGATTCTGGTTAGTATGCTGGGTTAGTAAATCTAGTTAGTATCCATGGTTAATAAATCTAGTTAGTATCCATGGTTAGTGATTCTAGTTAGAATGCAGTGATTCTAGTTAGTATGCAGTGATTCTGGTTAGTACACAGTGATTCTGGTTAGTATGCTGGGTTAGTAAATCTAGTTAGTATCCATGGTTAATAAATCTAGTTAGTATCCATGGTTAGTGATTCTAGTTAGTATGTAGTGATTCTAGTTAGTATGCAGTGATTCTGGTTAGTATGCAGTGATTCTGGTTAGTATGCAGTGATTCTGGTTAGTATGCAGTGATTCTGGTTAGTATGCCTAATCAGGAGTCATTTACAGTCTCTATTTCTCTCATATAGCCTTTCTCGGTCTCCCTCCATCGTAGTTCAAGTCCTCATTATTGCTTGATTATAACTCATTGTAGATAAGTAATACTGTACAAAGTATTATTATTCCGTATTGTCTTTAATCTTAATCTTCAAAGCATACTTTGTACTCTCGGTCTCGCTAAGTTTCTCTTTCTCTCACCGACAGTTGGCACGTATCAGTTGTTTTTACGGACTTGTTCCCTTCACAAGAAACACCCACACACACTCTGTACACTATGACCCATTTAGGCACATACAGGCATTGTTACATTCCCCACACCAACCATCATGCAAACAATCTGTCAGAGTGCAGTTAATCATTAGCCTATAATGCTATCATAGATTTAGGTAGGCTAAGGCTTTACTGCTGCGGTGAATGATTATTGGGGAAACATGAATGAGGTCTAGCAGGATTTTATAGCATTGAAATCACCAACTGCTGAAATGTTCATGTCAAAGAAAATGTTTGGGGCCTGCTGGCTTCTTTGTAATGCTGATAGCTTTAGTGTTGAACCGTAATAGAACTGAGTTAACACATATTGAACATGAGTTAAACGCATGTGAAGTAGACCTAACTCTACTCAGAGTCTTCTCAGGTGTATTGTGTTGTCATATCCTCTTCCTGCCTGCTCGTCACTGTGTAGGATTCGGGACAGCACCTGAGTGTCATAGATGATTGTAATGACCACATTTTATTTTTGGCATGATGTATTTTTCTCGTAACCTTTCTCAACTATATCACTGCTTGACTCAGAGTGAACACCGTGGGACTGGCAAAAAGAAGTCGCAAATGATAGCATTACAGGGGGCCAAGAGATACACACAAACACACATGCGCATACAGACACACACACATCACGCTGAGCTACACAAACACAGCAACAGTCAGGCCTTGCCTAGACCAGCACGACCACTTCCTGTAACACAGGCTATTTTCCTCCTCAGACTCAACTGGAGAATGGTATCATAGGTGTTGACCTACGATTTTAACTAAACTTTGAACTTTTGGTTTAGTAAGGAATTTTGTTTATAACAGACTTACCTCAGTCAAGCATAATCTGTTCTGGGAGGTGGTGCTTCTCCGTTTGAGTCTTTCATCTGCCGATCATTGAACACTATTGGTATACACGGATGATGAGGATACAAATTTGAAATCACAGCTAAGGAAGAGAAATAGACTCAGAAGGAACATCTCTCGTTTTTTTAGACCACCGGTGCTCAATCTTGTCTTCTGCGCTTTAGGTTTTTCCCCTAGTACGTTGGGAATGCAGCCTCGTTGCTGGTGGTGAGGAGCTGGGAAAGTCCCATGATTTAATAGTGCCTCTTCTGCAGGCCTGATGTTTCTCTCACCTACCGTACAGACGTGGAGCGTGTAGTGCAGACAGAGTAAACAGTTTGAGTTCTCGATTTCCTTTCGCTTTTTTTTGGACTGTTGGTACTCGCTGACGTGTTGGCGAACAGTTACAACGATCAGTGAGATTCACTGGTGCCGGTTTCCCTTCAGTCTGCAGTCAGATTAACATCCTGGCGAGGAATTTGGAAGTAGAGAGTTAGAGTCCTGGTTGTTAGGAAAGCTGGTGTGTTCCAACAGTTTTGAAGATCACACTCAGTGAGATGAGAAATTAATTATTAAACAATAGAAGCTTACTGAGGGTGAACCACAGACACAGTAGACTTGACTCAACCATCCGGGTTTCATTCCGGCTCGAGCTATTTCTGGACGTGTTCCTCACTGTCTTTGCCAGCCGTTTTCTGTCTGTTCTTCATATCTAACGAAGCATATCTTTATATCGAAGATATAACGCATTTCTTTCGTGTGTATGTTAGCAAACGGCGGCAGAGTGAGAGAACAGAGTGTGGCGATGACGTCTCTCTCAGCGGACATTTCCTCGTGTTTCAGGAACAAGGGTGAGTTAATACCTAACGCTTGTGTCGACAGAAGATGACCTTCCTGACATGGAGTCTCCAGGAAGGCATCAGGGTGGCTTTCAGTCGTCCCTGAGGTGTTTTGCATAAACCCAACCTCTTGCATTGGTATTACAGACGCACTACAGACGCACACAGACAGATTACAGACGCACTCTAAATATAAATAGGAGTCTAGGAAACTCCACATGGTACACAGACGTACAAGCCAGCAGGCATGAAGCGTAGTGCGAATACCAGCTAGGCTTAACCACAGACACACCTCACCTGCTCTGGGATACATTAGTTATGTTATGTTCCAGAGGAGGAAATTACTTGAATCATGTGTTGTATTTCGTACCTAAGCTCAAACCTAGGATACCTTGTATGTTGTTGGAGTCTAAGGAACTATTAGCATTTGAGTTTTTATGAGTTGCAACAGTTTGTGTCAGTGTAGATTACGACATCAGATATTCAGCCTCTTGTGTACAGAAGCACACTAAAAAAATCATGTGAGAAACAAGCGTGTTGTGTTTTCAAACCTCCAGTATCTCCAGCGAAGTTATGATCCAGGTGATACTGGAGTCACATTCAGGTGTCTCTGCTGCGTCTGGTCACCTGGGGCTGTTAGGGCAGCCAAGCTTTCCTGGAGAGCAGGGCTGGGGAGCAGGCTGGAGGAGCAGGAGGAGCAGGGCTGGAGGAGCAGGAGGAGCAGGGTGGAGGAGCAGGAGGAGCAGGGCTGGGGAGCAGGGTGGAGGAGCAGGGCTGGGGAGCAGGAGGAGGAGCAGGGCTGGGGAGCAGGAGGAGGAGCAGGTGGAGGAGCAGGGCTGGAGGAGCAGGAGGAGCAGGGTGGAGGAGCAGGGCTAGGGAGCAGGGTGGAGGAGCCGGGCTAGGGAGCAGGGTGGAGGAGCAGGGCTGGAGAAGCAGGCTGGAGGCACAGGTTAAAGGAGCAGGCTGGAGGAGCAGGGTGGAGGAGCAGGGCTGGAGGAGCAGGGCCAAGGTACCACCACTGCAAGCAGGACTCTCAGAGCACTGGGGGCTTTGTCAAGGCGGAGCATCCAGATCATGTCGCTATGAAGAGGGCTATATAAATGCAAATTGTATTGGAGATCTATTAAAGTTGTGGAAAAGGAGGCTGTATGTAAATGCTGTGTGCAGTATACTGAAGCAAGCAGCCTAGTGTGATTAGCATGGACCTGGTAAAAGCAAAATAGGAGGAGGTGGGAGAAAAAAAATGCAATTGACTCTGGGTAAATCATGGTGAACAAGGTGAGATGTTGGGTAATTGAATGGTTGAGGTATTGTAACGTGATTTATTGTGCCGGCTGGTGAGAAGTGTGGAGAGGCTGAGTGCGACTCTGTGAGATGTGTTTTACTAAAGGAAGAACAGCATCGCAGAAAACAGGACTACGTTCAGATTCTCCCAGGTGAAACTCTGAGGTTCTGACTGTGATGTTCCAAAGTGATTACATTCATGGTAGAGTGCTTTTGACACGCAAGGCAGACTCTCTCAGCCAAGCGACACTTCCGGAATATTATTATTATTATTTTTTTTTTTGCAAAGCTGGTTTCTTTTAGAACTTCCTTTACGCGGATAAAGTTGCGTTGACGTCACACCTGTTCATGATCAATGACACAGGCTTGTTTAAAGATACGATTAAAAGATGAAAAAGTGGGATATATTTTATTATATTATATAATTGTATATATTAATTATATTATTTTAATTAATTATAATTATAATTATATATATTATTTTATATATTAATTTTATGTATTATATATTAATATTTTACTCCTCATATATTTACTTATTATATATATTTGTAATATCTAATTGAAATGATGTGTAATAGTAGTTGTACTGATTTGTTTTGTATAATCACATACTTATGATCAACTTAATCTTTGTAAGCTTGTTTGTCCTTAGTACCTATGCTTTAAGTTTTATGATGAAAACGTTTCTGTTGCTGTTTTTAGACAGAAGCTGCTGCTGTTGAAATGAGGACAGGTACTAGACAGGAAGTAGACAGGTACTAGACAGGTACTAGACAGGAAGTAGACAGGTACTAGACAGGAAGTAGACAGGTACTAGACAGGTAGTAGACAGGAAGTAGACAGGTACTAGACAGGTACTAGACAGGAAGTAGACAGAAAGTAGACAGGTACTAGACAGGAAGTAGACAGGTACTATACAGGTACTAGACAGGAAGTAGACAGGTAGTAGACAGGAAGTAGACAGGAGGAAGACAAGAGGAAGACAAGAAGAAGACAGGAAAGGGATAGGATGAGAACAGGAGAGCATATTCAGCGTTCTCTACCCGTGGAGAAATGGCGCCCTCTAGTGGTGGAACGGGCAAAGTGCATCAAAACCTTAATTTGTGACTGCAGAACAGAGACGGTGATTGTACACACATCCTTCGCTACAGTAGAAGTACAGATCCTCTCGTTTTAAAACAGTCTGGTCAAAGCTGAAGTTCTGACTACACTGTTTCACTCAGGAGACAGAAAAGAAGAGAGGGCTTTAAGTACAGGGTAGAAGTAGCCATTACTTATAAGCCACATGGGTGGAAAGTATTGACTAAATTCACATTTTATTATTATGACTCAGCTGTTTACTACTAAATGATTCCATCACACACAGTACATTTTATATTCAGTTGTTTATTCTTAAAAAAAACAACACTGATTGACGCTCAAGGTTTTAAACATCGGTTACAAAATGGATGCCACTTTCATTTCGTACATGACAGAACCTTCTGAAGTGAAGTGACGTATTGTCAAGTATGGTTACCCATACTCGAAATTTACCTCTGCATTTAACCCATCCAAGTGCACACACAGTAGTGAGTAGTGGGCAACCGCACGCACACACAGTGAACATACACCCGGAGCAGTGGAAGACAAACTCTGATAGAATGATTTATATACAGTATGTACAACTCATGCAGCAGAAATGCGACACTGGCCATAACAACACGCTAACTGAACAGTCAGAAACAATCAGAAACATGGTTGACTTTTCGTACGTTTTCAGGCAGTATAGTTTAGGCCCTGTTACATGACAACACCTTACACCTACATGATGCGGGTCACCAGGCGTGGTCGTAGTGTGAACCAGCCAGAGCAGGAGTTGGGCTCAGCAGGGCACAGCGCTCTGTCGCCCCCTGCTGGTGGGAGGACAGACCAGCTGCTCTTCCCGGCAAGGTTACTTTTTCCTGGAAGAGATGTTCTTACACACCCACGTCATCCCATCCTGCAGGAGAGACCAGAGAACACATCATGTTTGATGTATGTGTGTGTGTGTGTGTGTGTGTCACTGTATGTGTGTGTGTGTGTGTGTGTCACTGTATGTGTGTGTGTGTGTGTATGTGTGTGTGTGTCACTGTATGTGTGTGTGTGTGTCACTGTATGTGTGTGTGTGTGTGTGTCTGTGTATGTGTGTGTGTGTGTGTCTCTCTCAGTGTCTCTGTGTGTGTCTCTGTGTGTGTGTGTGTGTGTGTCTGTCTGTCTGTCTGTCTGTGTGTGTGTGTCTCTGTGTGTCTGTGTCTCTGTGTGTGTGTCTGTGTCTGTGTGTGTGTGTGTGTCTCTCAGTGTCTCTGTGTGTGTCTCTGTGTGTGTGTGTGTGTGTGTGTGTCTGTCTGTGTGTGTGTGTGTCTGTGTCTCTGTGTGTGTGTCTGTGTGTGTATCTGTGTCTCTGTGTCTGTGTGTGTGTCTCTCTCTGAGTGTGTGTGTGTGTGTGTCTGTGTGTGTGTCTCTGTGTGTGTGTGTACCTGCACCCCTTCAGCAGACACAGCAGAGCAGGCCTGGATCTGCCAGGCTCTGTCTCTGATGATGTGCAGGTTCAACGCTTCAGCCAGTTCTGAAGCAGCCGCGGCTGTCAACAGGTCCTGCTTGTTCGCAAACACCAACAGAGGCACACCACCCAGCTTCTCCTCCTCCATCAGCTCCACCAGCTCCTGAACGCAGACCAGGGGGGCAGGAAAGAGTTACTGATCTGATTGGAAAAAACGAGCGAGAGAGGGGGGGGGGAGAGAGGAGAGAGAGTGAGAGAGAGTGGGGGTAAAATGAGAGAGGGGAGAGAGAGAGACAGAGTGATAGAGAGAGAGAAGAGAGCGAGAGAGACAGGGGAAAAGAGAGAGAACAGGAGAGATAGAAAGGGAGAGGGGGGGAGAGAGAGAAGAGAGAGAAAGGGGGAGAGAGAACTGTGACTCACCTGACCAGTCTCTTCAAACCTCTTCCTGTCTGAACTGTCGATAACATAGATCTGTCCAAACCAGACATGAATCAGACATTAGTAGATCTGTCCAAACCAAACCAGACACAAGTTTGACATGATCTACTCCTATTGCCTCAATCCTGCATGTATGTGACGCACACACCTACCAGAACATCACTGTTCTAGTCCCTCCTGATAGAACCTACCAGAACATCCGTGTTCTCAAAGTAGTTCCTCCAGTAAGGCCTGATCTTCCTCTGTCCTCCAATGTCCCATACGTTCAGTTTGAAGCCCTGAGACTGGACACTCTTGATGTTGAAGCCCTGGACACAGGATGAGTATCACAGTACTGCACTTCAGGTAAGTGTGTGTGTGTGTTTACCTGTGTGTGTGTGTGCACCTGTGTGTGAGTGCACCTGTGTTTGTGTGTGTGTGTGTGTGTGTATCTGCGTGTGTGTGTGTGCGTGTACCTGCGTGTTTGTGTGCACACCTGTGTGTGTGTGTGTGTGTGTGTGTGTACCTGCGTCTGTGTGTACCTATGTATGTATGTGTTTGTGTGCACACCTGTGTCTGTGTGTCTGTGTGTGTGTGTGTGTGTGTGTGAACACCTGTGTGTGTGTGTGTGTGTACCTGCGTAGGGGTGATGTGGCTGATGTCTTCAGATGCCAGCTGCTTGAGCAAGGTGGTCTTGCCAGCGTTGTCAAGGCCCAGTAGCAACAGACGCACCTCCTGGTCAGGTGACTGTTTCAGCCTACGCAGGATGGACAGCAGGCCCTGCACAGGAGCACACCTAGAGGCTGAGGTATGGACTGGATGAGGTCTGGACTGGATGAAGTCTGGATTGGCTGAGGTCTGGACTGGATGAGGTCTGGGCTGGATGAGGTATGGACTGGCTGAGGTATCGACTGGATGAGGTCTGGACTGGCTGAGGTATGGACTGGCTGAGGTCTGTATTTAATTAGGTCTGTATTGGATGAGGTCTGGACTGGCTGAGGTATGGACTTGATGAGGTCTGTATTGTATGAGGTCTGTATTGGATGAGGTCTGGACTGGATGAGGTCTGGACTGGATGAGGTCTGGATTGGCTGAGGTCTGTATTGGATGAGGTCTGGACTGGATGAGGTCTGGGCTGGATGAGGTATGGACTGGATGAGGTCTGGGCTGAATGAGGTCTGTATTTAATGAGGTCTGGACTGGATGAGGTCTGGACTGGATGAGGTCTGTATTTAATGAGGTCTGGACTGGATGAGGTCTGGACTGGATGAGGTCTGGACTGGATGAGGTCTGGGCTGGATGAGGTCTGTATTTAATGAGGTCTGTATAGGGTGAGGTCTGTATTGGATGAGGAATTGACTGGATGAGGTCTGGACTCCTCTGTACATCTCAAACCAGACTGTTCCTGGACTCTGACCATCGCTACATTTCAGAACGACATACTTCTCATCCTGGAAGTTCTACAGTGTCAGTGTACAACTATCTGCACCAGCTTTGGATAGAATAGTCTGCTAAATAGATCTATTGTCAAAATGTTAGGATAGATCTCTAAGGAACAGGAGTTCAGGTGTGCACATGAGTGTGGGGCACACACACACACACACACACACACACACACACACACACACACACACACACACACACACACACACACACACACACAGCAAGAAGCACTAAGCACAGATTTAGCCTCTAGTCTCTTGGCTAAAATGACCTGTCTCTATATTGGCTCGATCAGCCTAGTTGTGATTGGACGGCTGTGACGATGCGCGGGCGGGCCAAGTGGATTGTGCGCCTGGTGGCATGAGATTGCGGCTTTGGCTCGAGCTCTTAAAGGCCGGCCATTAAGATACAGACTGCTGTGTTTGCACTTTAAGAGCCGACTAGATAACCTATGTACCAGCCGGCTAGCTAGTGTTATAGTCACGTTGTGGCGGATTGCTGTATCGTAGGGGTTTATAATCAACAGTTAAAGTGGACTAACTGGGCACATGACATAAGGTCAGGAAATCAACGAGGTGAATTGGGAATTAGAGGGGCGCGTGGAATCTATTTCAGTATGAACCAGCGCAGTTGTTAAGCACACAAGCACTTGATAAACATTAATTCCAGACAGTTATTCTTATTTATTCATCAGCAGTTGGATAGGCTACCATAGATTGACGTAAGACATATTTTCGTTTGCCACCTCGTAGTTTACAAACAATAACGATTTGACAATAAGGCTCGAGACTATTTAAGTTTACTAAAACACCAACCCGATGTAAACTATCAGGATTCACAGTTATAACCTCTTAACTATTGAGTAACCTAGGTTACCGATAGCAAGCTCGTTTACTATTGTATTGGCCTTGTGTAATATTCGCAACTTGCCAGCTGTCCCACGCTTTTACAAGTACTGGTAACCATCTTTAGTGTATGGCAACCCTCTTAATAAAAACAAGGAACACTTCTGCCAGTTTGCATAATATAATGTATTGTTAAGGCTGATAATTTAAAGTAGTAACTTACCATGGTTGGTGATGGTGTGGTTCAGGCTGAATGGATTAGATCAACGCAGCTACGAAGAAATCCGTAAGTATAGCAGCCGTGACGCGCACATAAACAAGGACTAGGGGCGTATCTACTTATCCCAAAGTAACAACACACGACTTCATGTCTGATGAAGACATTATGTTAATCATATACAGTATACATGTTTTATGTATATACTGATGTTGAATGACTTCACTGTTGCAAAGCAGCATCCCACTTTTAGGACAGCAAAATAAGATATTTTACACCACTTACTGTTCTCCCAGGCAATTATAGTTCTTTCTTGTAACTTTCTACACTAATACTGACCCGGTGCGGGTTTATAATGCGATTGGTCAGTTAAATGTGTCATATTTCTTCTGACCAGCTGCGTGCTGTTTGCATCACGACACCACAGCGCCCTCTAGTGGCCGGTAACCAACACCGATGTTTCAGGCCGTTGGGATCATCAGTAACCGTCTTAGGACCGGGGACTGAACATGTCGAACACGTAACGGTTGGAATTGACTGTTCATTTTTCGTTCAGGGTCAATTGTTTAATGATTTCAGTCGTGATACCGGCCCAAAACCCAGAAAATGCCGCAGAAAACACTGGGATCCCTTATAGGTCTTCTGTGTACCGGGACATGTTTGGTGCAGGTAAGCCAGAGACTGCGCCGATAGAGCGGTAGCTGTTTTAATCGAGGCCGGGGTCTCAGCTGGGAGTAGGCCTTCTATTGTGCGTTTTTTTTGTTTTCCCCATATAGCGAAAGGAACTTGGGAACAGCTCGCTAGGTACACTAACGTTAGCTGTTTACCCCAACTTAGCGACGTTAACTTTGGTAAGGCTAGATGTTGATACTGAAGCACAGCGATATCAAAATAGTTGATGTATTCATCTATCTAAAATGTATAACGTCGGTGCTAGTTACAGTTAGCCATGTCCGGCTCTCTTGAACTAAGACGTCAATCAAGACAACCCGGCGAGAGAAGTTGACTCCCTCTTGTTTTGTAGTTTTATCGGTAGTTTTATTGCTAATAATGTCCAACCGATGATGACATTACATTTAGTTAACGCTAATGTCTTGTGATCAGAACCTATATTTCTATCTGAATGTAAATGTCGTGCAATACATGGTTAAATACGGTTATTGTACCTTTTCTGGAGCTACAGACTATATCTATACTCAGTTTACTCGCCCAACGACAGATTCCTTAGATGAGATGACACTATTACTTGACTAATGTGTCTTAATATTCTCAGAAGTAATTGTGACAGTGTATTGTGTCTGTTTTTGAGTTCCCCAGTGTCTCTAGTTTAATGTTGGTCTTATTTGTTTGTCGTTTTTAGCTCATATAAAACCTTCTTGAGAAAATGGACTCCCTTTTGATAGCTATACTTAAACAGTCCAGGCCAATACCTCCTCTGTTTCCCTTTATTCAAGGTGATTCTCTGTTCAGAATAAGTACAGGCACGTCCACGATCTTGCTGTACCCCCAACTAGCGGTCTTTGTCCCGTCCAACATGTAATTAGCTATAAGAAAAGTAATTTGGACGATGTGAGATCGACGTCTTGCTAACATTCTGTACGTGCAGTTTTGTCCATGTTCCTACCGTGTTTGTGTGTGTGTGTGTTATTGTGGTTGTGGTTCGCTTTGTATTGACCGTGTGTACATCTTATGTGTGCCCAGGGGAAGGAGTTCTGTTTCGGGGTAAACAACGAGCAGTACCGTTGTGAGATGGGGTACTGCTGCGGAGAGACTGAGTGCTGCACGTACTACTACGAACTCTGGTGTAGGTTCTTCACCTCTCACCGATATTATGTTTCTTGACACGGTACCGACACCCGCTATCACGACCGGAATACAAAATATTGGTTCTGTCCGTAGTTCACGTATAAGCGTTAGTCTAGTCTGTCTTGTCAACTGACACACACGGCAGTTGTAATGTGAGATTACTCAACACCCGAGACTGATTTATGAAAGTGTATTAAAGTCAACTTAGTTGGTGTCATATTGGCCATGCTATTTTGGTCAGAGCTTATTTGACGAGCTATGTGTTTGTGTGTATATGTTGCGTGTGTGTGTGTGTGTGTGTGTGTGTATATGACTGGTGTGTATGCTGTGTGTATATGTTGTGTATGCTGTGTGTGTGTGTATGCTGTGTGTGTGTGTGTGTGTGTGTGTGTGTGCTATGTGTGTGTATGCTGTGTGTGCTATGTCTGTGTGTGCTGTGTGTGTGTGCTGTGTGTGTATGCTGTGTGTGTGTGTATGCTGTGTGTGTGTGTGTGTATGCTGTGTGTGTGTGTGTGTGTGTGTATGTGCTGTGTGTGTATGTGTGCTGTATGCTGTGTTTGTGCTGTGTGTGTTTCCAGGGTTCTGGCTGGTGTGGACTCTCATCATCATGTTGAGCTGTTGCTGTGCGTATCGTCACCGGCGTGTGAAGATGCGTCTACAGCAGGAACAGAGACAGAGGGAGATCAGTCTCATGGCCTATCAGGGAGCATCCAGCTCCTTCATCACCCCACCGCCCCTCAATCTGAGTGAGCGCTCACACACTGCACACTGTACTACACACTGTACACACTCTGCACACTGCACTACACACTGTACACTGCACTACACACTGCACTACACACTGTACACTACACTACACACTGCAATGCACACTGTACACTGCACTACACACTGCACTACACACTGCACTACATACTGCACTACACACTGTACACACTCTGCACACTGCACTACACACTGTACACTGCACTACACACTGCACTACAGACTACACACACACTGCACCACACACTGTACACTGCACCACACACTGCACCACACACTGCACCACACACTGCACTACACACTGCACTACACACTGCACTACACACTGCACTACACACTGTACACTGTACTACACACTGCACTACACACTGTACACTACACACTGTACACTGCACTACACACTGCACTACACACTGCACACTGCACTACACACTGCACTACACACTGCACTACAGACTACACTACACACTGCACTACACACTGTACACTGCACTACACACTGCACTACACACTGTGCACACACTACACACTGTGTTCACACTGTACACACTGTACACTGCACTACACAATGCACTACACACTGTACACTGCACTACACACTGCACTACAGACTGCACTACACACTGCACTACACACTGTGCACACACTACACACTGTGTTCACACTGTACACACTGTATACTGCACTACATACTGCACTACACACTGCACACTGCACTACAGACTGCACTACACACTGCACTACACACTGCACTACACACTGTGCACACACTACACACTGTGTTCAGACTGTACACAGACTAAGCACACTACACACTGTGCACACACTACACACTGTGTTCACACTGTACACAGACTAAGCACACTACACACTGTGCACACACTGTACACACTGTGCACACACTACACACTGTGCACACACTACACACTGTGCACACACTGTACACAGACTAAGCACACTACACACTGTGCACACACTACACACTGTGCACACACTGTTCACAGACTAAGCACACTACACACTGTGCACACACTACACACTGTGCACACACTACACACTGTGTTCACACTGTACACACTGTACACACTACACACACACTGTGTTCAGACTGTACACAGACTAAGCACACTACACACTGTGCACACACTACACACTGTGCACACACTGTACACAGACTAAGCACACTACACACACACTGTGCACACACTGTACACAGACTAAGCACACTACACAAGTACTACACACACAACACGCACCCAGTAAACACACGACATAGGGGTCAATGGTAACAAGGTGTTTTAATCTCTCCAGGGTTCTGGACGGACTGTAAGCTTCCAGACTATGAGGAGGTCGTAGGTCACCCTCCGACCCCGCCCCCACCCTACTCAGAAATCCCCCCCGAGACCATGCCCAGCATCCTGCTGCCCGCCACCGCCAGCCAATCAGAAGATTCCGTGGTGCTGGAGCCCCTAGTGGAGGCGGAGCCATCCTCAACATCATCAACACCAGAGCAGGAAGTTGCCGGGGCCGCCAGCCAATCGGAATCCCTGGCGGAGGAGGACGCTGAAGCCCCATTGGACGAGGAGGAAGAGGAGGAGCTGGTGACTCGGCGTCGCCACGTGACGGGCGACTCTGGGATTGAGGTGTGCGTGTGCCGTCTGGATGAGGTAGACGAGGACGCCAGCACCTGCCAGGGCGTCGGGGGCAACGGCTGCTGCTCTTCCGAACACAGGCACACCCTCAGACACAAAGACCACGCCCCCAGCCCTGGCCACGCCCCCAGCCCTGACCCCGCCCCCAGCCCTGTCCCCACCGGAGGAGACCGGCTTGTCTGACCGTCGCCTTCATTACCAGGGGCACAGCTGGGGGGGTTGCCGTGGGGACACGCTCAGCATCCTCATCATTGTCATCGCCAGGAAGTGACACTGCCACAGAGTGCTCCGCTGGCGCCCCCTGGTGGTGGGTTAGAACTGTGACGGTTTGAGAACGTCGCCGACGGTGACGATGATGATGTTGCTCTGATTTAAGGAAGAAACTGTTTTCTGTTTTGTGGCTCTGCTAATAGTTGATCCTCCTCCCCCACTCACTCAGATCAGAAAGTCTTGCCAGAGACACAACTCAACACAACACTGGCTCATCTTATTTCTTCCAAAGGTGTGTGTGTGTCCTGTGTGTGTGTGTGTGTGTGTGTGTGTGTGTGTGTGTGTGTGTGTGTGGTGTGTGTGTGTGTGGTGTGTGTGTGTGTGTGATATGGGCCATGGCTGCAAGGTGATATTCCTCCAGACTCCAGACACACACTGCCTGGTGCCTGCCAGCGTGGGGTCAGGGGAGGGGAGGACCAGACTGTGTGATGGGGGACGTCCCTGCGCCAGGACTCCATGCCTACCTGGCTGTTGTCCCATACTCTGCCTGGGAGACTATTAATATCCCTGAGGAGGGGTGTATCTGTACGGTTAGGTTGCCGATGGTAGGTAAGAGTGTGTGTGTGTCTGTGTGTGTGTGTTGGAGGTGATGTAAGGGTGTGTGTGTCTGTGTGTGTGTTCATGTTGGAGGTGATGTAAGGGTGTGTGTGTGTTCATGTTGGAGGTGATGTAAGGGTGTGTGTGTGTTCATGTTGGAGGTGATGTAAGGGTGTGTATGTGTGTTCATGTTGGAGGTGATGTAAGGGTGTGTATGTGTGTTCATGTTGGAGGTGATGTAAGGGTGTGTGTGTGTTCATGTTGGAAGTGATGTAAGGGTGTGTGTGTGGGAGGTGATGTAAGAGTGTGTGTGTTTGTGTGTGTGTTCATGTTGGAGGTGATGTAAGGGTGTGTGCATCTGTGTGTGTGTGTTCATGTTGGAAGTGATGTAAGGGTGTGTGTGTGTGGGAGGTGATGTAAGAGTGTGTGTGTTTGTGTGTGTGTGTTCATGTTGGAGGTGATGTTCAGGTGTGTGTGTGTGGGGGGGAGGGGATGTGTGTGTGTGTGTGTGTGTGTGTGTGTTTGAAGGGCTGACAGTCTCGCAGGACAGAAGATCAGTAAGAAAACAGACTGTCTTTGTTCTTTAAAACGCTTGTTTCTGTTTGTATTGACTGTGTATTTACATGCTTTAAGCAATGCCATTATAACCAACAGTTACTAAGCTGTAACCTTGACCTGGCTTGAGTGGGTTAAAGTGGGGGGGGGATATTATGGGATGGGTCAGTGTGTGGACATAGTAGGCATATCAAAGTGCCCCAAGGGCTAACACACACGCAGACACGCACACACACACACACACGCAGACACACACACACACGTAGACACACACACACACACACGCAGACACACACACACACGCAGACACACACACAGGCACACACACACGCAGACACACACACAGGCACACACACACACACACGCAGACACACACACGCAGACACACACACACTCTGCTTCACGCCACGTAGGGAACATAGTGAGACCATAGGGTTTGAAGATTGGCTGTTGACGTAACACGTCTGTCAATCATAGTCGAAGATCGCTTGAAAAATGTCTTACAGCAAAACACACGCAAATAGATCGCCTGTAAGGCCAAACCAACTTTCCAACGGCTGTTTTGGAGCAGCCTTATAGACACACACACACACACACACACACACACACACACACACACACACACATGCGCACGCGTCCCTGGTGTGTGTGTGTGTGTGTGTGAGAGTGTGTAGTGTGTGTGTGAGAGTGTGTAGTGTGTGTGTGTGAGAGTGTGTGTGTGTGAGAGTGTGTAGTGTGTGAGAGTGTGTAGTGTGTGTGTGTGTGAGAGTGTGTAGTGTGTGTGTGTGTGTGTGTGAGAGTGTGTAGTGTGTGTGTGCGTCTGTAGAGTGTGTAGTGTGTGTGTGAGAGTGTGTAGTGTGTGTGTGTGAGAGTGTGAGTGTGATCTGAGGGTTAAGTTTAGCTGTCTGGGCTCTGGTGTCATCATGTTGTTGTGGAGCACCAGGGCTTTGGAGAGGGGGCTGTCTCCCTGGGCTAGCCCAACCCTGATCACACACCTGGGGGTAGAAGCGAGGGGGAGGAGGGGGTGGGGTGAGGAGGGTGGAGCAAGTGTGGTACGAGCATACCTCCTCTCCTCAGAGCGGGGGAGAAGGGGGAGAAGGGGGAGGAGGGGGAGGGGCTAACAGTGAAGGGCTCAGAGGCTGTTAGCTTAGCGTTAGCAGCATGGAGCTAAAGGAAACCAGCTGTGCTACAGTCTCTCTGAGATGATGGGATGTTGTTTGGAGATGCGGGGAAGCTATAAGACCCTCAGAAGCCAAGACGATGTAACATGAGAGCATGTTGAATGAGTTTCAGAAATACTGACATTTATATAGCTACTCCCTATAGTATCAAGTTTTAGTTTTTTTCCCCCCAGTTTTTTTTCTTTTTTTCTTTCTGTTTTTGTGTGTGGTTGGATGTCTTTTGGGTTCATTGTGTTCGAATGCTAAATGATGAAATAGGCAGGGTGTTGCTGTGTAGAATTAGTAAGCGTGTTTGTGTGTGTGTGTGTGTTTTAGGAGGGAGGGATATTATTCCAATCTCTTATGTTCCACCTGTTAACATGCACTATCATTGCCAAACATATTTGTCTCTCTGGCTTTCTCATGTTTACCTAGATAAAGGGCTATTTAGTCAATCATGGACAAACAACATCCATTCTCTGCTGGTTGTGACGCTAATTGAACGTAGTGTCATTGTTGAAACAGCGTGTGTTGTGCCGATGCATGTGTGAATGACAGGCAATTCTATGCGATTGTATGTTGTCGAAATACAGCTTGGATTGGCCTTTTTTCCTCGTTTAGTTTAATGTTCACAGAGGTGATTGATACTCCCGTGTTTTCTCTAATCTTCTCTCCCTGTCCTCATCTCATATCGACTACCTCTCTGGTATCTCAAGAACATACGTTCTCAGAATGAGTGTGTGGTTCTTGAGCTAGCCAGCAGGTGTGTGGTTCCTCGCTAGCTCTAGACTGTGTGACCCTAGCTAGCCAGGGTTGCATTCATGTAGACCGTGTATAGACACCCCTGGATCTGCTCCCGATCACAGGGATCAGAGCTAGCAACTTCCGCTGCGCTGTAGCGTGTTATTCTCAGACTCGCGTCCTAGCACGCAGCCCGTGCAGCGCAGCTCGTGCAGCGCAGCCCCTGAGACGCACCGCACGGCGGACTCTGGGGTTGCGCTCGAAAGAGTAACTCGCTACAACGAACAACCGTGCCGATACCATCTGGTCATGTGTACAGTTGAGAGTTTGCGGACTGTGTGTATCACGTCCGTGATGCGATCCGGTAAGGGACCCCCCAAGCCGTTTCTTTATCTTTATCTTACCATCCAAAGCCTTTTCCTTTCCTTATCCAGCCCTTTTATCTGCCCGGTACTCCGCCTCTCTGCTGTATCTAAGTAGGCTATGCAAAAAAACCAATCTCCCACTGATATGCTGCAATATCTTTCTCTGTTGTGTGTCTGTGGTTGCCAGGTGAAGCAATATTATTATCTGTAAATGTCGCACTGTGCCACGTTCGGTATGTATGTCTTTGTTTAAGAAAACGAAAAAACCACGTAAAACAATGTATGTTGCTACAGTACCACTGGTGTGTGTTCTGCGTGTGTGCAGTTTATCTCTCACGTGAGGACTATGTGATTGTTAAAAAAACAAACATTTAATGTATCCTTGGTTTTTTTTCTTAGTACTTTGTGACATATTGGATATAAATCCAGTTTGTTGTCCTTCTAATATGTTAAGAGTCATACTCATGCTTGTAACGGGGATAAGACGTTGTTTATTGTGTAAGCTGAAGGAGTGAGTTGAATGCAATTGGTTTTGTTGAATATATGACTATTTAATCGATCTTTTACATGTTTTTTTTTCTCCTCGTCTTCGCCCCTCTGGGTCCTGCCCAGTTCTCCGGTGTGGTTGACTTTTCAAGGCGCTCTTGTTTTCTTGGTAAACAGCCTGTATGTTCTCATTCCATCCTGAGGACTTTACTAACATTTTTTTGTTGCCTTTTACCCTCAATAAACGTGTAACTTAACCGAACGTATAGGCAATCTGGATCGTGTAACGAAATCGACCGAATGGATAATAGAGCACAGCGTTTACCGTTAGCCTAGTCAAACCAGAAAAGCCTGGAACTGGCCTTGCATTTCACAAAGGCAACTATGTTCTCACACACTATCATACTTTAAACTAAGTTTCTCTGTTACGTTAGTAAACCCAGATGTTTGATGTTAAAAAAAAAAAAAAACTCGCGCATTTTTCCCTTTTGAAATCATAGATGGAAAGTATCCAGTGGATATCGTGTTTGATTTGTGTGAGCGGAAAGATTATCATTTCATTTTTTTTTTTTTTGCCAAAACAAAGAAAAATATCAATGCTTGAGGATAAGATGATAGTGTAAAAATCGCAGCCCCTTCCATGTTTTTTTCTGACACTCAGATAAAGCCAAACTATGAGTGGATAATGAATCATAATAGAACATTTTCTGCTTTGATTTAGCACGGGATCTGATGTGTGCTCTTGGCTCAATTATATTTTATTTTTATAATAAAAATAAATAAAACATCGGCACAACCGCGGCTCTGTTCATGGTTCTTCGTCTTTTGCTGTTGTTTGAAACTCGTTTCCCCGCAAGACTGAAACGAGCCTTCGGGGATGCGTTACCTAATGACCCAGTCATGATGCTGTTCCCGAAGTCTGTCGTCACCCTCGCTTCCCAGAAAACACAACAGTCTTATTAACAAGTACAACTTCTCAGTTCTGCACAACAGCGGGTGAACCTCTGATGAACACCGGTTAAGAAGCGAGTAGACATGCTCTTAGGACGTCTCTGGGGGCGACTACATCTCGGCTGTACGTCAGAACACAGCTGATAACTACATCTAGACTGGCCAACTTAGATGGGGTTAGAACAATGTTCTTAACCTACGACCCCCTGTCTCATAACCCGAGTGAGGAGCTAGCCAGCTAGCTAGCTAGAGAAGCTAGCCTCACTGTTCAGGCTGTTGGTCTTTATTGGCAGATAGTAGCTTAGTACAACAGCAGAAAGGTAAACATACTTCTGGATTGAGACACACAGTGGTTTGACAGGCATGCCGTACAATATGGAGAGAAAAGGCGAGACGTACATCATAACAACGACATAAATATCCCCTTTAACATAAATGAAATATCATGTTTTCGTTAGCATGGCTTTAGGATGGCTCTAGTCTTTCAATACTCAAGCTTCTGTAGAAATATGACAAAGACCAGAACTGTGATCAAATAAATACATAAAGAAAAAGGAACAAACTTGATTTTAAAAAGCTGCTAAAATGCTTTAGTGTTTGTTACTATAGATAAATAGTTAGGACAACAGAGGTGAACCCCTTGCCCGTCAGTGCCAAGTACAAACTCACTATTAATCTAAGTAGCGTGTGCAAGGATGTGGGTCATTAACTGCATTTTGGGGAGTAGGGGGGAGGGAGGAGGGGAGGACGGGGGAGTCAAAGAGATTCAAACAAGCAGCTGTTAAAGTAAAGACCTCCCATCAACGCAACGTCAGATGCGGCTAAAGTAATCACATCGCACCAACGCGACGTCAGATAACCCTTTAACTGAGCGACTTATTCAAAGTCTCACCGAAAAACAGGAAGCAAAATAAGTATCTTCATGCCAAACAAACTAACAATGTACATTCAGATAAGACCTATAACTCAGATAGACCCATAACTCAGATAAGACTAAGGTCTATAAGATAACAGTGTGTGGAGAAACTAACTATGTGGTAAAACATTTACAGATCAAGAAGTCACAGACTCCCCTTCTTCTCCCCTCCAAGTCACTTTGGATGAAAGCATCTGATGAATAAATATCTACAAAATAGCATGTGTGAAGAGCATGCATCCATGACACGCACACGGACCCTTCCAGACTAGAAGAACTTGGACATCTTTACAAACGAAGGCTACAAAGAGAGCGTCCATAAGGCTTACAGAACGATCCAGCCTTGGAGTCTAGACGAACGCGAACTCTGTCCGGCTGCAGAACAAAAAAACACGTTGTGACGTTAAAACGCTTCAAGAACCGTAGTTCAGCTGATTGTGTCTGACTGAATAGACATCTGTTCCGAGTTCAACTGCCTGCTCGTCAGTAGAAAAGTCTTTGTCCAGCAGGATCCAGCATCACCAACCAGCTAGAGTGTCTGTCTGTGTGAGTTGTTTCCATGGTGTGGTGGACAAGGCCTGATTGGTGCAGAGTGAGAACAGGAAGCAGAGACTGGTGCTTCTGTGTGGTTGGAGAGACAGCAGGTCTGTGGGAGCCAGTCTGTCTGAGGGAGTCTGCCTGAGGGACTACTCTACAGACCATCCAGACCTCACCCAGCTGGATGGGTGGAGGAGACTCTCCTCCTCCATCTCTCTCCTCCTCCATCTCTCTCTCTCTTCCTCCATCTCTCTCTCTTCCTCCATCTCTCTCTCTTCCTCCATCTCTCTCGCTCTTCCTCCATCTCTCTCGCTCTTCCTCCATCTCTCTCGCTCTTCCTCCATCTCTCTCTCTTCCTCCATCTCTCTCGCTCTTCCTCCATCTCTCTCTCCCCCTCCATGTCTCTTTTCCTCCATCTCTCTCTCTCTTCCTCCATCTCTCTCGCTCTTCCTCCATCTCTCTCTCCCCCTCCATGTCTCTCCTCCTCCGTGTCTCTCCTCCTCCGTGTCTCTCCTCCTCCGTGTCTCTCCCCCTCCATGTCTCTCCTCCTCCACGTCTCTCCTCCTCCACGTCTCTCCCCCTCCACGTCTCTCCCCCTTCACGTCTGTCCCCGTTCTCAGTAGAAGCGTTTGCGTCGAGTCTCGCTCCAGTGGCTGTACACCACCAGTCCCACGACCAGCAGCAGGAAAACCCCCAGCAGGGAGAAGAGGATCAGGAAGAACATGGCCACACTGCTCATACCTTCTTCATCCTGGCCCACTGGACACAGAAGGGATACAGGTAAAAAAACTTCACACATGGAGACAAATACAAGACTCATGTGAGCTCATCAAGCTCTCCCTCGCTCTCAGGATGAGTGTGACGGAGTCGTACTTCGTAACAGATCCATGTTGTCTACACTGGGTATAACGATCTCCTCCTCCTCCTCCTCTTCCTCCTTCAGGCTGCGAACCACAGTCAGCTGGTACAGCTTCAAGGAAATTACATCATGATTGTCTGTAAAGGAAGTGACATCATAATGGTCTGTAAGTGAAGTGACATCGTGATTATCTGTAAAAGGAAGTGACATCATGATTGTCTGTAAAGGAAGTGACACTATAATTATCTGTAAAAGGAGTGACATCATGATTGTCTGCAAAGGAAGTGACATCGTGATTGTAAAGGAAGTGACATCAGTATGATGAGATCATGAGGGTGGAGGTTAATCACCTGACAGGTCTCCCGTCATGGCGGACGCTCCGAAGTAATAACCCTGAGGCAGGTTGACCCCCGGCACATCCAGACAGTCTCTCCAGTCGTGCTGCCCCTCTATGTCAATCATGATCTACAGGAGGCAGGGAGACAAAGAGAAGGGGAGGGGAGGAGGGAGAGAAAGGACGAGAGGGAGGAGGGAGAGAAAGGACGAGAGGGAGGAGGGAGAGAAAGGACGAGAGAGGGAGGAGGGAGAGAAAGGACGAGAGAGGGAGGAGGGAGAGAAAGGACAAGAGAGGGAGGAGGGAGAGACAAAGTGGAGGGAAAGAAAGAGGAGGGAGAGAAAGAGGAGGGAGACGTAGGAGGGAGACATAGAGGAGGAAGACAAAGAGGAGGAAGACAGAGGAGGGACACATAGAGGAGGGACACATAGAGGAGGGACACATAGAGGAGGGACACATAGAGGAGGGACACATAGAGGAGGGACACATAGAGGAGGGAGACATAGAGGGAGTTGGAGAGGAACATCTCACCGTGTCCAGTGCTTGTTGACTAGCTGCCATGGCTGGTTCACTATACAGCTCGCATGTAGGTGTGAGTTTAAGCCTGCTTACTGCATGTCGCGTGCGTGTGAAGAAGCTAGCGTATATATCAGAACCACTCTCCAAGATAACACTCCTACACCATGTGACAGCTAATCCACGTGTTGGGCTATTGTTGGGTTATTTTAGCCGAAAAACTAATTTTGTGTATCAGAGTAGATATCTGAGTTTTTGTGTGTGTGTCACAATGTGAGTGTAACGTGTGTGTGTCAGACTGAAGTGTTACTGTGTGCGTGTGTGTGTATGTCAGAGTGTGAGTGTACTGTGTGTGTGTCAGAATGAGAGTGTTGTGTGTGTGTGGTGTGGTGTGTCTGTGTGTGTTTTGCGTGTGTGTTGGAGAGATTGAGGGAGTTTGGTTTTTGTGTTTGTGTGTATGTGTTAGTGTGTCAGAGTGTGTGTGTGAGAGTGAGTGTACGGTGTGTGTGCAGTGTGTGGTGTCTGTAGGTGTGTGTGTGTCACAAGTGTGAGTGTGTGTGTGTGAGTGTGTGTGTCAACAGTGTGAAGTGTGGTGTGTGTGTGTGAGTGGTGTGTCTGTGAGTGTAAACCGTGTGAGTGTGTCAAAATATGTGAGTGTGTGTGTGTGTGTGCTGTCCTGTGTGATGCGTGCGAGCGAGCTCTCACCGTGAGCCTGCGTCGTACGTATCTGATGAAGAGGAAGGTGTCGTGCTTGAGGTTGCGCACCATGGCGTTACAGCCACCCAACTCTGTAGGACGTCCATCACGCTCATGATCGTAACTCACACTGCCGTTCCCCACCATGGCCAGCACAAAGGGGAAGATCCTATGGAAGGGGGGAGGAGGGGGAGGGAGGGAGGGGGGGAGAGAAATTATGTAAAGCAGAGAATTCCTATTTTTATCAACATGGCAAGCAACAAAGTCTATATGCATGTATAATAATCACCACACATACAGGGGGGCTGGGGGGACAGGGGGGGCGGGGGGACAGAGGGGCTAGGAGGACTGCATGGTACCTGGGTGCGAGGTGTGTATCTCTTCTTCTGTGCCTGTTTCCACCAGGTTGCGTAAAAAAGACAAGAAGCAGAACATGTTTCCACACGTTAAGCCTACCGGCTGTTCCATGAAGCTGGTTTCCCAAACAAGCCAGGTTTGTGTGTGTCTCATTAACATAGCTCATGATTCACATCCACCCAGCAATTTCAACATGACTGGAGCTCAGTTACTATGGTAACTTCAGCTGGGAAACTAACCTGGTCTGGTACAGGTTAACTGGTCTGGTACAGGCTAACTGGTCTGGTACAGGCTAACTGGTCTGGTACAGGCTACAGTGTGTCTATTAGTGTGTCTGTCTGTCTGTCTGTCTGTCTGTATGTCCGAGATTGTGTCTGTCTGTCTGTCTGTCTGTTACTGTGTCTGTCTGTCTGTCTCTTAGTGTCTGTCTGTCTGTCTGTCTGTGTGTGTGTCTGTCTGTCTGTCTCTTAGTGTCTGTCTGTCTGTCTGTGTGTGTGTCTGTCTGTCTCTTAGTGTGCGTGTGTCTGTCTGTCTGTGTGTCTGTCTCTTAGTGTTTCTGTCTGTCTCTTAGTGTGTGTTTGTCTCTTGGCGGATGTGGTTTTAATGAACTTAAGACCCTGCTTTGTTTACCACAGGAAATGTTGACCCAGATTACACAGGAAGTGACACGTGCAACACCTCAGCACTTTCAGCATGAGCCCTGAACATCTAGAATAACATGAATCTCACAAGTAGGAATAAAGACAAGAAATTGGAAATTAAGTAACATGATAAACGCTAGCTAGCCGAGTAGCTACTTTGCAATGGTTCTGCTAGCTGAGATGCTACTTTCCACTGTGTCTGCTAATATAATATAGTAATAATATATTATTTGAATGACATAATATCAGTGTTCTGAGTGTGCTGGTGTCTCCTACCTCCAGGTGTTTCTCCTCGTTAGGGTAGGTATCCACGAACACACCCAAACCCGTAAAGTTATCCTTGTTCCCAAACACCGGCCCTACAGAGAACACACAGACCCGTCTTTCACCTTGTCAGGGAGTCCAGATGATTATTCCAGAACATGCATCCAGAGTAGATTCAGTCAGAGTGAGTGTGTGTACCGTTCTGCATGCGCTCCTTAGTGTACCAAATAGCTAGGCCATCGCCATTCAGATTTTTCTTTCCTTGGCCGTGAATCTTGAAGTGGACTTGCAGTTCCCAGTCTCTCAGATGACACGGCTTGAAGGAACACACACAAAAGATGTTTTTTATACATCAGACAAACAATATCACAAAGTTTCATATGTTATATGTTATTCGTAACGTTTTACGAATTACTCGTGTTATTGTTTCAGCCTGGGTGTGCTATGTACTTACAATACGGCTCCACACCGCCCCCTGCCGGCTCTGGATGTCAGGTGTTAACCGCACCTGGTTCGTGGTAACCATGGCATCGCCCATCAACTCCCAGTGAGACGATCCTGAAGACCCCACGCCTAAACAAACATAACATCACGATCTGTCAACTATCTTGGGATTCTTCGAGAAACAAAACGGACGGGAAACTCATAAAGTCATATATTGATCTGATATCGGACGCGGTATTCTGTGTTGCTGTTCTCTCGGACCGTAGAGTAAAACTCACATTGACAGGAGTCTTTATCAACTAAAAATGGACTTGGAAACGCACAACTTAATCTTTATTTCGTCAACGAGTGTAAGGTTGTATAAACAGTTGTAAAACACAAAAGTCAGATAGCAATATTTATCTTTAGAAGTAATATAGTTTTCAGGGAACATGAGCGGAATTGCTCGAATATTCTCAGTCAGTTGGAGCTCAATACAGACAGCCGACATACCTTGATAGGGCTTCGACAGCGAATGATCCCTTTTCAGAAACTCCTCCATTTCATGATGACCATCGTCAGCAAAACACAGACCAAAAGCTAGAGAAAATACTACAAGCGCCCAAAGTGTTTTCGAAGCCATGGTTTGATGAACGCAGAGGAAAGGCAGTACTCTGATTTCTCTGCAAAATTTGCTTGCGGCGGCGGCCATCGTTATCTATAATCCCACCCATAACAAGTTTGCATCCTTGCCATTGGCTTATCGGTTTGCATGGCGTCCTATCATTTGCTTATTTGGCTGCCAATCAAATTCACACGCTTGTCCGCATTTTATTTTTTTCAACGGATGAGAGACACATTCGTCTTCGTGAAATCTTTCTTGACAAATATGAGAATCAGTTGGCCATATATGGCTACAGATGCATTTATTAATTACGTTTATTTTTTATTTTTTTGTTACGTGATAGGCAATTCTAGGACATGATTGGTAGCCCGATATTTCCCAGCAAGCACAAAAAATCCTGACATAAACGTGAAAAAATGTTGGACTAAATGTCGCGTAAATCAAGCTGGTATAACAGTTAACGTATAATTCATGAGAACACAGACAAGGATATGAACGTAAATTGTCATATTTAATTTGCACCAGATAGCGTTATTGATCATATCCCAATCAAATAAAAGCAGAATGACCGCTATGTCCCGTTTTTATATCTGTAAACTTCCGGGTGCTCATACCTTGGATTCGTCCAAATATTAAGAGACTCTCTCACAATTACGTTCGTGGGACTGAAAGTTTCAACCGCATAAATTGTCACCAAAAAAATTACTGCAACATTTTAATATTTTATAACCTATTATAATCTATATTAATTTCCATAATTTAAGAAAAGGTCGATTTATTTACGATAATTTTGAAGATCTCTCTGCGAAACAGTTACACGACTCGTAGACGCTCCCACAAGCTGTAGTTGTGGGACGATCAGTCAACGCATTGGAATTGAACTAGTCTGTACTACGGTGATGGAGTGACAGACGAAACATGGAACCAGTTGAAATTAAAACCACCAAGGAGGTTGATATTTATCGTGACACATGGGTCCGCTTCCTAGGTATGTTAATGTGTGCTGGTGTCTGTTTTTATTTGTCGCAATCGAGATGTTGTCCTTGATTTTCTGGGCGGAAGGACAGATCTGAACTCGGCAAGCAAGGAGAGGAAGCGAGCTGGAAATCCTGTTTGACTTAGTTGTAAAATACCTATTTATAGCATTTATAATCCAGGCTAAAATGATCTAAATGGAACAGACACATTAGCGTTAAAGCTTTTGCAACGATATCCTAATGTTGCCAGTTGCCACTGGCACGGACTGAATGAACTAGGAGACCAAACGTTCACACGGTGCCCCACGTTAAGGACTGTGTGTAAAGCAGCTAGCTAAGTGAACACCTAGAGATGTTCTACACCGACAGGGTTACCACCCTGGGAGCGATCACCGGCCAGGGAATGATCCTGTATTTAAGAAGCACGATCTCCGATATCTTAGCTTACTGTCTGGTTCATATAGTATAGCACCCGGAACTTTGGTTAATGCGTATAGCCAGACTAGTTTTATGTTGGCTGAATATATATGTTGACTTAGTTGATGTTTTGAAGCAGATAAAATTCAATGCGGTGAAGCGTGACTGTGGGGTTAGAGACCAACCAGGAAGTACCGTGTTAGAGCAGCCACGCCATAGTCAGATGTAATAAGTTTGCAAGGAAATATTCATCTGAATTTTTCCGTTATTTAGTTTCTCGGCCTTGTCAAAATACTATTGTTATTACGCGATAGTATATGATTGTTTTTTATATGATTGATTTCAGCCCCGTAGTTGTAGTGGCACGGGGGGAAATCATTGCCGGTTATAGAAAGTATTGACATTTTCTGGGGAGCGTAAAGTGGTCTGCGCCGGGGTCACTTTCAGACCTGCTGTTACTATATTAAACCATGGAGACCAGGGCTGTAGGTCAGGGTGATAGGCCCCATACAGCTGTCTCTATCTTTCTGTCTCTCTCTTTCTGTCTCTCTCTCTCTCTCAATCTGTCTCCCTCTCTCTCTCCGTCTCTCTCTTTCTGTCTCTCTCTATGTCTCCTTCTCTCTTTCTGTCTCCTCTCTCTCTGTCTCTCTCTGTCTCTCTCTCTCTGTCTCCTTTCTCTCTTCTGTCTCTCTCTTTTTCTGTCTCCCTTTCTCTCTTTCTGTCACCCTCTCTCTCTTTCTGTCTCTCTCTTTCTGTCTCTCTCTGTCTCTCTCTTTCTGTCTCTCTCTGTCTCCTCTGTCTCTGTCTCTATCTGTTTCTCTCTCTGTCTCCTTTCTCTCTTTCTGTCTCTGTCTCTCTTTTTCTGTCTCCCTTTCTCTCTTTCTGTCTCTCTCTATCTGTCTCTCTCTATCTGTCTCTCTCTCTGTCTCCTTTCTCTCTTTCTGTCTCTCTCTCTCTGTCTCACCTTTTATTTCCTCCCTGTGCCCTTTATTGACTCTCTCACCGTCACACAAACACACACTCACCTTGACACACACTCACCTTGACACTTTGCTGAATTAAGGATTTAAATGACAGGAAGAAATCTGAGCCGTTATCCCATGAAACAGTATCTCCCCTCACTGTGTGTGTATGTGTGTGTGTGTGTGTGTGTATGTATGTATGTATGTATGTATGTGTGTGTGTGTGTGTGTGTGTGTCAGGCTACGCTAATGAGGTGGGTGAGGCGTTCCGTGCGCTAGTGCCCGTCAGCGCGGTGTGGGGTAGCTACGCCGTGGCAACGGCCTACGTTACCGCGGATGCCGTCGACAAGGGCAAGAAGGCAGCTGAGGTGAGGAGATGCGCATACACACACACACACACACACACACACACACACACATACACACACACACACACACACACACTCACACACACACGCACACATATACACACACACTCACTCACACACACACACACACACACATACACACACACACGTATACACACACACACACACACACGTGTACACACACACACACACGTGTACACATACACACTGTAGACCCACGTTCGCTCTCTGACCTCTGACCCCCCCAGGCACACGGCGATGCCCCCGGGAAGACCACGCGTGTAGCGGTGGCGGTGGTGGACACGTTTGTGTGGCAGGCTCTAGCGTCTGTGGCCGTGCCGGGGTTCACCATCAACCGCGTGTGTGCCGCCTCGCTCTTCCTGCTTGGCCGCGCCACGAGCTGGCCCCTCCCCCTACGCAAGTGGACTACCACGGCCATCGGACTCTCCACCATCCCCTTCATAATCACGCCCATAGACAGGTCTGACCAGATGTGTGTGTGTGTCTGTGTGTGTGTGTGTGTGTGTGTGTGTGTGTGTGGTGTGTGTGTGTGTGTGTGTGTGTGGAGGGGGGTGGGGGATCGGAAGTTTGGGGTTTTTGGGTTACAGGTGTGACTCAAGACTGAACCTGTCTCTCTCTTCTCCCCTCCCCCTCTCATCCCTCTCCCCCCGCCCCTCTTCTCTCTCTTTCATCTCTCCTCTTCTCTCTCGCTGGTCCCTCTCTCTTCTGTCCCTCTCCTCTCTCTCTCGCTCTCTCTGTCGCCTCCTCTCTCTCTCTGTCCCCCTCTCTCTCCTCGTCTTCTTCCTTCTCTCTCTCTCTCATCCCTCTCTGCCGCTCTCTCTCTATCATCCTCTCTCTCGTTCTCTCATCTCTCTGTCTACTCTCTCTCTCTCTCTGTCCGTCCCCTCTCTCTCTGCTCGTCTCTGCTCTCTCTCCCTCTGTCCCTCTCTCTCACTCTGTCCTCTCCTCTCTTGCCGTCTCTCTCTCTCTCTTTAAACACACACACACACACTCTCCTCTCTCTTTCTCTCTCATCTCTCTCTTACCCTCCTCACCTCTCTGCCCTCATGCTCTCTCTCTCTCTCTCTCTCCCTCTCTTGCCCTTCTCTCTCTCTCTCCTCGCACCTCTCTCTCTCTCCCTCTCTGCCTCTCTCTTCCCTCTTTCTCTCCATCTCAGCCTCTCTCGCTCGCTACCCTCTCTCTCTCCTCTCCCTCTCTGCCACCTCTGACTCTCTTCATCTCTCTCTCTCTCTCTCCTCTCTTCCTCTCTGCCTCCCTCTCTCTCTCCTTCTCGCTTCCCCCCCCTCTCTCTACATCTCTCCAGGGGTGGTTGCTACCGTGCTTAGACTCAAGCCTCAAGGAAGGTTTAAATGGACCACGTGAGAGAAGGCACCGACTGAGGACTGAGAATGGTGACGGCCCATCCTCCCAGGCCACCAGCCCCCCATCCTCCCAGCCCCTGCCCCCCATCCTCCCCTGCTCTGGTCCTCCACCCTTCCAGCCCTGCACCCCTCTGCCCCCCAGCCACCCTGCCTCTGAGCCTCACAGCCTCCCTCCCCCACCTCCCATCCTCCGCAGTCCCCCAGTCCCCCAGCCTCCTGCCTCACAGCCTCCCATCCTCCCACCCTCCCACCATCTCCCCAGTCCCCCAGTCCCCCAGTATCCCGCTCCAAGTCCCCTGCCTCCCATCCCTCCCATTCGCTCTCCATCCACCATGCCCCCAGCCCAACCTAGTCCCCTGCCTCCTCTCAGCCTCCCATCCTCCATCCTTCCCAACCCCCACCTATTCCCCCCAGTCCCCATCCTCCCCTGCCTCCTCCATTCCTCCCTCCTCCACCCCTTCTGCCCCTTATGTTGTTACTTTCTTCCGTCTGTAGCAATAGATGTTTGCATGTTGAAGGATGGTATCGAGGGACAGAGATCAACTCTAAAAGCCATGCTGTACATAAATATATCTGAAAAGCCATGCTGCTGTTGCAAAAACGCACAGATCTACCACGCAATGCTGCGTGAGCTCAGAAGCACAACATCTGTCCATGAGTAACATCCTAGTAGATCAAACTTCCTAGCCAGGCCACAGGAGAGAGGGCTGGGCTGGGTGGGGCTGGGCTGGGCAGGGCAGGGCAGGGTGGGGCTGGGTGGGGCTTGGCAAGGCTGGGTGGGGCTTGACTTCGCAGGGCAGGGCAGGGTAGGGCGGGGCTGGGGTGGGGTGGGTGGGGCTAGGTTGGGTCTGAGTGGGGCTTGGCTTCGCAGGGCAGGGCAGGGTAGGGCTGGGCTGGGCTGGGGTGGGTGGGGCTTGGCTGGGTTGGGCTGGGCTGGGCTGGGTCTGGCGGTGGTGTTGTGGTTTTCAGATATTACGGGAATGAAACAGTAAGTTGTTGTGTAAGTGAAACAAGAAGTAGCAAGTACAGAGTGGAACGTTCTGTCTGTTGTTCACTCCCTTCAGGTTCACGCCTCCTTTTTCAATAGTTCATTTAACACTTTAGACGAGTAAAGGGACATATTTTTAGACGTCATTCAGCATTTGTTATATACCCAAATGAACCTTGTGGTTTTGAACTCACATCTTCTGTCTTTAAGGGAATGTTTTAACGGGCAGAACAAGTTTGAGTGCCAACATTGTTGCACCAGAAATTACAGTAAGCAATAAAATCTTGAGTTAGTTTATGACTTGTAATACTTACTTTTGTTTGAGTTCAAAGACAAGTGAAAGTCGGTGTAATTCTTTTTTTCATGCTGAAAATGTGAAATAATAGTTTTCAGAGGTTGTTTTTACATGTCATGTATCTGTCTCCATGCTAAGCAGGCATTTCATTTCCTTCTTTTTACTGTCGAAAGAACCACAGTGAAATTTAAACATATTTTAATAAGTGTAAACATGTGTTACATGTTTAACGTGAAATCTACTGTAATGGGCAGCTATTGTCTTCCCTCATTCTCTCAGAGTTTAACATGAAATAAACCTGTATATCTGTATGCACAAGTACAGGAATAAAATATTTTAAACTTGTATCTTTTTTCCTTAAACTGTTTGACTTATGACGCTTTCGTTTTCCCCACGAGCGACCCGCGCAGGTCTGTGCGGTTCGTCTGTTCCAGGTGCGTCACATCAAAGTAACGACCTCACCTTTGACCTCCAGCGAGCGGCAAGCGCGCGGACAGGGACGGCAGAGAGAGCGAATGACGTCTTCTAGTAGCAGTAGTTGATTTTGATTGGTTGATTGATGATCAGCTGACAAGCTGTTTCTCTTAAATTCTGCGTGTCGACGTGAGAAGCCTGAGAAGGTCTATGTGAAAGTGATTAAACATGTTTCTACGTAGTGGTGTGTTTTTGCTGGTGCTGAGCGGCGTCTTGGCCCAGTCAGGTAAGCATTGGCCAGCACACCTGTTACAAAGCTGTTAAATAACCATCATGGTTCTAATAGACTGTGTTACTCTTATTGTCTTCCCCGTCACTCCTAATGGAAGGTCACCTGTTGCTAAATGGTGTGGTTTTGCCTCGGTTGTATTTTCTCTCTGTAGCCGAGTCGCTTTTTAAAGAGTCTGTTAAATGAATGTATTAGCGCTAGTGTGCCTATATGGAATCCGTTCAAATGTGCGTTTCATTTCGTTCGTGAAGAAATACTTGTTGACAAGTTCCGTTGCACAGTTTACATAAATGTAATAAGTCTGTTTTTGTAGCGGAAAGTAGGGTTTCACTAGCGCTAGCTAGCCATTGCTCTTATGACGCGACAAACGTGTTGTATTAAACTCACCAATTTCGACCGACATCGTACAACCTCCACGGTAGAAGACTTAAGCTGACTTTCCGAATGACAGGCCAAGGCCAAGGCCTCGACAACCGCGAAGTGTAGCGCTCATCATGACGTTGACGGTGGTGGGAATATCACCTCTCATCTCACTAGAGTCTTGAAAGGATTTCTTCTGGCGAACTTCCGACAGTTTCCTATCGATCTTTCTTAATCCTACAAAGAACGAACATCACTCCTAGCCTGCTCATGTATACCAACGACTCTGTTCTCCTCAGGGCTTTTCCACTCCGTCTTGTACGAGATGGAGACTGACAGCCAGGGAGACCAACTGAATGGTGAGATCAGTAAAGGAGACCAGCCGAATGGTGAGATCGGTAAAGGAGATCAGCAGTATGGATATGATTCCCAGAGTGACCAGGAGGATGAGGTCAGCCAGTCTGAGGGGGGCGAGACTTCTGACTCTCCTCCGTCCATCTTGGAGGAGGACGGTGAGTCTCTCTCGACCCTGTGGTGGTGTCGTGATGTCACTGGGGTCAGGGTTTCTGAAGTGGGCGAGTGGGGTCTGTCCACCTGTCTCTCTCTCTCTCCCAGGTGCCCGTCTGTCCACCTGTCTCTCTCTCCCCGGTCCCTGTCTGTCCACCTGTCTCTCCCTCTCTCCCAGGTGCCCGTCTGTCCACCTGTCTCTCCCTCTCTCCCAGGTGCCCGTCTGTCCACCTGTCTCTCTCTCTTTCTCTCCCCCTCTCCCCGGTGCCTGTCTGTCCACCTGTCTCTCCCAGGTGTCTGTCTGCATGTCCTAGGTCTCTAACTGCCTCTCTCCTGCAGGTGTGAGCGAGTCTCTGGTCTGGCTGCTGTTCCTTGTGGTTCCCATGGTGCTGTTGTTTGTGATGTCTGGCCTGGCGGTAGCTTACTACATGTGTGTGTGGCGAGGAGGGAGGCTGGGTTACAAAGCACAACGAGACCTGCTGTTTAAAACATAGAAGCACCATCACCACATTAATAAAACCTGTGACTTGCTGAATTAACATGGGAGTTGTATTCATCTCTTACCAAAAAAAACACAATTCTCACTTCGTCCACAAGAGGGCGCTGTAACCTTGATGGGTGCTTTGAGATGACTGCTGGAGAGGCAGTGAGTGAGTTTCACCTCAGCAGGTGGTCCTACAAGTCTGGATTCCCTCCCAGGCAACCACTGCAGTCGAAGTCATGAGGTGTTTCATAACTTTACAATAAATTTAAAAACCATGGCAACCTTTTTTCCTTTCATGCCGTTTGTGTCTGGGGGTGTTTTAACAGAAGGTGCAGGTTCCAATAGCATCGTTGCACCAGAAAACAAGACAACTTGATTCTGATTTTAAGTAACGTACACAACTGTCACAGTACGGGGAAGATGATATAACCGTTGGAGAGTGTTTGAAATGCCTTGTCTGAAGACAGTCTTGTGTAGTTGCTACTAGTGACTGCTGTTATTCAAACCTAACCCTGTCCCCCAGCCTCCTCCCCCTGTCCCCCAGCCTCCTCCCCCTGTCCCCCAGCCTCCTCACCCTGTCCTCCAGCCTCCTCACGCTGTCCCCCCCAGCCTCCTCCCCCTGTCCCCCCCAGCCTCCTCCCCCTGTCCTCCAGCCTCCTCCCCCTGTCCTCCAAAGCTGCATTACTGTTGAACTGGGTTCTTTTCAGATGGGATGGTCATGTTGTTGCTTGGCTTTGAGCCGGTGGGGTGCTTGTGTCCCTCAGCAGGGCTGGAAGGAGCTGAGAAAGGTCAGAGGTCAGAGGTCGTCGGGGAGCCTGGTGTCCCAGCTGGGGTGTTCCCAGGCGCTGGGAAAGTACACCCTTTGTTCGTCTGTCACTCCGATCGCCACAACGACGTTGATTTGTGGAGGAGGAGGTGTAAGACTGGGGGGGGGGGGGGGGGGGGGGGGGGGGGGGTGTGAGTGACTGGGGGGATGGGGGGGTGACTGAGAGGGGAGGGGGAGTGAGGGTGAGTGAGGGGGGGGGAGTGAGAGAGTGGTGGGTGGGTTAAGGGCCTTACATGATTGAAAGACAGCCACTCAATCTCACTCAGAAAACTAAGAAAATGACTGTACTCCAAAGTATGACTTGTTCTACTGATTAACTAACTTGCAAAATGTCTGTTTTATATTTTAGTGTTGAGTCACACAATGGTGCTATATTTGGTGCAAATGTTCGTGATGAATAAAAGCAATTCTGAACACGTCCTGTCTGCCCACAGCTGAACACGTCCTGTCTACCCACAGGGCAGGGAGACAGGAAGGGAGAAACGGCTCAAAGATTTCAAATATGGTCTTCAAAACTTTAGGGAACTATTTTTGGGGAGGTGTGTGGGGAAAATATATAAAATATGTTAAAAATATATATATTTTCAACATAACAAAATATTTTCGGTGGGGCGGCGAAATATTTTGAGAAACTGTGTCATCTGTTTGGAGTTTGCTTTCAAAAGGTTGGAAAGATATTTGCAAAAAAAAAAAAAAAGTGTTTAAGGTTTAATGGAAGACATGTGTATCTGCCTGTGTTTCAGGGACACACTGAGCACGTCGTCTCCAGCAGAGCAGGAGAATGTTGTGATGTCACTGCTCCTGGATGTCATGGAGCACGTGGGTGAAGTGTAGGAAGCTGCCAGTCAACCAGCAAGGTGACAACAGTCTGGGACACCTGGAGACACAACAGTCTGGGACACCTGGAGACACCTTAGCACACAGCAAGGTGACAACAGTCTGGGACACCTGGAGACACAACAGTCTGGGACACCTGGAGACACAACAGTCTGGGACACCTGGAGACACCTTAGCACACAGTAAGGTGACAACAGTCTGGGACACCTGGAGACACCTTAGCACACAGCAACACGATAAACACCGAACTCGACAGCAGGCAGAGGGACAGGAGAGAGAGAGGCGAGAGAGAGAGAAGAGACGAGCGGCCATGAGAGAGGGGATACCCGACGGGGACGAGAGAGGTGACAACAGTCTGGGACACCTGGAGACACCTTAGCACACAGTAAGGTGACAACAGTCTGGGACACCTGGAGACACCTTAGCACACAGCAAGGTGACAACAGTCTGGGACACCTGGAGACACCTTAGCACACAGCAAGGTGACAACACTCTGGGACACCTGGAGATACCTTAGCACACAGTAAGGTGACAATAGTCTGGGACACCTGGAGATACCTCAGCACACAGTAAGGTGACAACAGTCTGGGACACCTGGAGACACCTTAGCACATAGCAAGGTGACAACAGTCTGGAACACCTGGAGACACCTCAGCACTTAAGGAAGGTGACAACAGTCTGGGACACCTGGAGATACCTCAGCACACAGTAAGGTGACAACAGTCTGGGACACCTGGAGATACCTCAGCACACAGTAAGGTGACAACAGTCTGGGACACCTGGAGACACCTTAGCACACAGTAAGGTGACAACAGTCTGGGACACCTGGAGACACAACAGTCTGGGACACCTGGAGACACCTTAGCAAGCAAGGTGACAACAGTCTGGGACACCTGGAGACACCTTAGCACACAGTAAGGTGACAACAGTCTGGGACACCTGGAGACACCTCAGCACACAGTAAGGTGACAACAGTCTGGGACACCTGGAGATACCTCAGCACACAGTAAGGTGATAACAGTCTGGGACACCTGGAGATACCTCAGCACACAGCAAGGTGACAACACTCTGGGACACCTGGAGACACCTTAGCACACAGTAAGGTGACAACAGTCTGGGACACCTGGAGACACCTTAGCACACAGCAAGGTGACAACAGTCTGGGACACCTGGAGACACCTTAGCACACAGTAAGGTGACAACAGTCTGGGACACCTGGAGACACCTTAGCACACAGTAAGGTGACAACAGACTGGGACACCTGGAGGACACTTAGCACACAGCAAGAAGAGAGAGAGAAGAGGAGGAGAGAGAGGACAGAGAGAGAAGAGAGAGAGAAGAGAGAGAGAAGGGAGAAGAGGCAGAGAGGGGGGAGAGAGAGAGAGAGATAGAGAGAGAGAGAAGGAGAAGAGGGGGAGGTCAACGAAACACACTCGTAGGGACACCTGGAGAATACGAGAGCTGAAGCGCGAACCAACAAGAGTAAGGAAGAGAGGAGAGAGGACAGAGAGAAGGTGAGCAAGTAGTCTGGGGAGACAACCAGCTCGGAGAAGATAGCGAGAGCGGTCAGCCACACAAGTATGAGGAAAAGAGGAGAGAGAGGGTGACAAGGCGAGTCTGGGACACCTGAGCGAGACACCTAGCACATGAGAGAGAAGCAAGGAGGGGTGACAGAAACAGGGTCGAGTGGAAAACAAACCTGGAAGGAACACTCAGGCAAAACTTAAGGAAGGGTGATCCAAACAGCTTGCTCGGAGAAACACCTGGAGATTAACCTAGCACACCGTACACTGTAGGACTCCCCAAAACAGAACCCTGCGCCAGAAGACCGACCTCCTTGGAGAATCCACCTCCTAACCCCCCAGTCCACACACACAACACACAAGTCTCCAACACAACCACACACACACACACACACACACACACACACCACAGACACGACACACACACACAGTCTGGGACACACCTCGGGTACAGACGACCCCTTACGCATTACCTTATGAGTCTAATGATTTAATGAAGGTGGACGGAAACAGTGGTCGGGTGAGGACAACCCGATAGGCCACCACGTGCTCAGAGGCATTCAACCGGCAGTAACCACTTGGCATGACCAACATGCTGGGACAACGCTGGGAATACGACTCAGCAAAACACAGTAAGGTGATGAACAGGCTCCTGCGTGGACACCGTGGACGAACACCTTAGGCCACACCAACGTAAGGTGACAACAGTCTGGACACCCTGGAGACACAAACAGTCTGCGACACCCTGGCGAGCAGCCTTAGCAAGCAACCAAGGCAGGGTTGACAACAGTACAGTCTGGAACGAGCCTGGAGGACCACACACACCTAGCACAACCAGTAAGATGATGGCATGGAAACCCCGGTGACAATAGTCTGGGACACCTGGAGACACCTTAGCACATAGTAAGGTGACAACAGTCTGGGACACCTGGAGACACAACAGTCTGGGACACCTGGAGACACAACAGTCTGGGACACCTGGAGACACAACAGTCTGGGACACCTGGAGACACAACAGTCTGGGACACCTGGAGACACAACAGTCTGGGACACCTGGAGACACAACAGTCTGGGACACCTGGAGACACAACAGTCTGGGACACCTGGAGACACCTTAGCACACAGTAAGGTGACAACAGTCTGGAACACCTGGAGACACCTTAGCACACAGCAAGGTGACAACACTCTGGGACACCTGGAGATACCTCAGCACACAGCAAGGTGACAACACTCTGGGACACCTGGAGATACCTCAGCACACAGCAAGGTGACAACACTCTGGGACACCTGGAGATACCTCAGCACACAGCAAGGTGACAACACTCTGGGACACCTGGAGATACCTCAGCACACAGCAAGGTGACAACACTCTGGGACACCTGGAGATACCTCAGCACACAGCAAGGTGACAACACTCTGGGACACCTGGAGATACCTCAGCACACAGCAAGGTGACAACACTCTGGGACACCTGGAGATACCTCAGCACACAGCAAGGTGACAACACTCTGGGACACCTGGAGATACCTTAGCACACAGTAAGGTGACAACAGTCTGGGACACCTGGAGACACCTCAGCACTTAAGGAAGTGGCTACAACTACCCCCCCTTGACTCTTTTACGCACTCTCTCCCTCTCTCACTGCTCGTGGCTCTCCCTTTGTCTCTGCTCCCCTCGTGGTTCTACGGCAACCGTCGGTCTCTCTCTCTCCACGTCTCCCCCCCTCTCTCTCCTCCCTCTCTCTCTCCCCACCTCTTTCTCCATCTCTCTCTCTCTGCTGCCTTCTCTCTCTTCCTCTTTCCTGTTCTCCCTCTGTCTCACTCTCCTCTGGCCTCCCCGGCCTCCCTCCTCTCCCTCCCTCCCTTTCCCCTCCCTCCCTCCCTCCTCCCAGGCCTGCTGTAACGTCCCAGGCTGGGGTGATGGATGTCTGGCTTGTTGTAACAGCCCAGGCTGGGGTGATGGATGTCTGGTTTCAGGCTGTAACAGCCCAGGCTGGGGTGATGGATGTCTGGTGTCAGGCTGTAACAGCCCAGGCTGGGGTGATGGATGTCTGGCCTGCTGTAACAGCCCAGGCTGGGGTGATGGATGTCTGGTGTCAGGCTGTAACAGCCCAGGCTGGGGTGATGGATGTCTGGTGTCAGGCTGTAACAGCCCAGACTGGGTCGATGGATGTCTGGCCTACTGTAACATCCCAGACTGGGGTGATGGATGTCTGGCCTACTGTAACATCCCAGACTGGGGTGATGGATGTCTGGCCTACTGTAACATCCCAGACTGGGGTGATGGATGTCTGGCCTACTGTAACAGCCCAGGCTGGGGTGATGGATGTCTGGCCTGCTGTAACAGCCCAGACTGGGGTGATGGATGTCTGGCCTGCTGTAACATCCCAGGCTGGGGTGATGGATGTCTGGCCTACTGTAACATCCCAGGCTGGGGTGATGGATGTTTGGCCTGCTGTAACATCCCAGGCTGGGGTGATCGATGTCTGGTGTCAGGCTGTAACATCCCAGGCTGGGGTGATGGATGTTTGGCCTACTGTAACATCCCAGGCTGGGGTGATGGATGTCTGGTGTCAGGCTGTAACAGCCCAGGCTGGGGTGATGGATGTCTGGCCTGCTGTAACATCCCAGGCTGGGGTGATGGATGTCTGGTGTCAGGCTGTAACATCCCAGGCTGGGGTGATGGATGTCTGGTGTCAGGCTGTAACATCCCAGGCTGGGGTGATGGATGTCTGGCCTGCTGTAACAGCCCAGGCTGGGTCGATGGATGTCTGGCCTACTGTAACATCCCAGGCTGGGGTGATGGATGTCTGGCCTACTGTAACAGCCCAGGCTGGGGTGATGGATGTGTGGTGTCAGGCTGTAACAGCCCAGGCTGGGGTGATGGATGTGTGGTGTCAGGCTGTAACAGCCCAGACTGGGGTGATGGATGTCTGGCCTACTGTAACATCCCAGACTGGGGTGATGGATGTGTGGTGTCAGGCTGTGTTCATTGTGATGCAGCCCATCTTTCTTCTCAGCAGGAGAGACTCTCCTCTCTCCAGGAAGCAGAGGAGGAAATACAGACAGGGGTGAACCTCATCTGATCACACACAATCTTTTAGCTGTGAGTTGACACCGAACAGACCGATCAATCGTGGATGAAGATACTTTCAGGTTCTTTTGTAGAACGCACTGGCATACACGTGCAACACACACTCACATACTTGGCTTAAAATAAAGATGAACACACGCACACAAGCTATTATAAGTTGACTAACACTGATGACTAAATGATTTAGTCCCACGAATTCATGTAGAATTTGAAGTTAAACACCTTAACTGTTCATGAATGAATTGGCTGTAGATATTTACAGGTGTCATAAGTATGTAAAAGGCTGTTTGCTGTGATGAGTGTTCAAAGTAGTCTCATGTTTATCTCTGTGGCAGAGCGGGATGGAAGAGGAGGATCCTGTCTACGTTTGACTTGTTAACCTGAAAGGCTGATCAAAAGCAACGTTGTGATATTGCATGTAGAACTCACTGCAGCTGAGCATGACATCTGGAGGTAGGTCAAATTCACCTCTCCAACCATAAACCAGAAGTTTATTAGGTTCAATTAATGGAGATCATTGATAAGAAAATAAATTTGTAATCACTTAATCTGCAATCTATTTCTCATAACATATAATATATGATGGTGCCATAACAAGATTATGGTTATATCATAAACTTCTAAGAATGTGATTAACATTGAAACAGAGTGCCGATCGCTTGTACGGTGTAAAATGTCGAGTGATGCATTGTGACCTCCACTCAGATTATGACATCATTTGTGGAAAAACCAGTAATCTCTCCATGACGTAACAGAGCAACAACTGTACCTGGAGACGAGCACCGCTCGCGGAGCACAGACGTGGAGGAACGCGCTCTGTCTGTGATGCGTTCTAACAATGCGCGAGAGTAACAATGCAACTGCAACAAAGCAGCGCGAGGACAATGAGAGTAACCGTGACAGCTGACGGGGAGACTGTAAACTGGCGCCTCTAGCGTCTCAAAGAGGTCCGTATCAAACACACACTGCTGTAATCCTTTACTTTGATCACGTGAGGACTCAACTTGGCCGAATGAGGGAAAGCTAGTCTCGAGCTGGCCGCCATTACAATGCTGTGCGTGGTGGGCTGACGGATAGTGCGCGAGGCTGCTAGCGGCTGCTCGCGCAAGCACTCAATATATACATACACACACACACACACACATGCGCACACACACACACACAGTGAGCGCCTCATATCCATACACACGCTCACTTACGAATGTTACAGTAAAGACACCGACTCATAAACAATGTCTGGAAAGAATGTCTCCGTTTCCGAATTCCTTGCCGAGGATAGCTTCATATCATCGACGGTCTAATTCATGATTTGGATCTCATTAATCTAGCTTGCAACCAGGGAAAACGTTTTTAATTTTTCATGATGGTTCTAAAGGGAGATAAAGAGATTGGACTGATCTGACCAGAGCGCCACATATCTTTTTAATAACGTTAATCACGGACTGTCATCATAGGTGGGTCCTTGTGGTGTTGCTCCGTTACAACGTGATCGTCGCTGTTATTGTTTCAAGCTAAACAAATGTTAGAGTCGCGGGCTGAACCAAGGAAAGGACGTTTCGTAATGATATGAAACGGAGGAAGGAAGGTTATTTTTTTGAAAGCTCTGCTGGATCCCGCGGCTGTTTTTCTGCTGGTGAACAGAGAATACTTTTTCCGTTTGAAGAAAAATTAATCGTTTATTGGCACATTTAATTAGCTGATCGGTTGAAGACCGCGGGCACTGTTTTATTAGGGGAATGAACCAAAGAACAGGGCTTTATTCATAGTGTGGCTGGATAATCGTGTGATGTTATAAAGCAACAAGGTTTACACGTTCCCGACCGTGGTTGCCTGTTGTGTGGGGCAGGCTACGTTGTGAAAGAACCGCTGCTGGTAAGACAGAAAGCTATTAATAGCTCGTGCAATTCGCGAAAACTATCACAACTGGTGCAAGGGCTCGTGGAGCTGACGGAATCCGAGCGGATCTTTTTTTCATGCAATGTGTCTACCATTACATTCTCGATCGCATTGTTTGATTTTACATGCAAGATCGACGTAATACGGCGAACTACCTTGTTCTCCAGAAGTTGTTGGACTACCCGAAGATTTGGATGGATTTTGCTGTTTTAAAGGAGAAAATATCTGGACTTCTCATGGAGACAAACTGTAGAGTTGCTTAATCGTTGATATAGTGGGAAGACTGGCTCCGACACGAATAGACGTTTTCTCTACGCATGGATGAAATAATGGATATGTTTTGACATGCCCTCCGCGTTTGACAATGATCAGGTTTGGATTGTTTGACCTGGATAGAAACGATATTATTATTATTCGCGAACCCTCCTGGATGTACAAAAACAAGCCGTCAGTTGGACTACCAGTCAGATGTTTTATTAACATGGTTAGCATCGCTCTTTGAATACGCCCTTTCGCCACTCTGGATATTTAGACCGATTGTGATTATTTTGGACCACTTGTGCGGGTTAGCTGTTGATAGCCTAAGAGACGGTTCCTCTCCCGCTTCGCTAGCGGCTTGGCATACTAGTGAAGGAACCGATTTGCCGCCCCTGCTCGGTTTGATACCGATCTCGGATTTCGACATGCCCTGCACTGACGACCTCATTGGCGGACGATTATGACTACAGCAGCGAATTGGGTGGCAAACGGGGCAAGCCTCGAAGATTGTCACTCCAACATCTTCTCTCTGGTACAGTATAAACAATCCCCCGTGCACGTACAGACGCTTGAAAGACGCGTGAGCCACTAGTCGTTAAGCTCGTGGATCGATGTCCTCAGTACAAAGGTGAACCAATTGTAGGTGCCGTTATTAACCAATCATTAACGCGAGCCAGCGGTGCGAGGAGACACGCGTGTTTTAACAGCGAGGCTCCGGTGATAACGGCATGTCTCCAAAGATGTACACAACAGTCATTAAACATGGTCGAATCGGTGCTTTTAGAAGTAGTCTGTCAAATGAAATTGAACCCAATTTAATTTAGGTTCTGTTAACATTTTAAACAACCTTCATCGTGCTTAAGTAAATCGTTGTTTTCCATTCAGTAACCAGATTTAAGAATCACGAGTAGACAAAAGACATCAGACAAACCTTTGCCCAAAGATGTCTGAAATATAACCCACTTACAGAAACGTTCAGTCAGATGTAGTTTGGCCTGCTCATGAACAGAACATGGTAGTTTGTAAAAAAAATAACATTCCTGAGGTGGAGATGCAGATAGAACCATGGGAACTTGCTGCTGCTGTTTCTGAGATTATCTAGTGATTTCACACTGCCTCCACAACTGTTTTCACAGTAGCGTGTGTGTGAGGGTGTGTGTGTGAGGGTGCGTGTGTGAGGGTGTGTGTGTGAGGGTGTGTGTGAGGGTGTGTGTGTGAGCGTGTGTGTGTGAGGGTGTGTGTGTGAGGGTGTGTGTGTGAGGGTGTGTGTGTGAGGGTGTGTGTGAGGGTGTGTGTGAGGGTGTGTGTGTGAGGGTGTGTGTGTGAGGGTGTGTGTGGGGGGGACGGGGGACGGGGACGTGCATGTCTCTAAGAGATGCTGAGAGATGGTTGGCATCACTGAACACATGAGCCCTCGGTGCTTTTGAGATGAGGATGATGATGATGATGATGATGACGATGATGACGATGTCGTGGTCTGGGAGCAGAGCGACAGCAGTGTGTCTTGGACAGGAGGTGCTGGTCTTCTGGAGGTCCTGCAACCTCTTCACTCTGCAGCCTCTTCACCCTGCAGTCTCTTCACCCTGCAACCTCTTCACCCTGCAGCCTCTTCACCCTGCAGCCTCTTCACCCTGCAACCTCTTCACCCTGCAGCCTCTTCACCCTGCAGCCTCTTCACCCTGCAGCCTCTTCACCCTGCAACCTCTTCACCCTGCAGCCTCTTCACCCTGCACCCTGCAGCCTCTTCACCCTGCAGCCTCTTCACCCTGCAGCCTCTTCGCCCTGCAACCTCTTCACCCTGCAACCTCTTCACCCTGCAACCTCTTCACCCTGCAGCCTCTTCACCCTGCAGCCTCTTCACTCTGCAGCCTCTTCACTCTGCAGCCTCTTCACCCTGCAGCCTCTTCACCCTGCAGCCTCTTCACTCTGCAGCCTCTTCACCCTGCAGCCTCTTCACCCTGCATCCTGCTCCCTACAGCCTCTTCACCCTGCAGCCTCTTCACCCTGCAGCCTCTTCACCCTGCACCCTGCAGCCTCTTCACTCTGCAGCCTCTTCACCCTGCAGCCTCTTTACCCTGCAGCCTCTTCACCCTGCAGCCTCTTCACCCTGCATCCTGCTCCCTACAGCCTCTTCACCCTGCATCCTGCTCCCTACAGCCTCTTCACCCTGCAGCCTCTTCACCCTGCAGCCTCTTCACCCTGCACCCTGCAGCCTCTTCACCCTGCTGCCTCTTCACCCTGCAGCCTCTTCAGCCTCTTCACCCTGCAGCCTCTTCAGCCTCTTCACCCTGCTCCATCTTCACCCTGCTCCATCTTCACCCTGCAGCCTCTTCACCCTGCACCCTGCAGCCTCTTCACCCTGCAGCCTCTTCACCCTGCAGCCTCTTCACCCTGCAGCCTCTTCACCCTGCAGCCTCTTCATCCTGCAGCCTCTTCACCCTGCTCCCTCTTCACCCTGCTCCCTCTTCATCCTGCTCCCTCTTCACTCTGCTCCATCTTCATCCTGCACCCTGCAGCCTCTTCAGCCTGCAGCCTCTTCAGCCTGCAGCCTCTTCACCCTGCAGCCTCTTCACCCTGCAGCCTCTTCACCCTGCACCCTGCTCCCTCTTCACTCTGCTCCATCTTCACCCTGCTCCCTGCAGCCTCTTCACCCTGCAGCCTCTTCACCCTGCTCCATCTTCACCCTGCTACAAGGAGAAGACCCGTCCTGCTTGTTCACAGCTGATGTGCCGTCTGAGGCAGACTGTTCCGGAGCCTCTGTGGGAGGGCCTTCCTGCAGCGGGAGGGGTGGCGGGGAAGCTCCTCAACACAGGGGGGCGGGGGGCTGGGGCGGGGGGCCTGTCTGCCTGCATCTGTCACACCAAGCTGGGAGGAGCCAGTCACAACAGCTGGGGGGTGTGAGGGGGGGGGGGGGGGGGGGGGGTGTGTGAAGGTGGGGTGCAGGTGAGCTGTCAAACAGGGAAGGAGAGGAGAGGAGGAAGAGACGAGGAGGGAGTGTAGAGCAGGGAGAGGAAAGAAGGCAGAGTATTTCAAGTATCTTCAGGAAAGCCTGATTGGTTGAATGACTCCTTAGCAGACATTCACTTAATCTGGTGTGTTGATGCTGGAGTGGCCCACATCTCCTCCCACACTCCTACAGGGTACAGCAGTAACAGCAGACACGGGTGCTGTTGCTACAGTAACAGCAGACACAGGTGTTGTTGCTACAGTAACAGCAGACACAGGTGTTGTTGCACTAACAGCAGGCACAGGTGTTGTTGCTACAGTAACAGCCAAGACAGGTGTTGTTGCTACAGTAACAGCAGACACAGGTGTTGTTGCTGCAGTAACAGCAGACACAGGTGTTGTTGCACTAACAGCAGGCACAGGTGTTGTTGCTACAGTAACAGCAGACATAGGTGTTGTTGCACTAACAGCCAATACACAGGTGTTGTTGCTGCAGTAACAGCAGACACAG